>VXAU01001943.1:33217-54619 GCA_013399695.1 Formicarius rufipectus | reverse complement strand
AAAAAAAAAAAACAACAGGGAAACAGAAGAAACTGGAAAATAAGCAAAAACTGTTGTGTAGTAAATGATTTCATTAGCTAGCAAATGTCTGGAGGAACCAGGAAAGATTCCTGACTAAATGGTGTTATGCAACATAAGGAAGAAGCTTGAATATTCATGGGGATCAGTAGCTAAATTCAACTTTCTTAAATAAATTATTAAATGTTGATTCTTCAGCTAGTAAAAAAAAAATTAACTGACTTATGAACAGAGTAGGCCAGAATGGTCACAGTCATATCCACCAAAATGTTTGTCACTGTAACTCTTGCTGAAGAAGTCACAAAGCAAGACAGCACTAACCCAGCACTCTCCCAGGTTTTGCAAACAGAGGGAGAACTCACTTGGGTTTTTGCTAAATACGTAACATTTTAAGTGAAAACCACCATGAGTACTTTGTGAGCAGTTTAACCTCATCTAAATCCAAAGGAAGTGCAGCTCATCCAGAAAAATGCCCCCTCCAAGAAGGGGTGCAGGGACTGCTCAGTCAGAGAGGAACCAGCAAAAGGGTTAGAGCATGAGCCCAGCAATCAGTGGGGTCATCCAAGGAGCTTCAGCAGCAGTGCCCAGATCAGCTCAGGAACCCCCCAAAAGGATGCCCCAAGTTCCACCCAGAAAGCTGGAAACAATTCTAGATTCAAATCAGAAAGCCTCAGTTGCAGAGTAAAGTTGCTAAAACTCCTTAGAAAAATCTAAGAGAGATATTAATGACAATTAGTATCAAAAAGCCATTGGGCTGATCCCAATGCAGTCATTTTTCTAGTATTAACTGGAGCATTTTTATGCTCAAGTTTTGGTTAACACTTCCTTCTAAGTGTCAACAGTTATTACGACATGAACAACTCTGATGTTAAAAAAAACCTAGTCTATCAAAATGCAGTTAGTTTGTAAATGTTTTGGAACAAAGATGATCTTTTCAGCTGTGTTTACATATCTTCTAGTACAGGGAGAGTCTGGACTGTGACTGTAATTACAGTTGATAGAATTAATTATAAAAATAATACAAATATCTCTCCTCATACAGAGGCAGTACTGACCTGCCTTTGGTTCCAGTTAAGAAAGCACTCAGGCATCAAATTAAACTCCTTCAATAAAACCAAAGCCTCCAGCAGTAGGATTATTTCCAGTGCATTCAAATATTTCTTAAACCATAATACTCTAAATTTCACATAAATTAGGCTGTGAAAAAGAACATACAAAAAGTGGGTCAAACCAGTCCTGTAACTCTTTATAAGACAGTGTGAAAATCTAGTTTTGCCCCCCTGTATTCTCTGAGAGCCTCCCAAGTTTGTGTCATGTGCAAATTTAATAAAAATATTAGTTATTCTCTCTCAGCTGAAATGAAAGGAAAACAGTGACTCAGTATAGTTTCCTGGGGAATCTCACCATGTAACTAAATCTTACATTCTGAGAGTGAAGCATTGACAGCTACTCTGAGAAGGAGCTCTGCCGTGTGGCTTTACCAAGACCTCATTCTCTGCCTTTCTGCTGAGAATGTTATTCAGAAAAGCATTATTAAAGTCAAAATACACACCTTGCTGCAATGGTCAAGAAATCTGGTATACTTCAGCAAAAGTATCTTTTTGTCCTGTACCCAATTTTATTGAAGAGGCAAAGGTGCCTCATTTTTCTAGAAGTGTTTTTAGTGCTGGCCCCGAGTTGGAGGATGAGAAGTTACTCTGAGATGTCAGGAAACCAAATCTACCAGGATGACAGCGAGTACTGAGACAGGTTGCCCAGGGAGACCAGGGACGTGGTCAGTGCTTGACAGGACACAGCCCTGAGCAACTATGAAAGACATATCTGGAGTAGGGGAATGGACTAGATGATCTCTGCAGGCCCTTTCCAAACTCAGATAAGATTGGAGAGTTTTTTCCTACTCATTTTTAGCAGTAAAAATTGAGTTTGAAGTATCACTGTGCACCTCCATGTGTTCCAGTTCTCCCTGTTTGTGTCTCTAAGCAGTGATTTGCAGTGTAACTGTGTTACCACTTTGCATGAGTTTCTAAGGTTTCATCTTCTGACTTTTGGGGATGGAATTATCCTCATATGTTTTTCTTAATTGTATTAAGTAGTAAAGGCAGATATGCCTATTATAAAAATGTCAGGCTATGCACAAACTCCACACCCTCCTGCTCCCTGGGTTTGTTTTTCCATGCCCTTTGCTGTCTGTTCCACTGCTCTGTCTGTTCTGCACCTTCCCTCTAACCCAACAGGCAAGGACTGAGTCTTCTGCTCTGATGCTATTATTGGGATGGATGTTATAAGAGCAAATAAGAGTATTAGGAGGTATTTACTTCCATGTAGTGTTCAAAAATGTGGTGGCTGTAATTTTTTTCCAGTGTGGAAATTATATAACATCAGTGTGTTTCAAGAATCTGTTTCTCAGAACTGTACATGCTGGAAGTTTTTCCAAAGCATGGGGTAGGTTGATACTCCATGCCAGCACTGAAATACCAGACAGGCAGAGGCAGGGTGAGGGCCTTCCATGAGATGAGACGTAGAGAAAAATAAATAGCTTCTCTAAATCCTATTCCTTATTTTTATTGACTTTGTACTGAAGCTGTGACCTTGAGCAGGTCTCCCTCTCCTTCCACTAAGGTAATACTACGGTCTCCTAAGATTTTCCTTCTGTGATTATTCTTCCATTTTATTGAGTCTTCTTAAATCAGATATTTTCAAACAATTTCTGGTTCAGATCCAGAGAGATGTTTATTGTCAGGTTATTAGTTCAATATACATTTCATTCCTACGCAAGTCTTGAAACGAGATTTCAGCAAATCAGAGAGGAAGTACCTTATTTTCCATTTATTTCATCAAATTGTCTGGTGTTTCTTATTTCAAGAAAACTGAAACAAAAACCTGTAACTATAAAAAGTGAAAGAAATCTCTCAATCCATCTTCTGATACTATAAGAACCTAAATATCCTTAAAGAGCACTTCTGGCCAGTTGGCCACCTGCCCTTGGTTTTCACTTCAGGATGATTCATTTGCAAAGGTTTAAGAGGACTTGATTTTTCTGTTAAGGGATTGTCATGGGTTAACTTGGCAGATAAACACCACACAGCTGATTGCTGTGAAATTCATGGGCTGAGATAAAGACAGTTTAACAGGACAGAAGAGGAGTAATGGCAAAAGAATTAGAATACACAAAACAAGCGATGCAAGGATGCAATTGCTCACCACCCATCCAGCAATGCCCAGGCAGTTCCCAAAGAGCAGCCCTCCAGCCAGCCTTCCCTGTGGTTGATACACTCAGGATGATCCCAAATGGTCTGGAATATCCCTGGGGTCAGCTGAGGTCATCTGTCCCAGCCATGTCCCCTCCCAGCTGAGGGGGTGCTGGGAGAAGCTGAAAAGTCCTCGATTTGTTGTAAACACTGCTTAGCACCAACCAAAATATCAGTGTGGTATCAACATTATTCTCATCCTAAATGCAAAATACAGCAAGGTACCAGCTACTAAGAAACTTACATCTGTCCCAGCTGAGACCAGGACAGGAATACAGGAGGAAAAGCAAACTGAAAGACACCTAGAAACTATTTTGAAACTTTTGTTAACTTGACACAGAAGCTTTTTTTTAAGTCCACCCTTCCAAACCTCTTTCTTTTCTTTTTTGCCACTCATCCTGTTCCACGTAAATTCCACCTTTCTTCCAAATTCCATTGTTATCTCAGGCCTACCATGCATTCCCACTCCCCCTCTGGACACTCCCTTAGTTTCCTAGCTCTCATCTTCACTCATGTCCCCAGACTGCATTTTTCTCATGCTGCCACTGTTCTTCTTCCTCCCCATTTAGAGACACATTGTATAATTTACCATGCCAGCCTGCATTCTCATCAGACAATTCATTAACTGTGTTTTCCAGCAAACTACACTAAGTTGGAGCAATTGGCACTTACAGATCCCCCATGCAGTCCTGACACTAGCATACATATTAATGTGCAATGCCAGCAAAAGCAGATCTGCAAGCACAGGACAGAAATAACTTCTAGTTTTAAAAGGAAGGGTTAAACTGAAAAGGTAAGGTAGGAAACATGCACTGTATTTAGAAAAGATTTCATATTCTGCCTCCCCTTTCCTGTCAGCAGAGTCAGAGTGGAATGGAAGAGACTTCAAATAAGGACTAGCAGCAGCCAGCCAGGATCCAGGCTGGCTCGATCTGTTCTGGCAGGGATTTGATGGATCAGCTCTGGATAGGTCTAAGTCCCAATTAGACTCAGCTGCTATCAGCTGAGAAGCCATTAAAGGGAATATATAAACTCCAGGAAAGTATGATGGTGACATGTTTTGTTTCTAGCTTGTTAAACCAGTAATTGTTATTGCAAGTAGCTGTCATTCCCACCAGCATTTGCTTCTTGTTGACAATGAAGAAAACCCATTTGTTTTATAGTCTGAAGCTTAATTTACTTCATGGTTGGTTTCTTTCTTTGCCTGTCAATCCCAGACCTCTGAGAAAGAAATGCAGTGAGTTTTATGGCAAGCAGAATGAGCTGTAACTAAATGGCCAGTACAAAAACGATGAGTTTTTACTGATTATGAAGGGATTTTGAAAGGTTCACTTTGAATCACATTAGCCAAGACTGCCAGCCATTGACTACACCCAGATTAGCTAGTGATCTGTGGATATTTCCCCTTTGTTTTTTATGGGTTTTAATTAAATTTGACAACTCCAAAAGAAATTAACTCTGCAAAGTTGACTGCCTGCTGGCCTTTAGTCATTTGTGTCTGCCACCTCCAACTGTTCACACTACTAGTCAAGAACATGCTTATAACCACATGAGGAATGTGGGGAAGAGAGAGACCCACAATTAACTCACAGAAATGCAAATGAAACCGTTATAGTACAGATGCAATTTATGCAGTAAAAACATCTTGTTGGCATTCAGCTGATTCTGCTCAGGAAACATTTCTGACAAACTAAAGAAAGCTGTGTCATCACTAGGAGGGTTTGGCAATACAACAAACCTCTCCTAGGGTAGTTAATACTCAAAAACACATTAGCTTAACATAGTTATGCTAAATCTGTACAGAATGACACCAGAGGTGAAGCTTCTAAAAGCTGGGGAAAAACTTCAGCAGTACAAAGATTCTTTGAAGGTGCCTGTACTGTCCTGTACCAAAGCAGGAGTTCCTCCAGCAGCTGTGGGAAGGCACACACTGCAGCAGGAGGTCACTGCCCTACAGGGAGTCACAGAAGAAGGGTCTGTAAACAAAGTTTGAGGTTGGGAAGGGTGTTTTTTGAAGCCTTGTTTAAGATTCAGTTGAAGCACCACGTTCTGTACTGGGTTCTGCAGAGACACATTAAAATGGGGAGTTCTGCTCAGGCCTTGAACAGACTGACATCCTGAAGACAAAGATTAAAATCTAACTAAATCCAGAGCTGTACAACTGGAGACTCCAGCCAGCAGGAGCTGCTGCAGAAGCCACTAAGAGGCCTGATGTACTGGAAAGAGGCTCAAGACCAAAACCCCATCACACAGAGGGGGGACTGAGAGCCGAGAGGTTATCCCTGCCCCATTCTCCACATTCCCTGCATACATGGCAAGAGATCCATGAAAGCTGGAGCCAGTGAGAAGCTGCAGCAGTAACCTAGATGGAGACCTTCAGACATTCAGACCTTTGAAGCCCTGTCTGTCCCACACTGCTCTTCACTTCAGCTTCCTTCTCCTGCTTTCCTCTGACCTACGCTGTCATTGTGACTCACACTGCCCTTCAAAAATGCCTCTTTCTTTGTGCTACCTTGACACATTCTAAACATATCCTTTTAGAAGATGACTTAGGAAATTAATGCATCCCTTTTTAACACAGTGTCATTTGTTCATTTTGTGTTGTTCCTCGCTTTTATGCCCTCTCTGTTGTCCCTGATTGCCAAAAGGCATTCATGCTTAGTTGTCTGTTTAGGCTGACTGTGCTAGAAGTTCCCTCCTGGTGCCTGCAGACCATCCAGCATGAGGAGATGCAATTTTTTCCAGGTCTCTAAGCCCACCCATAACAAACATCACTAACAACAAAAGCATGCCCAGGTACACTCACTGGGCTGTAGGTGCCATCTCTTGTCTCAGCCCACTGGTACAGCCTTGTGCCTAACATCACAGTTTGGGGCTGTCCTCTCCTGGCTCTCAGATGCCTGCGCAGTCCAGCCACAGCCTGCTTCCAGTTCAGTCTGCCAGCACTCTTTCAAGTTGTTGCTCTCTGCATTACACATATTCTTCACAGAGAATACCTGACTCCCTATAGCTCCTGCTCTGCTCTCTGGTATCCCATACATGAAAACTCAGCTGCTGTAGACAAGGATGGAACTGACAGTTTGCCTGCTGGCTTTAGTGGCACTGACACAGAAACAGCTCAGTGACTGACTGCCTACTCTCACTTTGGCCAATAGCAAATATCACACTGGAAATACACATCTGAGTTTTCACCTTAGGTCTAAGAAATCTAAAACTTTCAAAATTGTGCATAGAAACTATGAGCACTTGAACTGGCAGAGGTCTCTGTGTCTGCTGACTTTCAGATACTAAATAAACAGGGTCTGGATTTTGGCAACTGGCAGCATGCAAGGGAACAGATAACAAGCCACTTGTCATGAATAATCCTATCTTCCTGTCTTCTTTTTATCATTTTCTCGTGCCTTAAACTTTAAGCATCTGATGGGAAGATAATGGCATTTTAAGGTTAACTACAGTTTTAAGTATTTAACTTCTGCATTAGTTAATCACAGATAGTTGAATTCACTAAAAACAAGTACTGTAAACCCACTCATATGTTGAATTTAATCTCTGTGCTGCTGTGACAGAGTGAATCTTAAATTACCCCTATTTGAACCCAAGAGATCCTCCAGTGCATTTTACAAGCACAGCACAGAAACATCTATTGATATACCAAACAACTGTGGTTGCAAACAAAGCAGCTATTTAAGCATATAAAATGTAGCCATCTTGTCTAAATACCATGAGAAATAATATAAATTGGGGTTTGGCTAGGATTTCCTCCCCCTCCATCTCCAAAAATAAGATGTTCTTAAATGACCACCATAAATCAAGAGCTTTGGTTTTGTATATCCCTCCCAGTCTACACTGCTTGGTGGGTCTAAGTACAGTTAAGGATTCAAAAGGCAAAGGATGCATTTTGAGCTTCCCTTGAAACATTGTGTACTACTAAAAAGCTTGGGAATCTCTAACAAGAGATCTAAGAAAGAGGTAGGCTTTAGTTTTCAGTTTAGTTCTTTAAAAAGGCAGTCAAAATTTGGCACTGTGACTTGAATTATTTGTGCTTTCCAGTACCTTGTAATCTTCCTTCACTGTGACAAACCTCCACTCTGGGAAGGAAAGATCCACCCTTTGAAAGAAATAGTTTCCTAGAAGGTTACACACTTACCACATCCATGATCTGCATGAGGCTGAGTGTGAAATACACCGTGAGTGGCTGAGAATCATTTGCAACTGGTCGCTCCAGAGGGTTGTAATTTTTCAGCAGCTCCTTGTAAAGCTTCCTTTGGAACTCTCCTTGCAGGGACTCTTTGGGCACAGGAATAAACAGATAAATAATTAGGATGGTACATTTAAAAAGAAAGCTGAGACATACACTTTTTTACTGATATCAGGTATCTATTATTACACCTGCTGCATTCCCAGAAAAATGTCACTGTATTTCGTATAGTTCTTTAGCTACCACAACAAAACCCACATGTATCACTCTGTTCATCCCAGCCTGTAAGGAGGATTGTCTCTCTGATCATTTCTTGATTGGCCAGGAGTGATAAATCCTAAATATTAATGATGCTCCCTCAACATACCCACCTTTAGCTCCAGCAGCAAGAACTGATGAAGAGAAAACACAACCTGTGATCTGCCACCTGTTCTGGCACCGCTCTAAGCAGGAGAGCAGAGCAGAGAGAGGCAGAGGCATCGGCAAGACAATGGGAGAAAAATGGCCACAGGTTAGACCGATCCCTGCTCTCAGACTTCTGCAGCCCGAGAACTCTTCAGGGAAAGTACTCTGCTTTGTTCTCTGTTCAAGCAGCTACAAATGAAGCGGGAAACGGGGTTCCTGGCAGAGATGATAAGCACTACATTAATATACATTATAACATCCAGGGATTTCTGTCCTTTCTACACTTCAAATCCAATCTTTATTCTGCTGTTTTCCTATGGAGGGAGAGCCAGCAAGTTCACATGGATGGAGCGTAGTAGAACAGGGACGGAGGCAGTTTTTGAATGAAATGAAATCTGGGGCAGGTAAGGAACAGGTCCTCTGGATGGGAGCCCTCCCTGTCCCACTCCTGCCGGACTTCCCTCTTCCCAGCCTTCGTCTCACAAAGAACCGCAACCTCTGCCCTGGAGCGGCCACCATTTAAGTCGCTTGACGGAGTTCGCTCCCGCATCCCATCGCTCTGTCCGTCTCCCGCGTCCCTTCCCGGCAGGTTCCCCGGCGCGGCCGGGGTCGGGGTCCAACCCCATCGCGGCGGGGCTGAGGGGACGCCCGGGACCGGGGAATCGCCGCGCTGGGGCGGACCAGGGCGGCTGTCCCTGCTGCCGTCCCGCCCCGGCTCCCGGCGCTCCCGCACTCACCGCGCACCAGCCCCGCCGCCGTCAGCAGCCACAGCGCCAGCTCCGGGAGGCCCATCCCGGCAGCGCCGGCGCCGCGAGGGATGGACGGACACAGCAGCAGCCGCGGCTCCTCCCGCCGCGGATCCGGCCCGATAGGAGCCGATGGCAGCCCCCGGGAGCCGCCGGCACCGCGGGCAGCTCAGCCCCTTCCTGCGCCCGCAGCGGAGCTCGCCCTGCGGCGCCGCCGGCCCGGGCGGAGCGGAGCGCAGGGATGCTCACGGCCCGCCCCCGCGCCCTGCCTCCCTCCTCACGGAGCTCCTTCCCTTCCTCCCTCCCTCCGCTGATCCTCGAGCGTCCCCCCGGGAGGGCAGGGAGCGGAGCCGCTCGCAGGCTGCGGTGGCGGTCGGAGCGAGACGGAGCGCTGGGCGAGGGGGCTGCGGGGTTATAGAGCCGAGCGCGGGGGCGGCCCCGTCCCTGCCCCCCGCCGGGCACGGCCGAGCCGCGGGGAGCCGGAGCTGGCAGCGGAGAGGAGGGGAGCGGAGCACCCCCTGCCCCCCCCGAAAGCCCAGGGGCATCGGGGCCCCCAGAGCTGCGCCCCAGTTCCCCTGCCCTCGGTCACTCCCGTTCGCCACCGGCAGTGCTGTTGCGGGCGGCGGGGATCAGCCCAAAGGGCAGCAGAGTGCCCCGGGCAGGATAAGCCCTGCCGGAGGCGAGGGGAAGGCAACCGGGGTGAGGACCCAGGGCCGGGGCAGTCCCTGCTGGCCTCAGCTTGGCTTAGGTCACATTTAGGGGAGGAGGGTGACAGCCAAAATGATGTTGCACATGTGGATGTTAAATCCCCGGCAAATGCGGGGCTGGGGACTCAGGTGCTAGGTGTTTTGCCTAGATATCGGAAAAACAGCCATAGCCATGGGGCACTGTTTTTAGGGCTTGACAAACACATGACAGAAAAAAAATGATGCCTGAGCTCCTTCATGGTGTGGGTATAATGCATCACAGTTGGAAAGCTGGCCTAGAAAATTCAAGGCATTTTGTTGATTGTCTGGTTCCCATTTGCAACTCTAAGCACATTTTTGAGACCATGCGTGGGTCCTTTCAGTCCAAATCCCTGTCCTTCAAATCCAGTTGCTGCATTAAATGAAATGTCCAAGGCAGCTGCACTTGAAGAATGATACTGGAGTGTGTCCTCATTTGCAAGGGGTAACTAAATGCTTGTTTTCCAAATAACTGTCAAAGAGCAGTTTATTAGTCCATGCTAATTCTCAGCTTTAAAGATCCAGGTTATTCTTTTGGTTTAAGCACTGACCTAATTTATGTAGCTACTGTTTAAGTACTTTTAAATGATGAGCACAAAACCAGAAGAAACTGGGGGCAATCCAAGTAGCTCAGCACGCTGGTGCATCATGTGTTCCAGCTGTAACCCACAGGAGGGCCAAAACATCCCCCTTCTCAAATGAGCCAACACGCCAAACAACTTTACCAAGGGGTAGTAGACACCAGCAAGTGGCAAAGGTAACTCTCCAAAAGCCAAGTCACACGTGAGATTTTTTGTTTTGTGATGGGTATTTTTTTTTTCATGAGATCTTGACCTTTTTAGACCAGCTAGCAGACAGGAGCGAGTTGCTAGGGTAGCTTGGTGTTGTTTGCAAAAAAGACAAGTGCTATTATTCATTTGTACTTCAGCCTTCCCATGGCAGTGCTCTTATACCCGGATTTTTGCCTCATCTCATTTTGGAAAAGAAACTCATTTTCTTTCCTCCTCCTCCTATTACCCACTGCTGTTTTGGCACAGGTGCTCCAGATATTTTTGGGTGTACAGTAAACAGCATGAATTGTTCAGGCAAGAAATCTGGGGAGGAAATCTGCAGTTCATGGCTGACCTCTACTGTTGGCTCCTTTTGTTGCTCCACACGTTGCTTTGTTGAGAGCTGCCTCACCCCGGTGATAAAGGCACTGGAAAGGTGTGCACAGTCCAGGCTCTGTTACGGGACTCAAAGGCAAACCCTTCAGGGGACGGTGCTGAAATCCCAAATTCCAGTAGTATAAGCACAGAAAGAATAATTTGTAACTGTTTCCGGTGATAAATTTTGATTTATTTTTAGTTTTGGCAGTCTCGTTTGCTGTTGATGTTAGCAAATTGAATTTTATAGGCACTCCAGAAATTCTTGTCTTTTAATAGCTATCAGCACCCCAGCTCGTTGATTAAACTGTGTTCAGTCAGGTGCATTCCTACTAAAGGTTTTATCTTTCTAGTCAGAGATTCTGGTGTGAATGCAGGAAGGGGTTGTATCTGCTTTCTGTAGTTGTCCTGGCTAATAAAAGTGAACTTCACAAACATTTATATGGGTTGCTTGTGCAGATACTGGCAAAGAAAGATTAACAAACACTATACTGAAGTCCTCTCAAAGCCTTCGTTTATGACACAAGTTACCTTTGTAGAATCTGGTGTTCACCACTCCAGAGCAACCATGCAGTCTGTGGCCAGCAGAGGGTCTTTCCTTTGCCTCCAGTGCCCACTAGAGGCAAGACCCACTCGTCTCTGATTAATTCTTTCTGTTGTATGTCATCCAGCCTGGTGGTTTGGAGGCAGCTCTTTCCCCTCCTTAGACGATAACTTAAAGACAGGAACGAATGTAAGTTCATTTTACAGTCACAGGCTGTAGAAACTAGTGTGGGTCTCCCAGCACACCTCCCACAGCTGGGTGTTGGCCAGAATATAAACAGGCCACTGATGCCAGTTTGTACCTAAGGCATAATTAGAGATGGCCAATTGTGTGTCTCTGTCTGTGAATAACCAGTGTGCTCAAGGATATGACATCATGCACAGATCTCGTGTCATATATTAAGGTCAGGTGCAAGAAACTGTGTGTGCTAATAGTATGCAGCTAATACCAGCATGCTGTCTGTTGTTCCTTTATCTGGAAAGCAAAGAAGCAAATACATCCCTGTACAAAAGACCAAAGGCTTCATTCAAGTGCTGTTTCAGGCCTGTTTTGAGTCTGAGACACAGAGCTAGTAGAGAAACAGCTACAGGGTTCTGAATTAATGTGTCTATAGTAAACACCCTCATCATAAATGACAGAAACTGTTTGTTTATACCAAAAAAAAAAATCTTCCTAGTTATTTATCTTCCTACTTATTAACTTCCTAGTTATTTAAAAGGCTAATCTCATACACCAATCAGTTAAAAGAGCCAGGGACTGAAGAACTTTCAGAATGACTCGTGCAGTCATTACAAGATGTTGCAGTTGTCCAGGGGTTGTAGTACCCTGGAGTTGTGAGGAATATCCTCTTTTTCTCTTTGCAATGGTTTAAGAAGAGCAAAATCTTGCATCTTCCTCATGGAAGATTATAAATAGCCCTGAGATCAGGTGCTAGTGAAGAAGTGACCACCATGTGCTGTATGTTCTGTGCATCTCCAGGGGCTGCAGCACTGACTGGGATCCAATTTCTGTGCAGCTGCAGTGACCTGAAACTCCCAGATCAGAAAAAAGTCTGCTTCTCCTTCTTCTTAGAGAAGAAGGTGGAATAGGCTAGGATTTTAAATGGTAACTTATAGCATCTGTTAGATGTCCACATTTATTTGAGTATTATTTGAATTATCTCTTTATTTGTTAGCTTTTCTTTTACTTGTAGGTAGCTCTAGTAATTCCATCTCTTGATGTTAGTTATTTTTGTTGTTTATTTTGCACTGAGTAGTCTCAGTGACAGTGTATGTGTGATGAGCTTGACTTTTTTTCTGCAAAATGTCTTGAAACAATATATTCTTTCTTCCTTGCAAGAGGTACCAGCTAGTTTTAATGTTGAGTTGTCTACTGAGGGATGAATTAGTGATCTGAAATCTGGTTAATTTTGTGATTAAACTTTCTATTCTGTACACCCAAACTTGAAAAAAGGTTCACAAAGACATTCTCTTCCCAAATTCTTAGTTCCTACACCAGTATGTGATTTCCAAAAAATGATCCATTCCCCATATGGTCTCCTGTTGGGAAGGATGAAGAAGAGGAGCACATATTCTGTTGCTGAAAAACAATAAAGCTGCTGCCCTCTCACTTTGTAAATAGTAATTACAGAGAGAGCCTTTCTGAACAATGCTCAGATGTGAAGAATAAGGATTTGTAAAATTTGCCTAATGACTGTGTAACTAATGAATAGGGCCTGTGGTCATTTGTATAATGCAAACATCTTTCAAAAGTCATTCTTGTCTTTTATCACCATTAGCATTACACTCATTAAAGTGGGAGCACATTACACTACAGTGGCAACACCACTGCATTGCTGGGCATGAAAAAGCTCCAATGGAATAAGAACTACAGAGATTTCTCAGCATATCTACCCTACAGGTGTTTTTCTCTGTTCCAATTACATCATGCTTAGCACGTTTACACTTTGATTTCTGTGTAAGGAATGATCGTTCCTCTCATTTCAGCCTCTCTCAGGTCCTTTGGAGTCATTTTGTACTTCCAGGCTTGGCATTCATTTCTCACTGATACAATTCACATTACAGACTCACTTTGCCTCCTTTTTGGACAAGTGTGAACAAAAGAAAGTTGACAAAACAGTTTTTGTTCACCCTGGTTGATTTTAAATAACTACGTAATTTGGGGTTCACAGCAGCTAATTAATGTTGACAGGAAATCTGCATTTCAGGCCTACAGCTTTAATAGATCCTCATCTATAAACATCTGAAGATCAACCTTATTTATCTTGTCCTAAAGCAACAAAGTGGAAATTTTTATTTGCTGAAAAAATTACCATCTGCTGCAATTTAAATAACTAACATGAATTCTACAAAAAATGGTCATTTGGGCAGTAAAAACCATTCCAATAAGGCCGTTGACTACAAAACCCTTAAACCCTTTCAAAGATACAATGTTGTATCAAAAGTGAGAGCAAATGCATTTAAATTGTGAGCTGATAGTTGAGGCAGGGGAGAGGGGACGAGTCAGTCTTGCAAAGCCAGATTTCTGCAGACAAGATTTCTAAAAAGAAAAGGAGTCAGGGTGCACTTGTGTGCTAGAGAATACTGAATTTTGGCCTTTAGAATGCTAGTGGTTAAGCTTCAGTTCATTGAATACATGCATTTTTAGTATGGCTGTGGGGAGAAAAATTTTTCTTTTTTTTGGGGGGGTCTCTACATTTTGTATTGGAATGCATGGATTGCAAATTTGCAGCTGCATAAAAGCAGCATTCCCTAATATTTCCTCCCAGCTTCTCCTGCAAAGCGCCCATATCACTCCTAAAGTGAATCAGCCCAGTTCTTGTATGATTTATTTCAATGAGTTTCTGGTGAAGGTGAAGTTGATGTTTTTCAAGCATATGCAGCAACAAACATCATGGATCATCTTCTGTTTTAAATGAGACCCTGTCCCTTCTCTGGCACAGTGCAGTGACAGCAGCAGAAGCCTATAAGGGGACAAATGCCATGGCAAGTCACTGGAGGTGGGAGAGGAGGAACTCCTCTCTCTGGGCATCGTGCAGTGGCAGCCAGTCGTGGCTGGGTGAAAAGTGCAGTCTCCAGTCCTTCTTGGGAAGTNGGGGGGGGGAAAAAGGAATAATTTTTTTGTTGTCATAATACAACGTATTTGGAGGCTGTGGGTCCTTTAGAGACAAAAAGATTTTTCAAAATGAGATTCCTTACCTGGACTCAAAGGAGCTCTCAAAGCAGCTACCAGATTGTTGCACTGATGAAGAGCTGTGGACCCCCCAGGGGAGGGACTGAGACTATTTTAGATATAGGTTTTATTGGAAAATTCACTCCAAAATAATTCAAAACACTAGATGTTGTGATCAGTTTTACCTGGATCCCTTGGACAGGGCAGCAGAGATTTCAGTGCTGTGTGTCTGGAGCACTGGAGAGGATGGGTTGTGGTTGTGCCGTGTTCGGGAACGCAGGTTTGTCCGCATGGGAAGCACAGCGGGGAGCAGCCCGTGCTCTGCTTCCCAAACGTGCCTGCTGGCTGACATGGCCAAGGGTGTGGGAGGAGTGATCCCTCATCCAGCTGGGCTTGTGATGCTATTGTTTGTGGCAAAGCGGGTGGGACTTTTCCCTGCTCGCTGTTGGTCTCAGAGACCCGCTCGTTGCATGAGCTGCAGGGCAGGGACTGCAGGTGGAGGTGTGTCAGCACTCCCGTCAGGGGGCACAGCTGTTGGCAGGGCAGGGGCACAGCCCTGGGTACCATCCCCAGTGCCCAGCTGTGGCAGCTTTCACCCGGTGCCCAACAAAACCTCCAGGCCACGCCCCCCCCCCTCCCCCCCCCNTTGCAGGTGGTTGTTGTTGCTGCCATTGCTCTTGTCCTGTTGGTCACCCCATGGGCTGCAGGGGAGTCTGTGCACCCCGATGGGCTCCGTGGGCTGCAGGGGCACAGCTGCTCCCCCACGGTCCTCCCCACGGGCTGCATGGGGGCCACAGCTCTGAGTCCTTCCCCTGCTCCCGTGAGGTCCCTCCCACGGGGGACAGTCCTTGATAGACTCTCCAACGTGAGTCCACCCCCCAGGCAACACTTCTACTGGGGGAAAAACCTGCTCCAGCATGGGACTCCTTCTCCACGAGTCTCTTCCAGGATCTTGCTCCATCCTGGGCCTCCGCAGGGTAACAGCTCCTTCCTGCATCCACCTGCTCCTCCATGGGCTGCAGGGTGGTCGGTGCACCCTGATGCTTCTCCACAGGCTGCAGAGGGGGCACAGCTTTGAGTCCTTTCCCCCCTGCTCCAGTGTGGGGTCCTTCCTGCTCCTCCTCTTGCTCTGACCTTGGTCTCTCTCTCTCTGTGTTGTTATCACATGGCTGGAATTTCCACCTGCCCCACACTCCTAAATTCTTAAATATGTTATCCCAGAGGTGTGATTGTGATTCCTAATTGGCTCAGCTTTGGCCACCAGCAGGAAGTCCCTCCTGGATCTGGATGTCATTGGCTCTATAGGATAGGGGAAGCTTCTGGCAGCTTCTAACAGAAACCATCCTGGAAGCCCCCCCTTCTACTAAAATCCAGCCACAGGAATCCATGACTCCAGCCTGGACTGACACAGCCCGTGTTGAGCAGCCCTGGAGCTGGGCTGGGCCCCACAGTGGGGCTGGTGCACTGCTGGGACTGACTGTCCTGCCATCACTTATTTCAGTGACACAGAGAAACCAGCCCTTGGCCACGTGTGGTCCATCCCAGCCCTGAAGATCCTGACAGAGTAAATGACTGGATAATGGTCCCAGCTCTGAAATAACCATTTTGTGAGCAAGCTGGGTGTCAGCAACCCCAACAGGCACAAGGAAAGAGGAAAGACTTCTCCAGTAATAAACCTGCCTTTGATTTTAGTGATAGTTTGCTCCCAAAATAAAACTTCCCTGTTTTCCAGTAACATCAAAAGGGATTTTGTTAGTCCTGCATGAATGCAAACTGCTCTCAGTGTATTTTTCTTGAACTAGATATAAAAGACCACAGATACTTCATATATTTATTATGAACAATTTTTCCTAAAACTTCTTTTTAGTATGACAGAGAAGATGAAAAAAGGGAAAATGGGAACATAGAGAGAGGAAGGAACTGTATGGTTTTTTCAGAGATTTTAATTAGGTAGGAGGCTTTTTCAAGCTTGGATAAGCTTTCAGGTATTTTCTTAAGCATTTGTTTTGCAGGAAGCATTTTAGACCACTGATTGTTTTAATAACTAATTATAAGTTAAAAGATATGATAAAAATAAAGACCTGACTTAAACTTTGTCTACCATTTAGAGCAACATATTTGGAATGTCTTCTGATGTTCAGAGGGAAACTTGCTTCACACAGCTCTAGGAGTTTGTGCTTCTGCATGTTTTGCTAGTGCAGATATGAAAAACCAAATCCTTCATTTTGTAACTCCGTTGGTCTGGAGTTTGATCCATCTGGTATGTTATTAGAGCATGAAAAAAAAATATCCTGGTTACCTGAGCCAGGCAAATAAAGACGCTTACAGCAGCTTATTGAAAGCTCTCTATTTCCCTATTTCAAGTTCATGTTTTACCAGAGGTGTTTGGATACCCAGACTTCTTTTACTGAAACTAAACTTTCTGAGATTTGTCTATTCTTGCTCTATACATAGAACATCCAACTAACTAAAACAGTGTTCCAGCTTTTGCTAATTTACGTAAGTGAACCTTAATTTTTAATTGAACCTATTACTCCTATTAAATCCTCTGGGATGCCTAAATAAAAGCACCGTGGGTCTCCTTAAGGGCTATAATTCAAGGCTATCTTTTTATCACAGTCAAAATTGTTATTCTGGATTCCCATTTAATTATGAAGATAATGCCATGTGGCAGGTCAGAGGCAACAATGACATTGCTCATGCCAGGCAAGGATGGCTGATAAGTGGCTGAGATGGCTTGAATGTTTTAACTTAATTTATCAGTTGGTTGATGGATTGTCTGTGACTCTGATTTTTATAACCCAAACATTTCAATGTTTTCATGAGGGTCATTAGAAGATAGAAAATGTACCATTTTCAAGAGCACTGTGATTCAGATCCTATGTAGTACTTTTTAGAGATTCTCATCACCTGGGAGCTTGAGTCTTAGGGAAACCAAATGTGTTTAGAATCCTAAGAGTGGGTTTTCTGAGTAGGCAGCAGCATTTTATTCTTAGGAATGAAATAAATAATAAATTGCCAGAATATATTTGAAAATTTTGCCCTACCCCTTGTGTTGGTTTTAATTTTACCATGTAACAAACTCATTTACACTGTTGACTTTGAAAGTTGTGAATGTCCAAGTCCAGAATCCCCAGTTAAGTGTGTTACAAGGACACAGGTTCCCCAGATTTCCCTGGGGCTCAGCTGAGCCAGGCACAGGTGGTCATTTGTGCTCCAGGGTGGTCCCTGACTCCCAGTGTGACCCCGGGAGTTGTGTGAACAGCAGCCTGGCTGTCACACCTTCCTCCTCACCCCTGACCTGCCTTGGAGGGGTTTCTCTCCAGCAAATCATTCTGTTTCTCCAACAGGTTCTGGGCTTTTCTAAGTTTTCTCTTGCTTCTCTTATCCCTGTGCAACAGTTTGTTTGGTTTGTTGAGTACAGTGCCTGATTCAGCCCCAAATTCCAGGTTGATTGTA
Source organism: Formicarius rufipectus (assembly GCA_013399695.1). Lineage (NCBI taxonomy): Eukaryota > Metazoa > Chordata > Aves > Passeriformes > Formicariidae > Formicarius > Formicarius rufipectus. Next base: position 36,960 of record VXAU01001943.1, on the reverse strand, counting down.
ACATTTTTCTTGTTCTTAAGTGGAAGTGGCAGGATTCCTTTGAGGAGAAGGAGGAAACAGTGTTGTTCTGTGAATGTGGAAGTGGCCAGGTGACAAAGAGCAGGATGCCAATGGGTTTCCCACCTGAGGAAGACTGATTGGATTTCAGGATTAAGGACAGGAATGGGAGAGGCAAAAGTGCTCTCTTGAGAGCATTGGCTTTTTAGAGTGGTAGCTGTCTTAATTTTTCTCCCCTTTTTGAGTTGAACTGGTATCTGCTTAGACAGTATTGTTTACCTCCAGTGGAAGGATTAACTGAAATTTTGATTAAATCCTAGTATGATGTTTCTTTCTTATGAAAGTAACCAATTGCAGAACTGCTGGTTTGGGGTAATTTTCCCTTTTTTTTTTAATGGTGGGAGTTCAGAGAGCATCTTACTGTTGGCATTAGCACACATTCATGTTAATGCTTTAAGAAACGTACTCCTGTAATTATTACTGAGATCTTTTCAGTGCATCCAATTTCTTCCACAGGGACTACATCAACCATGAAGAAAATGATAACATCCTTGTCAAATTGATGGGGCTGAGACACAAAGCAAGTTGGAGGAAGATGACAGCCAGGTAAGTTTTGAATTTTTCTCTTCAAACATCTTGCTAGAGCCACATGAATCTAGAGAGTCTTCCTTTAGGAAAACTCCATTAAATGAAAACAAAATAGGACTAAAATGACGTATGGTAAAATATCCACCAGAGCTCTGCTTCTGAATCCCCACTTTGTTACTTCATTGCTTTAATGGTCAGGAGCTAATGCAAGGAGCCCAGACTCATTCAAAGCTGTGGGACCAACCTGAGAGCTCCCCAATTGCATTAAGGTGCCTGGTAGGGACATGTGGAATATTTGGAGGGGGCTCTGTGAAGAGCAGGATGTGGGTGGAGAGCCCCCCAGGGCAGAGTGGGGAAGAAATACTGGGAACACATGCAGGACTTCCACGTGTTGCTCTCTCTCCATTTGTGCTGAAGACATCCATGCCCTCCCTGTCTGCACCTTATAGAGATGGGTCCAAAATTCATTAGGAAAAATTAGTATGATTGTTTAAATTGATGCTTGTACTGCTGGTGGAATTGAGGATTAATTACAAGGTATGTTTATGGGTATGACATAAACCATCACTAGTTAATGATCGTGGAATTGTGGAATCATGGAATATCCTGAGCTGGAGGGACCCCCAAGAATCATCGAGTCCAGCTCCTGGCCCTGCACAGAACAACCCCAGGAGTTCCACCCCATGCCTGAGGGTGTTGTTCCCGGTGTTCCTTGAGCTCTGTCAGACTGGTGCTGTGAGCCCTGCGCCAGGGAGCCTGTTCAGTGCCCGACCACCCTCTGGGGCAATGATGACACTGCACGGGCACTGTTATTTCAAACTGCAGGTTATCCTATGTGCAATCATTCTCCTGACTTTTCTGAATGACTCCTGTAAGGTTTAGGCATCTGGGACTGTAGAATTCCCCTTCCTGAGTGCTTCTTTTAAGAGAGACCAAAGAACCTGTTCTTACAATAGGTAAAAACAATCTTTAAAACTGTTCTTGTTCCCTGGGAGAAGAAAAATTCCTTCATCATAAGTTTCTTTAGTTATTTTCTTTATAACACAGAGCTATTTATAAAAGTTCTTAAACTGAATCACTGAATTCTGAACTTTGAAATTCTCTGCAAATAGCACTAAAACTTGCCTTAAGTGTAAATGAGCAGCAATTTAAATATTAACTATCAGTTGATATTTCACATTGCTTCCCACATAGCCTTTTATAAAGCAGTCAAGCTGCAAACTTTGTATAAATAGCATTTCCTTACTGCCACAGTTTAATTGAAAGTTTGGTGTTAGAGGAGGGCTAACATGGGTAAGTGGGAACTAGTGATGACTGTTACTACTTGCTGTGTCATAGCTTTGCTGTGTAGTCTTGAGAGATGGCTAAAATTAATGGTGTGCAATTTCCTCTAACTTGAATTGTTAAAGTTCCTATCTAACAGAGATACTGATAATTATTTTATGCTACAACAATATCATACTGGTGTGCTTACGCGTAACTAGAGCACAGCAAGAACACATTTACAAGGAGTCCTTCAGCTTCTGGGAATTTGAAACCATCAGGTTCAATAGTGGGTGAATTAAAGATGATGAATAACCGGACTCCATTAATAAAATACTTTAATTGCCTTGAGTGAAGGAAATAAGCATAGAAAGAAAGACCTCTACTTGTTTGGAACATGGTTTGAACCATTTTGCAATGGTTTTCTATCAGTACCAAACTGGCTGTTCAAATTGGTCACAGTTTGCAAGAACTAGACCATTGCATTACTTATTGTTGTTTACACTTTTTCTTTCTTGCACTAACTCCATTAATGTCTCTCAAAACATTTTTTTTTTTAATTTTTTTTTTACCTTGTGCACAGACAGGGGTTTGGGTGATGGTAGATTGCCACAAGGAACCTTAGCATGAGTGCAAACTGCTCTGGGACTGTGGGATTGTTAGCTTATAATATCATTGAAACCACACTCCCAGAAAGGTATCCATGCATTTGCTGAATACAGTCACAGAGTCACAGAATGTCCTGGGTTGGAAGGGCCCCACAAGGATCCAACTCTTCCACGAATGGCCTGTGCCCTGGGCATTTAGCCCCGAGCCGATCTCAGGGCCAACGTGACCGAGCCCGTGTGAGCCAAGCGTTCAGTCGCGTCTTGTGCTCGGAAGAAAACCAGGCTCACTGTGCATGAAGCTGCAGATTTGTTGAGGTGCAAAATAGAAGATGTATTGTAGCTGCCCCATATAAATATGTGTAGACATCTCAGTATTAACTACTACATGCTTCTCTGAGCAAGAGTAGAGCAGCTGAGGCTGTTTATCCTTTTCATTTTAGCCTCGAGCTAACAAGACCCTGAGAGCCAGACCCTCTGCTGCTGCTCCTTCAGGCCTTTCCTTGCTGCTCTGACCACTCATGAGGCAAAAGGCTCTCAAATGAGCATTGCTGGGCATTTTATTTATTTATCCTTCTACTTCTGAATGATGATTAAAATGTCTTCTTAGTGAAAATCTTGCTATTCTGCTCTTAATACCATAATATCCCATTGCCCTTGGCAGATGCAAACACAGATGATTATCTTGTTGTAGTACAGATGACTCCATTCCTGTCCCTGTGGCTTAAATCTTGTCTCAAATCCTCAGTTGTTCCCCTGTCAGCTCCATGAGGACTCTTTCCAGGGCCAGGAAGAGCTTCACAGCCATCAGAAAATGTATGAGGTTCTTTGGTCTCTGCTTGGGCTCGGATCTTGTGTGTCAGACAGCTGCCTTATTTATGGAGTTTCTCCTACTTCAGTATGCTGTATTGGGAATTAGGCCGTAGTAATGCAGGGAGAGGAGGGTTTTTTTCCCTGGTGTGGTGTTTGCCATGTGGAGTTTCTGCCCATTTGTGTCAGTCAGTCCCAGCCTATCCCTAGGAGATCATAAGGAGACTCACCCTTAACTCAATCTCTGGTTTTGCCTTTGTAATGGATTTGTTTTAACAAGTGCTGTCCATAAGGCATAACACTGAAATAATCTGTGTGACTTCCCTTGGTGCTCCCTGCCTGCTGCAGTCCTTGCCAGAGCTGTCAGTCCGTGCAGCCTGCCTGCCTTTGCCTGCCAAGGATGGTGACATCAGGTGGCAGTGGCGCCTCAGGCACAGAATAACACTCAATTCCCCTCTCACTTTTGCCTCTTTTTTTTTT
>VXAU01001943.1:12527-33165 GCA_013399695.1 Formicarius rufipectus | reverse complement strand
GTGAGGGAGTTGGCACAGCCTGGACAACCTTATAAAGGTAAACAATTAATCTACTGCTACGTAGTTTACTGAAATAAAGGGAACAGAGGTATAGATAATGGCCACAAACTAGCCCAGAATCTGCCAGGATGTTCAGTGTTCCATCACTTTACTCTCTCATTGTGTCAGTGTTGGATTCACATCTCTCCTCACTCTGGGTAAGGGAGATACATTACTAAAATAAACACTTATAATATTACACTATTTATTTTTTGTCATGGTAGTCCGTGATAACTGGAAATCCAAAATCTTAAGTAGTGGTTGAGATTTTACTGTTAATGAAAGACCTTTTCCAACCTAACCAATTCTATGATTCTACAGTCCCAGGAGACCATACCAGAGACCTGCAGTCCCCTTTGTTTTGCAACACAAAACATTATACATGCAAAGAGGAAAGCAAGCAGTTTGTGCTGTGAGCTGCCACATTCATTTTAGGAAGATTAATCTCACAAAGGGAAGCATATGTGGAATTGGGTCACAGCACTTCACATATTCAGCTTGTGAAAGACACAAAGTGATCAATCCCCGTAAGATCTTCATAAAGTGAACAAGGTTTATTATTTATAGTAGTAAACAGGCTGGCATTTATCTTTTCAAAGCATGGCAGTAGCATAAAATATGTTTTAACTTTTGTTGTTTTCAGTTTATTTGCATTTTAAAAGCTCTACTTTGAGTCTTTATACCTTTCTTGAATTTCATGATTTATATAATAAGATACTTGCAATGTACTGAAATGACAATTCTCAAAGCCAGTGAAGAATAAACGAGCGTGGCACAACATGGAAATTCAGTGTTATAATATGAAGGCATATATATTCTAATATGCAATTATTGAACCTTTTAAGTTGTTCTTAATGGAGACAGCAAGACCACACAGGCCACCTAGCAGAGGGGATGCCTACCTCACAGTCCTGATACCACCAGGAAATGTAGCACAAGAGTGAGACAGCACAGTCAGAGAACTTTGTCTTCATTTACAGTCTGCTTCAACTTCAGTCAGGTATAAGGGGAGCCTGTTTAGTGCAGTGGTGTTAGAAAATGAGCCTTAGCAGAAGCTGAAGTCAGGTTTAATGACAGTAACTGTTTGGAGTATGTGCAGCAGTGCGTGATGTGTTTTATTTTAATTCCTGTTACTCTACAAGAAGCAGGTTTCCTTTCTCCTCTCACACCAATTCCTACTCACCCTCTCATACAGTTTGGGCTTCTTGTTTTATTCCAATTACTACCTCAGTTTTCTTCTTAAGCTTGATCTCTGATGCTCTGCTGAGCTCAGAGCATTTTTTTCACTGATCTATACCAGCACAAGTCACGGCTCTCCCACGTATTTTGCAACGTTTGAGGCTATTCCACTGTATTATTTATGGAGATAATCTTTGCATGGATTGAGAGCAGCTTTTTGTGTGAGGCCCAGAGTTTCACCTGGTGGTAACTTTCCAGGTTAGCCTGTGGTCTTTCAGCCAAAGTCAGTCTGCGAGGGGGAGGCAGTGCTGGGTAAGGAACCCCTCCTGCAGCAGCTCCCGGGATGATCAGTGTGAAATGCTGCATGTTGCTCTTTGAGCTTTACTTGATTTAAGATCTAATGCCTTAGAAGAACTACCCCCGATTTTTTTTTCTAGGTCTGGGAGTTTGTTTGTTTGGGTTTTTTTTTATACTTTGTGTTGACCAAAGTTCTGCTGGCAAAAAAGGTAGCAGAGAGTTTTGATCCCTACACAGAATTCTTTCTGCATTGTCTAAAGGAGCAGCATAATCACCTTCAGAGTATTTTACTTAATTAATCATCTACCTTTATTGAGATTTTACAGAGTGATGCCTTTAGAATATTCTTTTTTTCCCCTTTTCTCAAAGTCCATAATATTGTTACAGCCTTCCAGCCCCGTGTCAGTGGTATTGCAGCATCTGTGCATCACACAGGTAGACTGAGAACCGTCCTTCGCTTGCCAAGAGTAACAGTGACACCCCGTGGCAAATTCAGTAGAGGCCCTACACTGAATTTCCTTCTTTCAATCTGAATTTCTTACACTGTGGGGAGTGTCACAGGAGGAATCCCTCCTCTGCACACAAGAGGGCTTCATCAGTTTGTCGTTTGCCTCTTGTTTTATGTTTGCATTCCTGGGATTTCTGTCGAACGAGCACTTCATTCTAAGGTACAGAGAACACTCTGTGCCCTACATGGCCAGATGCTTGAGAAGGTGGAGCAGGAAACACAAATTGAGAAAAGAAGAAAACACTACATTTCAGTATAAATTGACATTACAGGAATATACTGCTGTTCATTGACTTTCATGTTGTTTTTCTCTAACATGGAGACTGTCTACTGAACTGTCCCAGAATGTCATGACAAAGATATCCACAATATAGAGGTGTCCACAATACACAACTGTACTACATAAACAAATACATGTGGAAGTTAGGATCATCCTTTTGACTTCTGACTTGCATCATTCCTTTGGTTTGCTTAATGATTCTAAATAGCTCCGTAATCACTGTCATAATTGTGATTCCAGTTAAGTCCCTCACTGCACAGTACTCCAGTTCTGCTGTGTTATCTCGTGCTGATGTCAAAGGCTGTACCCCAGTTAAACATTTCTCAATGAGTTTAACCTCTGACACTCACTATGCCTTGCAGGCAACACAGCTGGCTCAGTGCTATGGTCTGCACACTGCAACTGGTTTAAGCCTCATGCATGCAAAATAGCTGACAAAAGACAGATTTTCAAACTTCACCAGAGGAAGTGGCCTGCTTTTGGCCATTTTGGGGGATGTTGTTGTGGTGGTGGGGGGGTGTTTTGGGTTGGGTATTGTTGGTTTGGTCAGTTTTTTATGGATGTAGGAAGGAGAAAAAAGTTAAGAAATATTGGGCAAATACCCCTCTGAAACTTTGAATCTTCTGTTACACACAGATTGCCTTAAAAATTAATGGACATGCAGGGAAGAATTTATTTATGTTAGCAGTAATCTAAATTATGTGAATTAAGAAATTAGTATTTTTGTATATAAATGGCTGTTAATAGCGTAATTAACAGGATACTGAAGGAGTTCTTTTATTCTTTGTGTTTAATCCTGCATGACTTGCAAACATAAGGTGCAATATATCATGCACTTAATGAGGAAGTACATTCAATATATATATTTTTTCCTATCTAGATTCATATGCCCCATGGGTGCTGATTTTCATTATATAATGTGTTCTGTGACTGGAAATCATTACCTGGAAATAATATGAATGCAATTAGCAACTTGAATCTCCTAGATTATTGAAGTCTACTTAAATATGATGAATCAGTATTTTTACTTCCATGAAAATTTCTAAGATCATAAACTGTATTTTATTTTGCATTACATTCTCCAGACTGGGTTGGTTTGTCACCATCTCTTCTGTTTTCAAACCTTTCTAAGTTTTTATCAAGATAATCAAGCAAGTCACAGGAACACATGCCCACTTAAAAAATACTCTATATACATCTTTTACCTTGTTGCAACTCCACGTGGTTATTAATTTTAAAAGATTATAATACTTAAGACCACATGATTGAAGTTTTTCATGTTGTTCCTGAATCATCTTAGTCTACAACTACATTATATAACACTGTTAGTTTTCACACAGAGAGGATATTTGCAAAACTGAACAAACATTTTCTGATGGTATCTAGGTTTTGAACATTTCTTTGTTTAGTGCCAATTCTACATCCCCAGGAAGTCAATAGTAAGAAAGTCACTGTAAAAATATCCATTGATTTGAACTAAGCAATTTGTATCAAGATGGAGAACCTTGCCAAATTCATATGAAGCAAATTATATCAACTTGCCTTTGTTTTTTAAGAAAAGGGGGATGGGGTGGGGTGGGTGCAGGTGCTTGCATGTAAAAGCTTCAAGCTGCCTGACCAAGCCTGCAAACCTGGAATGCCTTTAGCAAATTAGGTGCCAGCTTCACCAATATATTACTCCAGTTTTACACAGTGCTCAATCTCCCGACAACAACTAGAGTAGTGCAGTGGCAAATGAGCACCTCAGTCCAAGGGGTAATTCCCAAGGGGTTGTTGGTTATCCATGAAGAGCTTGCATTTAGTGCTTTGAGTCAGCACATGGACCTGTGCAACAGCAGCATGTCAGTGGTACATGCAGTTAATTTGGGAAACAGACTGGAACAGGACTATAGTCTGCCTGTTGAGCCAGGGAAACATTAACCTCTCAGACAAAATCTTGCAGTCATGGCCCAGCCTCTCCCCATCTTGGAACTTCCTGCTTCATTTGGTGGATCTGCTTCTGTAGTTCATCTCTGTCCAGCTTCATTTTTGCTTCTAGAACTTGCCGTAGAGACCCAATGCTCTCATAGATAGCTGCGAATCCTGATTGCAGGTGAGAAGGGCATTAGTTCATGACCAAGAGCAAGACCACCACATACTCACTGTCAGAATGTGCTGCCCACCCTAACTCTCTGCTCTACCCCAGGAACAGCAACTATCCTGAAGGGAAATAGGATGTAACTGTGCTGGTGGCCCAAGTGCCCCATCGCAGCTGGGGAGGCACTGCCAAAGCTGCAGGATGTCACCCCGTACTGCTGTGGCTGTCACACAGTGCAAATCCTCCTTAATGGCCTTACTTCTGCCCCCAAAGCATTTCAACCACTGTGATACAAACAAACACACTGTGCATATTATTATAACCAGAATAAAGAACTTGATCACTGTGTCCTACCAGCATTAACGTCAGCTTTCATTTCTTTTATATCTTCGTTTATCTCATTCTGAAGTTTGCCAATGCGAATATTTATCCTTTCTTCAGTCTGTTTTGCTTCATGTGCTTCCATGGTTATCTTCTGCATTTCTCCTAGCTTCTCAATCTTCTCTGCCATTTGGTTGAATTTCATCTCAATAGCTCTCTCACTCATTTCCTGGAGCCAGGGAAAAGAATTTTAATTATTTGCTGTGCATATGAAGTAACAGCGGTCTTTCAAATATATAAAATAGGCATTAATTGTCTTTTAGTTAAAGGTGTAAGGAATTATACTTTTTCATAAAATTATTTTAACTGGCTTGATTGCTGTAGGCTAAAATACTGATCTATTTAAGCAGTAATGAGATTTATTTAAGAATTCTCAGGTTGTGAGAATGTTATACTTTACATCAAGGAAGAGACGTGCAAATACTGAGGCAGTTGGAAAATCTCACTCAAATAGTAACTCCATTATATCATCTTTGTTATTAATGAAGCTTTTTGAATACTTCCTGAATAGTACTACAGGACATTTGAGTGAAACTTACAGTGTTTTCCTTAAAAGTCAGTGAGAGTTGTTCAACTTTTTGCACAAGCTCTTTCTCAATCTTTTCGTGTTCCTGTTCCAACCAGCTACGTGCAGATAAAATCTGGCTGCTGAGTTCCTCAATAGCATTTTTTAATCTAAGAGCACAATAGAAATTAGCAGACAGAAAATGCAGAACTGGTCATTCAGCAGTAATTTCTTCATGAATGTGTTCATGAAATAACATAATGGCAGTTAAATACCTTCTTCTCACCACATGAAGGTGGGTCTTTGAATTGTAAGGCTGCTAAACTGGATAAGGTAACATTGTTTTGGAAAATAAAGGTGAAGCAGCACGACAAAATAGCAGTTATTTATGCAAAGCACATCACAAATGTTGGAGCCTGGCAGATAAAAATTCATTGTGGTATTGAAAGCAGAATAGAGTCATCCATTCAGATTCTAATCTTTGTGTCCAGGGGCCTGAAATGTGAACAAAGATTTGGTAACCAGTTATTTCGGTGGCAGTGCTGGTTCACAGAGCCCCACTTACATTGCCTGTACCCACCTCAACTTCACACCAACCAATTGTGCCAGTGAAACTCTTTTTTCTCTTCAGTGAATATTTGTAATCTGGATGTATTCTCTCACCTGGTTTGCTGTAGTTTCACTGGTGTCACTGAGGGGATTGCACGAGGGTGGCAATAAGCAGTAAAGAATAAGGATGTGCATGGCTTATACCAGAACTGCCACTGAGAGAAATGCCTGGACAGGAGTTAATATCTGAATTAACATAATGTCCCCATATAATGTCTGGTAGTAGCACAGTAGCTTATCATTAATAATTTAGGTATTTCAGTTATATTCATGTTCAAAGCCAATTTAAAGCAATAACACTTTGTGAATGCTGTGCTTTGCTTCCTGCTGGAGTTGAACTTTCTGCCCCGCTCTGGACAGGCCTCTCCAGCATTCAGTGCTTGGCACAGTTCTTGCAGAAGGGCAAGAAAGGCACAGGGCCACTCTTACAAAAACCCTTAATTGTATCCTTCAATACAAGTTCTGCCCAAATACTTCACTAGGGACTTAATGACTTCTCCAAATTGCCTAACCGCATTAGGGGCAGGATCCTTGGTGACAGCAAGTCCCACTTGACAGACCATTGTGCTTTTTAATATCTGTGGAGCAAACACGCGTTCAAAGAAGGTCATGCTTTTGTAGACCTGAGGGTTGCAACAGGCAGACTTGGAAAACTGAGGCCCTGTCCCCCCAGGCAGCAGCAAAGCTTCCTGAGCACTTACTTGGTGTCCAGGAGTTGCAGCTGCTGGTTGCTCTCTTTGTAGGCAACCTTCAGCTTGGCTTCTTGCTGCATTATCGATTGCTCTACTCTGCTCAGCAGGTGAGAAATCTGAAACAAAATTCAGAATTCACTGTTTTTCAGCAGCATTTCTTCAGTTTCATTTGGGACATTTTCATAACAGTAGAGATCTTAAAGAGAGATCACTTTGCCCACATTTCAAAACTTACTGAATTTGCCTTTTTTATTTTATCTTAGAGAATACAGTATCTCTTAACATGAAAATATCAACGTTTGGAAAACTGTAAATTTTTTTTTTGCCTTAAATAACTGGAATAGTTTTCTCTTGGAAGCATGTGCCTGCTTCCCCCCTTGAGACAGCTGGATTTGCACAATCCAGACATTTTCATGCTGCCACATAAGCACAGTAAATAGGTAGCAAAGCACTCCACCAACACTGAGGGATATGCTCCATCACTTGGTGTGCAATGGCTACTGCAGTGACAGAAGTGCTGGATTTAACTGGGGATGGGTCATTACCAGAAGAAAATATTTCTCTCCAAAACATCCCACTCTGACAAAACACACTGCTCTGGTTTACAAGGTGCATGACAACATGCTCCTGACATGCTAATGCACTACACTGAGCCTTCTGAGAAAGGTGAAGTGCATTTTAACCATTTACCTCCCAAAACAATGAAGATGTAAAATACTTCTGTTGACCACGAAAATGGGAAGGTCTTGAGATGGAGATATGAAGAATCCTCTTCCTGAATGTCACAAGTCTGTGCTTGTATCTAATGCTCACTTCCATTCTCAAACCCAATGGAAGAGAAACCTGACAGACAGATTAATGGATTCACAGAACCCAGAGCCAGTTTTGTTTTGCAGACCTTCAAAAATTGTTTTCAAACAGATACAGAATCATCCTGGGGAGGCCAAAACATACAGGGAGAGACACTGATGCTTGCAGTGTTGTAGTTTTGTGGAGCATCCATGCCACATTCACATTCCAACCTCAGGAACCCATCCAGGCCAGTAATCACTGACTTTTGTTCATTCCTGAGTCCTTTCAGATGTCTTTACACACCAGTCCCTTCTACACCCATACTGGAGGCAGAAATTGAGGACCTTTTTCAGTTAGACTAGTACAGTATTACTGACCAATATTCAGAGTCATAAGGCCTGTGAGCACCTACACCTCTCCATTTGTACATCTGTGACCTCCCAGGATAATAATTAACAGTAATGGAGTCTGTGAGAATTACACTGTAAGGGTTACCTGGACATGCATTGCTTTGGTCTAAATACCATACCTGTATTTCTGCCTCTTTGATTTTAGATTCTAAGATCAGCTTGGAGGTGTGCTGGTCTTTACTTAGGCTCTGAAGTCGTTCATATGTAATTTTATGCTCTGCAGACAGTCTGGCTAACCCAGCATCACACCTGTTTGAATAGATTAAAGGGAAAAAAAAAAGCAACAGCTGATAGAATAGGAGGTCCAGGCTTTTTAAATTTTCCTTTTTATACTGGTCTTTCCTGTGAAAATGCTGGCTGTCTAGGAAACAATAACTCATGAGCCTGTTAGAATGGTCATATATATCTCATATTATTCAGCAAACTGCCTCGAGGTCCAGGAGGCTGATAACACACATCCCAGTCTTCCTGAGCCTGCCCTACCACGGGTGGGCTGTGTTATCAGTCAGGGAGACCACACCAGAAAGGCAAAGGTGCAGGATTTCATTGCCTTGTGTTTCTATCACAGTCCAGAAGACATCTGAGAAGGTGTCTGTGATTGCACCTACATGATGGAGGACCATTTTTTCATTATGGTAGCTTTGTATTTTTATGTGTGAAATAGTAATATACAATTAATATGTGTAGTAAACAAGGTGGAGCAAATTTTACAGTTCTTAGCCTTTATTTAGGTGAATAAATAAATTGCCATTGAAAGCAGTGGCAATATTGTCTCACAAAAGACTATGAAATAAAGCCCTGGAACGTATTATTCTTTCTTTTCTTCACATTGGAAGATTTCTGGATGCTGTAACATTTTCAGTCTAAATGTGCTGTAGAATATCGTGCATTTTCTACCAGATTTTAAAAATAATTTGGCCAGGTGGATTTCATCTACAGTAAAACAATAAAAGCATTAACTGAGCTGTAAAAATGTACGTACTGTGATTTCAGGAGTAAGACCTCTGTGAAGTATGACTCATGTATGGTTTTTTGCTAAGAGAAATATGTAATCAGCAGCATTGCCAAATTTGATCTAGAAAACCGATTGGGACCAGACAGCATTTACATTTTGAGGAAGAAAAAGGCAGTAAAAGGGAACAATCTGAGGCAGGTTAAGTCATTACCCAAACCAATGACACATTTTATGCTCCTTTTAGTCACATTGCAGTTTCAAGACTTCCACCCCAACATGCATTTCCATCCTCTGGGTTACAGTAACTGCCATTAGCATTAAACATGAAGGGACAGTCCCAGCTACAACGACAAACAGAGCATCTGCTTCTTGGTATGGCACCATCCCAATCAGAAAATCATCAGTCATGTAAAATAGCACAGAGACATTATAAAATTTGTGGAAATCAATATGTAGTGTGGCAGTTCAGCATTGTGAGCCCAATTAGTAATATCTGCAGGAAGACCAGCTGAGGTTTACACAGCAGTGATACTTGTGGGTCTCACAGTCAGGCAGTTTCTCTAGAAAGATGGGAAAAGCCAAACCTTTCCATGTTGTTATGATCAGAGGGAATCAGAGGCATGAAATCATCTTGCTTCTAGTCACCAAAAGGCTGTGAGCTCCAAAACTGGTTAGTTTTTGTTTATCTGAGGCATTACAGAAAATATAAAAAGCAACTGCTTTGAAACTACTGAAGCAAATGTAAACAGTAAGCATTTGCAATTGTTTTTAAGGCAAATAAATGTTTTGGGTTTAATGACAGAGCATCTCTCTCCTTCATGGAATTCAGTTGCGTGGTTAAAGGGTTCATGTAGTTCCATGGTAACTGAAACACAAAAATTCTAACTATGTTAACTTAGTGTCAGCCTGGTATGTATTGATCAGATTCTTATGGTTTTTCTGCTGTGTCTGTTGTACACACTCATAAACACCTGATTAGTTTTGACCTGGAAGAAAATATTAGTGTTCAGCATCAAAGGATGAGATTCTGCTATTGGTGATGTGAGTGTACATTTTGAATCAAAAAGTTGAGACAGTTAAATAACTTCCCCAGGCTTTCAAATGGGAGGGGAGGCAATAATAAGATGAACATATGGAAAAGCATGGGCTTTCTAACACTTTTGATTCAGGTTTCTACTGAATGACGAGTTGGAAGATAATCAACAACCTAAACACAAGGGAACATTATAGCTTGGAATTTTGCCCTGTTCAAAAAAAAGACAAAAAAGAGAGGAGAAAAAAAAATGGCACACTACAATCCCCACTGAATTCCCCCCAGCTCTGAAAGTTTCCCTCTGAATCTTCTTTATAGATTCATATTAAAATGGCAATAGAATTCCTATTAAAAGTAGAAATAAATGTTTCTGAACACTGTATTTAATTTAATCAGACTGTCTCTATAGATGTAGCCAGTGGGCTAGGGGCATAAAGACAGAAGTTGAAAATAAGGTTCAAGGTTTGTTCACCTTAAAAGCACAAGGAAAGACATGAGAAACAGATCAAGATTTCTAGGATGGATACTATCTTAAAAATATTAGAGCTGAGTGTAAAGCAATTTTGTACAAAGAAGTGCACAATAAATAATTTTGTGAAATACTGAAGCTGTCCATACAACGCAGTGCAGTACTGTTGTAATTTGGACCAAAGACGCGCTAGAATGTTTTAATTTGGGGGATAATTTCTAAAAGTTCTGTATTACAAGCTCTATCTTTAGGTGATATTAGTAAATGAAGAATAAATGGACAGGTTTCGTGCTGCTACGTATTATCCTCAATCTCAGAATATAATAGAATATTAGAAACCAGTAAAGTTTAACAGTTACATTATCACTGCCTTCCAGGTTGTGCTTTGCAAAAGTAGGAGTTATTTTTCTGACACACTGAAGAGTATTTTTGTTTTCATTGACCTCTAAGAAATCCAAAGTTGCTCCTCCACTCAGTCCCACCAGAGCCTGGACAAAGCTGAGAGCTGTGCAATGCTCTGCAACTGGATGGAGCACCGAGAGATTTTAATGTCCTTGTTTTATTAGAACAGGAGAGCTTTCAATTACAATGCCAGTGTTGCAAACAAGTAGCTGAAGAACAAAGAGTGAAAGGCAAGTTGGCACGTCCAGGGCATGCACTGGGCAGGACCAGCTGAGCTGGTGGAGGGTGCCCAGGAGCCCTCCCTGTGCTCCCCTCCCACCCAGCACCCTCACTGACTGCACTGGGGAAGTTCATGAATGTGGAGCTTCCCAGATGCAGCAGCCTCGTGTTCTGTGCCATGCAGGAAAATCTGCCCACATGTAATGAGTCCAGGGTGGCTGAAATGAATCAGTTCTCTAAGCTATAAAAAAAAATCATCTGTATATGCAAAGTCAGCCCAGTTTGAACACGCACAGTTGCTGTTTCTCTGGATGTTTGAGCTATCAGGAAGCTTCTAGAGACAGCTACTTCTGTTGTCCCAGCCAGGCTGCTGCATTTCAGCTTTCCTGACAAATGGTCGTAGTACACAAGTAATTGTCTAAATAACTGGTAAGGCACTACTAGTGAATTTTTTGATCTTATATTGATGGAAAAATAATTGTTAAATCTCTGGTGTATAAAATTGACAACATAAGGGACAAGAGGCTGGAGAAACGGATCAACTGGTATCTGTCTAATTTTCAGTTGAATGTGTCACTGAACTTAACAGAGGCCGTATTTTTTCTAAAGTTAATAATAATGATGATTCTTAGGAATCATTCATGGTGAACACCGTGACAATGCTTTACAAAGTCATCAATAAGCTGTGCTTATTAAGAAGTGGCCCAGAGACATGAGCTACAATGTGTATTCAGTCGTCTTCTGACAGCAATATTAGTTGATCTTGTGGTGTGAGTGAGGTGTGTCTGGGGACACAGTTTGGAGCTTCAGAACACGTAGGGATCCCCTGTTCTCATTGTGAAAAGCAGTAACTCTCCAGAAATAATGAGACAGTTGTTTGATGATATGTTGACATGTTCCAGAACAGTTGGTGTTAGGAAATAAACACCAACACTGAGGTTGAATAAGATGTTTAGTACTCACGTAATTAATGGAACTGAAATTTGGCTGGAATCCTCAGGCTGCCACTAAAATTGTTACGTGACCAAAGGGCTCAGACTTTGGGGTTTCCTGTGGTGCAGCCTGTACAGAGTGAGTCCCACAGAGTGTCTGCACCCTGCCAGCCCAGCGCTGTCACTGCTGCCACTGCAGCCCGAGCCACGCCTCGGCTGGGGCTGAAACATGATGCAGAGCACCTCGGTGACCCACAGGAACTTGATCGTGTTCCTAAAGTTTCACTCTGAACTCATCTGAAAGCTAGCAGGGCTAGATGTAAGATTACATTAGGTGAGTAAAGTTTATTTGGTATAAGGAACATTGGCTAGAGTAATGAGAAAGTGTTTATTCCAGGGAAAGTTTCTGTATTGTGCCAACAGCACAACAAACCACTGTCTTGACCACAATCTCCAGCTGGTGCTATAATCATTATTCACAGGAACACTAATTTTCAAAGGAGAATGTGCCTGTAAATAAAGGCAAATAGCTTTCTCTCATGGAACACTGCTTTAGCTTGATTTCTCATAAAGGGAAGACTTTTTTCCCTTCCTCATTCGGGGGAAGTTGCTTTTGTAGAGAACATGCTGAATAGAGGCACAGAGTACAGAATAGAAAGTACCGGTTAAAAGACAATAAACGATTCTCTTACGGCAATGAATACAAACAGCCTCCAGTCATTGCAGTCTGACATAAGGCAGATGGGTGTAATTCCGTACAATTATCAGGCAAATTGCAAGGCAGGCACAGCACGAGGGCGGTGCCCTAAGTAAATAAAGGAAGAAACCCTGGCACAGACTGTGCCAGTCCCCACCACTCCCGTTCCCAGCACTCGGGGCAGCCCAGGGCCCTGCTGTGATGGCCAGGCCAGCATATGTTCCTTCCCTTGAGTGCTGTTACTGAAGGCAAAGGCACTTTGTCCAAGGTGTCAGTTATGGAGTTGCTCCAAGCAGGGCCCCCTCTCAGGATGTAGCATGATCTCAAAGTGGTCTTGTTATATAAGGAAGCAGGAAGATCTAAGCATGTCAGTTTTTCCGGGAGTTCTCAGTGAGACACACGTGTGTGCATCTCTCTCTTTTTCAAACAATTTTCTGATTTGACAAACTAGTTCATTCTTGTTTGCTGAAGGATAGTACATAACCAATTTTTTAATCTTTTTAAAAACTTCTCTATTCTTTACAAAATGTTACATTTACAAAAGGTTACAATGGAAGCTTCAGACAATTGAATAATTCATGAGAAAACTTTAGTTCCGTTCAAGAAAATCCCTCCCTGATTATTTCTTTAGGCTGTTGAAGGTAATCACTAAGTCAGTACAAAGAAAGAAAAATTCCCTGTACTACAGACAGCAGGTCAAATTCAGGCCAAGTGTAACTCCATCAAAGTTATTAGCCAAGCTACTTTAGGCCAGATCAGGTCCTTTCCCTGTAGCTGTTCACATCCTCTGTCTTTTGTGTTCAATTTTACAGACACTTAAGCCCATGTACTGGGGTTTGTAAATGTGTCTTTGATGGCACAATGAAGCCTGTGTGGCTGCAGAAATGTAACCTGCAGTATCAGGCAGCCTGTAAAACCCCTGTTACTGTATAGCTTTCTGTCCCTTATGTGTCATGTAGCCTGTGTGGTTTTTAATAGGGCTAACCAACAACTGAATGTGCAGTTCTAAAATATATGCAAAAATGTGCAACAATTTTGTTCTTCACAAGAGCAGATTGTTCTGTGCTGCCTTTATAATTGTGCTAATTAATGTGTTTTGAAGATACACGAGTCTAACCACAGTACTGTTTTAAAGCTGAACTAAATCCAAATTTGCCAAAGGAATTTGAAGTAATTTATTTAAAACTAATTTAGGGAATTTCAGGAATTAAGTTTAATATGTAATACTGGAATGCAAAGGATTGTTATTCATTTTCTTGAAAACACAGAGGAAAATCCTGGTAATTTTGCCAAAGTTGAATTCAGCCCATTATCATTAACACTTCAGGATTAAAGCAACATTAGCTAGCCCTCAAAATACAGTTCCATGTTACTTTTACCTTGCAACTCTTCCCCGAAGATCTCCTAGGCCAGAAAGCTGCCGCATTTCCAGGCTCTTCAGGGTAGAATTTGTTCCGTAGCTGAGATTGTCTCTGACACGTATCTGTTCCTGCAGCATCTACAAAGCATTCATATGCAAATAAAAGCTCAGTATGTCACATTTAATGTACACTTAAAGTGTCACTCATGATTTTTCAGTGGTTCAGTATCCTCAGATACCATTTTATTATTACTTTATTAAGAGCTTTGTCTTCTAACATACTAAACCACATACTTTTTAGGCATTTTGTTATTCCTTATTGTTAGTCTCCAGTCTGTACATAAATCCCATCATATGCATGAAGTATAACTTGACAATGAAACGGAGACCTCAGTATTGTTTTTATCCTTTCCTTTTCCCCACCACACCCCTGTGGCTCACTGCAGCAGAGGACAGACGTGAAGTCATGGAACTGCATGGAATTAGGTCATAAAAAAGAGCAGTTGGGTTTGGTTATGTGGTGTCGTCAGTGAGTCAGAAGGGAAAGAAAGTTTATTACAGAGCTAAGGCATTTCCTAGTGTTTATACAGCACAGCCTTTGCACTGCACTTGAGCTGGGTATTAGTGTCGCATTAATTCATTTTTTCAAGATTTTCCAGCACAGCTTCGGAAAGCAAGCTTATAGAACCACAAAGGCTCCTGTGTTTATATGCTAATGCCCCGTGCTATTTTCATAGCCACCGAAAGAATTATGCAATTTGCAAACACTTTTTCAAGTTGTAAAAACAATTTATGAGCTCAGAGGATCATCAGAGCCTGTCTGACCTTTGCTGATCCCGTGTAAGCTTTCTGAGGGAAGGAGCAGCAGTGAGTGGCCGAGCGTACCTCGATGTCCCGGTTGAGCTGCCTCACGATGGCCGTGATGTTTCGGATGTGCTCCTCCAGGAGCTGCCTGGCCAGCCGGTCCCCTCCCCCTTTGTTCTGCATCCTGTGCAGGGTGGAGACAATGTCCTCCTTAATGCGGAAAGCGTGTTCCACGAGGGCTGCCGTGGTTTTCTCATGGCTTAGGATCCTGTCTTCCAGCTGATCCACCAGGCTGGCCGACGCCAGCGGGACCGCGGTCAGTGCCTGGCTGTGCAGAGGGAGGTTCCGAACCCGTCTAGGGAAGAAGAACAGCCAAGGTGTTGTTAAGTTCCCACACAGAACTCTGTCGTGTCTTTCCACTGGAGACACTGTGATGCTGTGGCAGTGCTGGCAGTGCTGGGGAGAAGCCCCAAAGTCCTCACAGAGGGGGCCACTGCTACAAACAAGTGGGTGCTCCAAGTAAGGGTTGGCTACTGTGTCTTCTACAAAGGCAAGTCAGGCTCTCTCATACCTTCCAAAAGCATAGGATCTTAAGAGAAGGACACTAGCACCATAAAAGCGGTTACAATTCAGAACTAGAATTTGATTAAGAACTGAAATTCCCTTTATTGAGTTGCAAAAGTAACGTTATTTGTCTCTGCAGTTTTCAGGCTTAATCAAAGCCATAACTGTAGAAGGTAGGTATTGCAAATGAAATGCAAACAGACTGAGATTAAAAAGGAGTAGCTTGTGTCAATTCCTTTTTGCAGTCTCTATAGCTACCCTGAAATACATACAGAAGTGTGTTCCCCCAGGAACTGGACAAGAGCATATGTGGATATAGAAAAACCAAAATTATGACAAGCTTCTCATAGTCTTAGAAGTCAAATTTTCCCCTTAAATAGCTTACATTTGGATACCTTGAATATTTGTCTGGATTTTTCAAGAGTGCACTGCATAGCTTTCATGGAATGCAATGGAGCTCATGGGTGCTGGAAGTAAAATAATTAGGCTGCTAAAGCATGCAATCTTTGCCTACCACTACACTCTGTAAAGAATAGTGCAAATTTCCAGAAGCATGAGTGGAAGATACAAGTTCAACCCTACTTTGAAAGAAGAGATCTTTTTCATGGAACTCTGTTATTTACTGTGTAATCTCATGTTGTTTCCTATTAATAAGCCAAATTAGCAGTTCAGATTCAGCATGATGACATTAGAGATGTATGAGGACTCATAAAAAAAGGTCAGTTTTGGCTCTGAGTTCGCACACTCATTCCATGCTATCGGAAGACTTGGTGAAGTATAGTATTCTTGGACTTCTACACAGAGTTTAAGTTATTTAGTTTCCTTGGGAAATGGTCAAGTAAAAGCTTAGTAATGAATTGTGATTTGGGCCATAATTTCAATGTCTACAGTATTTCACTTTGCTTTGCATACCAAGGCCAAAGTCCCAAGTCACAGCATTACTATATATAGGGAATTAGGAGACATATAATATACTGCAATATGAAGATTTTATTTTTTATATTCCAAACTGTACCTTTCAGAAGGGGCAAGAGTTGGGAAGATTGGGCTTCGGTGGGCCATTTTCTGGTCAATAATTTATGTCTGTTGAAAAAGTACACATTGAGTTATTGAATAGTTTATATCTGGTTCTGAAACGACTTAATGCTTCTGCTTTAAGTGCACTTTTAAGTAAAGTTTAAGATTATGCTGACACCTGTGATCTTGGCATTCAAATATTGCAAATGCAATAAATGCAAATAAAAATCAATACAAAAGAATGAAGACTAAAACCTGCTAAAAAGCATTTAGTAGTGAAAATGATACCCTTGAAAAGGCAAGGGTGACAGCCTTGAAACTGAAATCTGCTGTTGACCTACAGAACCAGTTTGGCAGGACAGAGGTAAACAAACATCTTGTCCCCAGTCTTCGTACTGGTCTCAGACATAATTAATCAATCAATAATAAAGTAAGATTATCATAAAACTTAAGAAAATACTGACTGGAGAATCAAATACAAATGTTTCATTACAGCATACTATTAGGGGCAAGGTGTTCTTCAGGCAAAAGCATTGGCAGTCAGAAACCTAAATAAAATGTGTGACATCAGGATAGTTTAGCAAAAGTGAGTCTTTTATTAATTTGTCTTCAAATGTAAATGACCACATTTTCTGTTATAAGTAAATTCTTCTGTGATAAGACTCTAGATTATGGCTTTAATTTTTAGACACAGCCAGCCAGACTGTGACAGACGTTGCAGCAGAGTAGGTCTATTCAGTAGCTTCAGGGAGATATTTTAATATCTTACTGTGAGACCAGTACCTGGCTTGGCAGCTTTGTCTGTTGACAGAAATTAAACTAATGAAAAACAAGTTAGCCTCAATCAAATCCAACTATTCTACCCCATATAAAACAAATAAACATTTTTAAGTATAAAAAGAATGAGCATGGCCTGAGTCTGAACTCCTTGGGAACCTCAAATCCTCATTGAAAACTAAAGGCTGATGTATGAAAAGAATTTTGCAACTGCTGATGAAATCCTGTGCATTGTGCTGTACAAACAGAAAGAGAAAAATAGGGTTATGGAAACCAAATAGCCAAGTATCAATTGTGAAGAAGCAATAGGGCTGCCCTCCGAGATCTCAAGATGCAAAGCATGTTTGTGTCTTAGGAATGTATGAAAGCACTGCCTGAAAGCAGAGAGCAAACATTGTCACAGTGTGTGCATTCTATTTATAGCTCAGTGCTTCAGAAACTACAAATTAGAAAAAAAAAAAAAAAAACAGTTTTAAGAGAAGCTGGGTTGCTGAGCAGCAATGACACTAGACAGGAATTCAGAAAGTCTGAATTTAATTCCTTGCTCAGTCTCTAATCCACTCAACTTTGGACAAGTTATTTTCGCACCTAATGATTTGCCCATATGGAAGAGAGAGAACCATACCTACCTCCTTGTTTAAGTTCTTACATGGCTATAGGGATAAAGCTGGGTGTAAGAGCTGGGTGTCATTGTGGTAACTTCTGCATTCAAAATCCCACACAGACACTCATAGTCCAGGTCTCCAGTCTGATCCTCACAACATTGATTCCCAGTTCCTGGATTTTCAGGCAATGCCACCACTCCGCAAGACGTCCCTCCCGGCTGTACCACCAGGTTGCACCAGGTTACACCAGGCACCTGAGATCATGTACTCTCAGACATCTGGGCCTTAACACATTTTAATGATCTTGATGCAGGGAAGCATTTAAACACCATTTAACTGCAAACACAGGGATTATCCCACTGATTTAAGGAGAGCTGTGCGTACCACAGCAGCAAAGCACTGGATGCTACCTAGAAAAACAAAGAACAAATATTAAAGTCCATACAGTAGCAGTGTCTTAGGGAAATACACTTTATAAACCCCAACCAAACAGTGGTTTAATCTTACAGGCTTTGGTATCTATTATCAATTGGAAAAAAATATTTGCAGCAGAGCAAGCACAGGTTTGCTTGAAATTTTAACTTCTTCTGTCAGACTACCATTAGACATGCAGCTAAATGCAAACATTTGGAGAAACTGTGCACATGAAACCAAAGTCACCCAGCTGAACTTCTCAGTCATTTGTTATTGCTAACTTAAGCACTTCATACACAGTGACGTAGCTCATCAGCAGTTATTGAATTTCTCCATCTGATCCAATAGCCAGAAAGGATATGCTTAGTACCTTGTTCAGCAGTTTTACAAAACTTTCTTGCAGTCTGGAGATATTTGCAATAAACTGTAACAAACAGGTGTCAGAACTAATGACAAATTTCTTCTCTGTGAGTGTCATAGTAATACCAACTTAGATTAGTAAATATAAAAGAAAACATAAGATGTTCTGGTGCCTGAATTCAGAGGAGTGTAATTTCACATGGCTCCAGTTTTAATGGCAGTAAACTGGGATCAAGTTAGATACCAGTTGAAATATTGGTTACAGGTGCTTAATTTAATGTTTTTTAATGATGTTGTCTCCTACTTGGTACTGATAGAGTAATTTAAGTCATGATATATTAACCCAGTAAACTTGAGTTGACTAAGTTACTGAATATTCCAAATATCCTTGTCACATGAGATAAAAGATTTTTCCCAGTTGTAAATGATATGCCTGATTGCCAAAAATAACAGTTCACTTGACACATAAGGCAGCTTTTCCATACAAATATGGATTACTTCCTTATTGTTTCTTTAAATCACTGACATCAGAGGTGTGAAGACTTGGGGAAAAAAAATCATCCACGGGACATGATGAAGATGCACTTTTAACAATGCACAGTTCACTCCTTGCTATTTGTGCTGTGACATCCCTTCCCCACTTCTCAGTCTGCCTTGCATGTTTATTTTCTGCGGGTTCTCCATTTCTCCTACTTCGAAGGATAATCACATCAGTAGTGTTCAGTTCCCCATTTCCATGATAAGCTACGTCTAATAGTTGCTGTAATGTCTGTGCACCTCGCAGTGTTTTTCACGTTCATTCTCACAGTAAGCCTGCGGGGTGGGAAAGCATTATTATGCCTGAAAATATAATTTCCTTCTGTTGCTGGTAGGGAAGTGAGGCACGGGGCGGGCTATGTGACTTGCCACAAGTCACACGGGAATCAAAGCAGACTGAAGTACCTGCCGAGGCAAACACTTTAATCACTCTTCTTCTCAAAATAGAAGCCGCTTTGGTGGCTGTGCAGGGAACGTGGTGACACCACCCCGGCAGCCTCCCGGTGTTACTCCGAAGTGCTCTGGGGCAACGCTTCGGAGTAAGAGAGAAAGTCCCTGTGTTGCAGCCCAGCAAAAACACGGACCAGCCCTGCCGGACCCGTCTGACCTCGGGGTGCGATGAGGTGCGGGAGCGGCTCCCGCGGCAGCGCCGTAACCCGAGGGCCCTGCGGAGAAACAGGTGCGACCGGCCCCGGTGCGTGCCGTGCCCGGGGGCTCTGAGCGGGGCCATCACGCCGGAGCGCCGGCCGAGCGCCCTGCCCTGCCCTGCCCTGCCCTGCCCGCAGCTCATCCCCGGGGTCACCGGTGTGCGCGGCGATAGCTGCGGGGACACCGCGGGTCACACACCACCGTCCGGCCATGCAACACGGACGTCCCGACACAGAGGCGGGACGGGCTGTGCGCTCACTCACCGGTGCTGGCTCGGGGCAGGGCAGGGCTGCCCGCCGCTCCCGCGCATCCCCGCGCCGCTCCCAGCGCGCCGTGCCCGCCGCTGCGCCGCCGGGGCTCCGTCCGTGCGATGGGAGCGCTGGGAGCTCTAGGAGCCCTGGAGCGGTGGGAGCACGGGGAACAGTGAGAGCGATGGGAGCAGTGGAGCACAGGGAGCGGTGGGAGCGGTGTGGGAGCGCTGGAGCACGGAGAGCAGCGGGAGCGCTAGAGCGATGGGAGAGATAGGACCGCTGGAGCGTTGGGAGCGCTGGAGCGGTGGGAGCAGTGGAAGCAGTGGGAGCGATGGGAGCGGGATGGGAGAGGTGGGAGCAGTGGGATCGCTGGAGCAGTGGGAGCGGTGGGATCGCGGGAGCAGTGGGAGCGGTGGGATCGCGGGAGCAGTGGGAGCGGTGGGATCGCGGGAGCAGTGGGAGCGGTGGGATCGCGGGAGCAGTGGGAGCGGTGGGATCGCGGGAGCAGTGGGAGCGGTGGGATCGCGGGAGCAGTGGGAGCGGTGGGATCGCGGGAGCAGTGGGAGCGGTGGGATCGCGGGAGCAGTGGGAGCGGTGGGATCGCGGGAGCAGTGGGAGCGATGGGAGCGGGGCGGCCGCCGCAGGCCGGGTGCGGGAGCGGGCGCGGTTGCCAGGACGCCGTCGCCATGGGAACGCGCTGCAGCCCGGGGCGGGAGGGAGGGAGCCCTCGGCATCACCCTCGGCATCGCCCTCGGCATCGCCCCCTCCCCGCCGCTTTCGCAGGCAGTGCCCGACCCTCGGCGAGCAGGGAGGAGGGAAGGAGGG
>VXAU01001942.1:0-11390 GCA_013399695.1 Formicarius rufipectus | reverse complement strand
TCGTTTGCGAAGTCTACCCATGACAATTTGATTGTTCCCTTTGAAACCCTATTTTTATTTAGGAAAAAAAAAAAGGCATACAGGTAGCAATTGGGAGACTAATAGCAAAAAAAAAGTATAAAGAAACTGTCTTTCTGAATTAAAAAATACATTAAAATTAATCCAATTAACAAGCTTTTCAGTTGCATACCTAGTGTTACTACTGATTTATGATTTGCAACTGACTGCTGGCCTTTCACTGTGCAAACATTTTGCTTGAAGCCACATTAACCAAATGTCCTCAAAAGTTTTTTAATATGTCACATGGAAAACAGTGGCAAGTGTTGTCCCACTAATTTTTGAATCTCAAAAATACTAATTATTTGCAACACTGTACAATCACCAAGAACCGAAGTAAAAAGTTCATCCAGCTTTATCATAATGAAACTTTTTATTCCCTTAATGCTTCAAATATGGGTATTTATTTATATTTTATATTAAAATGTTAATAAATTAAAATAAAATTTCAATTCGCATTCATCCTGACAATCAATACACCACAATAAAGACTCCCTGTCTTCACAGCCGTTATTTACTCACATGTGTACAATGATTATGCTGTTTAGATGAAAGCAAGTGGACGCAACTTTGCACCATAATGACGAATTTTAGTAAGGTCTTTCCTATTCTCTCTCGCATCCATATTCTCATAACTGTTAATCTAGATCATAATCATGCAGTGCTTTCTCTGCATCCTGAGAAGGAAACTTCTCAGATTTGGACAAACTTTAGATAGACTGGAATGAGAATAATTTGCCTTTTTTCCATTACTGATTGAGTGACCATTGAGTAATGCACAGAACACAGTCAATTCCACCTGCAGCTCCCTGCAAAACAAACTGGAATTATATTTAATATGAGGAGTAAAAAAGTGCACATGATTAGTCCATGTGGTAAGCTGAACTGACTTTTCCCTCAGAAAAATGCCAAAGCAATACATAACTGATTAGTAATAATTACGACTGGACTAGAGATTCCTTTGTCAGAAATAAAAATTGAAGGTCCCCCCCCACATTATGATGGTGATTTCACTTTTATGGCTCCAAGAAACTGATGCAGAAAGAGATCCAGCTGCTCTTTTTCTCCTCTTTTCCCTGACAAGGATAGCAGAATATTCTTCTCACTCCAACAGATAAACGTAATGGAATCTCCTTTCATCAGCCACTCAAGTAGGAGTCAGAGTTCCTGAGTATGCAGCTGTTCTACTTCCCAAAGTTATCATCAGAAGGAAGCGCTGGAGCATTTATACGACTTGAAAAGTATTTTCTCCTTACTTATGCCTTGGGAAGTGGATCAGTTTGGGAGGCACTTGTCATCTGGAAAAATCAAGTGGCATAAATTGCAGTGAGACATGCTACTGAGAATAAAAACACCTCACTGACACTTCCAGATGGTGCACTTCCCACAGACCTCCACTTTCTGGGCACAAGTGAAAGGAAAAGAGAAGATGAGACTTGAAGTATTGTTAAAAACAGAAAGTTCAATGCCAGTGGGGAAAAGAAAGGCAAAGTGAGTGCCTCAAGAGACAAATGACCTTTTCTAATGTGGAAGACAAGAAATAATGAATGTTATGAAGGATGATTTGAGTGAACAGACTTAGACCCTATTTTAGACAAGGATTCATCAAGACAGAATTTATTCAATCCTTCCACTATGAGTGAAATTTACTTTTCTCTGTACCAAAGCCCAAGCAAGTATGTAGGAGAGAGACACTTCCACACTCCATAATCCATATGGCATCTTAGCAAGTAATATATCTATACCTGAAAGAGCTGCTATTGTTCCCCTTAACCCCTGGATTTAACTGGATTTTTACATACAGCACACTTTCCACAGATGCTGGGTTTAGATAGCGAAAGATCTTGCATGGACTGTTAAGCAAAGCAGATGGTTTAATTTCATAATAGCCAGGAAGACTGACTTTCTTAACTCTTTAGTGGACAGCTGACATGAATTTCCATCTTAAAATCACTTGTTATCAATGAGATGTGTGTATGCAGAGTTTATTTTAAAATGTGTATTTCTGCCCCTAACTTGCAGAAGCTGTATTAATATCAATTCCAAGTGCATACAAAGGGAAATAGTCAACTTTCAACATCAAAGTAAAAAAGCTAAATTATTTCTTTATTTTTTATTATTATTATTATAATTATAATTATTATTATCTTTTATCTTTTATCTAGGAGTAACTCATTCCCCTTATCTCTAGTACAGTCAAAGAATTGCAAAAGAAAACACGAACCAGGTACTATGAAGAAAGACAATAACCCTGAAAGCCAAAGTTGCCACGTGAGTTTAATAACCTGCTATTTATCACCATGTGGGCAGCAGAATCCCTTCTTAAATACAAATTTGGCCCAAACATTAACTGAAAGAAAGGAAAAAGAAAATAATTAGCTTATCTGAAAAATGCTATATCCCTACACACACACCCCACACAGACCCTTGAGGACAAAAGAACTTTCACAACATTCACAGTTTTTTCCTTCTTCTTTAACACACTATCAAAATATATTTTTGAAAGACAAGTTATAGCATATTTAAAATTTATATCTCATGATCCAAATACTTCACTTTGATTCTATCCAAAGAGTGCTTGGATAAGGTTCGTGTAAACTATTGCTCAATAAACAAACCACTGTATGCCTGTTATGTCATTGAAGAATCCTTTAGCCTGAAGCCCAGTTACATCATTCTCAGGATGCTGCTGCAGAATTGAAAAACTACACTTTGGATGTTAGCAAAATATTCTTAGAAATGTAGAACATCCTGAGCTGGAAGGGACCCACAAAGATCATGAAGTCCAGTTCCTGGCCCTTCCCAGGACATCACAATAATGCCACCCTGTGCCTGAAAGCGTTGCACAAAGTCACCCAGACAATTAACCACCAATAAATGAAGACATGGACCAAAAGGACCAAAACATCTCCACTGCACTACTTCCAAATCAATTTCTGGAAATTGTAGAAATGCAATTATAATACTCAGTATTTCAGACATGCACACTAGATATACTGTACTGAAGATTTCCATCCAGAAGAGGTTTTAGGAATGTGCAACAGAGGTTGTTAAAGAGGACTACAGGACCCAGTGCAGAGACCTGCCACGAGGAGTAATTTCTGTCTACTGTACCTATTTGCCAGTTGAATCAACTTCTCACAACTCTCTCTCCTCCTCTCCTTTAACTAGTATTAAAATGATAAAGTTCATCTGATTAGAAGTATTTAGGAGGCCTGCACTTTAAATGGAGAGCACCAAGTCCTTGCAGCTATGGCTGTGTCTGTGCCACCCCTGGAAGCACAGCAGCTGTTGCAGTTACTTTCCATAAGCTGCATGTGCTGGCCCAGTTCCTCAGCTTTGTGTTCCTGTTCCCCAAGTGTCAGAGATGTGAATGTCTCAGCCTAGCAACACCTCTAGAGAACCACATCATATATATTGAACTAGAATCAAAGTAAGTTTAGAACACTTGCTGTTACTGATTTTTCCCTTTCCTATATCATGAAACCTAGAATCCTAAACTAACATTAAGGAATATTGGTTTTCATTGTTTAGGAGCATATTTTGTATTTGTATGCCTGTAGATATTAAGGTTTCAATATGCATTCTGTTAAGGAAAGCATCAGATTTTCATTACCATACTGTCTCTCAGATCTTCATGACTCATTAGTCTAATGGAAACATACGGATGCAACTACAGAGAGTATTTAGCTCAAATTCAGGAATGCCTTCTCATAGAAAATAAGACTGAAAAGCATCACATGCATGGAAAGATATCAGTGGGATTATTAAAATCTTAGTGGGTTCTAAGTTCACTGAAGTAAAGAGGAAAATATTCTTTGACCTGAGCAGGCTTAGAATCAGAGAAAATTATCTGTGCCTCTCACCATTTTCTCCATGTGCCATGAATTCCCTTAGCAACAAGGTCACTCCTTTGACTATGAAACACAGTCTGTGGAAACTGGCACAGATGAAGAATGCACTTTGTAATGCTGAAATTATTCCTGTCCCCAAATTAGTAGTGTGTTGGATGCTAAAATAACAACACTGCAATTAAAACAAAATTAAATTAAATTAAACAAAATTAAAATATTTTCATTTAACAATGTTTACCACATTACACATATTTTTAGAATAATTAGTTGATTTAGTAAACTTATGTTTGCTGATTAATTTATGTCTCCTTGATTAATTTAATGGATTTTCTCTCTTCTACATCATTAAAAATCTACCAAGAAATATTAAAGATAGAAACAAAATTAAAATCCAAGAGTTTTCCTTTAGTTCCTTCTGCTTTTCATTTTGTTTTCAAGTTTCCCTACCAGTTATTTGGACACACGTTTGTTGCTCTTATTTCATAATTTTTAGCAGGAAAGCTACTCTGAGTATGTTCAGTCCTGCCAAACAAAGCCATCCTCCCTTTTTAGTTGAGACTAGAGCTGTATATGCATTGTATCCATAAAATGATGCACTTAAATAAAATTTTAACAAGTATTTGACATTGCCCTGTGGGTGGATATTGCCCTATTTCAGTGCAGGTAAACTGATGTCACATGTTCTGCTTGACACAGTAAATCTTAAATCCTACCCAGTCCCTTGTATGTCAAGGGACTATTAATTACAATTTTCCTCAAAAAGGGCTTTTAACACCTAGATAGAGGAATTATTACAACAGCTGTCAAATTTCCCAAACGTTTCAATTCTGTAGGTACTGTCAGTTTAATCCCACGCTGAAAAACCCGGCCAAAGTGCTGATCAGTTGGTGCCTCAGTTGGATTTTCTGTTCTTGCTCCCCTTGGAACACTTATAGACACAATCTATTGAAGCCTCTGATAGCACGTTACCCTGAATAAATGTGGAAGAATCCCTTACTGTTGCATGAACCAGTTTTAGGCTCCACATCATGATACATTTTTCAAACATTTTGTTTCTTCTGCTTACCTTGTGCAGATCTCCCACTCTCAGCATGAGTGAGAAATTAATTCAACACACTGAGATTTTCTTTCTTTGAAAACAGATATCCCTCCCATCACCATGAAAAGCTCAGGTCCTTTTAAAAGCTATTTTTACTTGCTTCCTTAATGAATGCAGTGTCCCTAGGAAGGTTGCTGCTGTGTTTAGTTTGCCATCTCACCACAAAACACATAATCGTCCTTTTGTTCATTGTGTCTTAAATCTTTATTTGGTGCTGTATTTAGAGAGCAAGGACACAGCATGGTGCACAGTCCATATCGGGGATGCTTCAAAGATCAGAGAGATAACAACCTCAGCAGTGCTTGAACACCAGCTGGTAACTGAGGTGAAATTCAAGGGAAAGAAGCTAAGCAGAACTTAGAGCAAACCAGATTCTTTAGCCCATATTGGTCAAGGAATTACTGGATAGCTTTTGAGGTACGGTGCAATAATGTAGTGATAAAGGGGAAGCAGACTGAATATGCTGGGAATTCCAGCGAGTAGGTTGGTTTACCTTAGCTGGAATTCATCAACTAATTCAGAACATGCCACATTACCTTTGATCTCTTTGGAATGATACCTTTTTTCTGACTCCTTTCTTCTCATATGGTTTTAAGGGAGACAGAATATGTAATAAGAAGGCCGGATCTTGTAATAAGACTGCCTTGTGCACCAGAATAAATAAAACTGGAAAAAGTCCTTACAAATGAAGACTCCATTAATTTGAAGCTGGGTACATGAATATTGTGTAAGGAAGAAACAAAGATACTTGACATCTAAAATTATGGTAATGTAGAAAACAAGCAATGAAATCCTATCAAGTACAAGTAGCAGTGGTGTGGTGGTTTGATTTTAGGCTTTCCTGGGAGACAGATCACATGGGTTGCTGTATCCAAATGAAGTATTCCATCCCATTTTATGTCAGCTTAGATATAAGAAGGGATAGACGGAAGTTTTGATTCAGTCCTTTTCCGGTGGTGAAGGGCATCGGTCAGGGACCTGCTGTCTCTTCGGGGAGAGCTGCATATCTCTCTCTGGGAAGTAGACCTTGTTTACTTGTTCTTTATTGTTTGTGTGTATGTGCATATAGTAATATTAAGTTCTTTCTTTTCTCTCTCTCTGTATATATTTGTATAAATTCATACTGCTTTAGTAGTATTAGAATCCATTTTCACCTAGTGTGGGTTTTTTATTTTCCCCTTTTCCCCCTGCGGCTGGGAGGGAGGGGGGGAGCTGCTGTTTTGGGGTCTTCGGATACTTCCCTTCGGTCAAGGATAAAGTACCACGCAGTGGTTAAAATGAGGCAAAAAGAAGAATTAAGTAGTAAAATAGGAAAATATTTTGTTGAGAAAATAAGTAACATCCAAAAAGCATGTGCTGCAGGAGCAATGTCAGGGTGATCTAATAGACCACTGAAGGATTTATTTGACAGGTAAAAAATCCAAACCAGACAAACAAGTTAATATGGTCTGATATCTTTCTTGGCCAAATAATTGCTCATGTTATGTATTGAAGTGAAAAACAAAGCCAACCATTATCCTGGTGCAAGTATCTGGAGAAATACTAATGGCAAAGTTGAAACCAGATTACTCAGAACCACAAGGCTGAAAAACTGTTTAGATTTCTCAGCATTTGTTCTTCTCTTTTATTTATCACAAACTGACAAAACAGTAGCAGAACAAATACAAATGCAAAGAAACGTAGTCTGATTATACACTAATAGAAAGAAGGACTCTTTTACTAGCCCTGCCTCATTATTAAGTACAAATCCATAAGTGACATACAGAAGTTGCTTTCAAATAAGCCACAAGGGGTATCTGGAGAAAAACTCATCCAGGAGAAGTCTTTCAGTTTTCACTTCTCAAGAAACAGATATAACAAAAAGTGCTGTCTTGGTTCCTTCAAGGAAATATGTTAATTTTTCAGAGCTTCAAATATTTCCTGAAGGACTATCTGATAATTTTCCTTTGTGCCTCTTTTTACAAGCAGTGCTGAAAACTCCAGAGCAAGGATGGTCTTGATCAGAATATTTTTATGAATCCTGTCCAGTCAGAAGGAATGAGAAATCTGCCCTCCAGATTTGCCTCTTAGGAGTTCTTTAAACAGGCAAAGGAGCTGCAAGAGAGAGAAAATGCATTCCATAGTATCAGCATTCCTTAGTTCCCATCCCCTCCTCTTGAAGAAGGGATTCCCTCAGCGAGTGGGAAGACTGAGACACAAGGAGGGAGACCTTTACAAAAATTCACTAGGTTGTGAACCCACTGTCAACATTTTGTCAGGAACTCAAATCTGGAGCAGGAAATGCGGAAAAAAACACCACCACTGTGACACCAAGAATTGTACTTTCCAATCCGTGGAAGTAAAAATATATGTAAGTTCAGTTTAAGAACATAAACCTCCTTGGCAAATTATGTGTGATTAAAAATGTACAAAGTACATGAGACAAAGAAAAAAGGATTGGCACTGATTTGGAAGAAGTAATAGTTTAGTTAAAATGAATTAGTAAGTGCTATGTATCTAGAAGAAAAACAGGAGAAGGAGCTGATCTGGAAGGCAAGTTGGCTGAACTCACCTTTTATATGAACAGGAAAAGAAAAAACATACAACTCCATTCACTAACAGTTGAGCTGGGGTCAGTCAAGATACTGCGTTAGTACAGAAAATTCTCAGATCTAAGGGAAACTATGTCAGAGCTGCAATTTTGTAAGCATTGGAAACTGCCCTTTAAAGCTGAATTTGCCTTTATCTATTTTATTTCATGGAAAATTTTATGGAAAATTCTTCAAAATGGTCATTTTTTTAGGGTGAGGCTAATCACAGAATTATATGAAAATAAATTTTTCTGCTTTGTGAGTTATCTATTTGAAAACTGAGAAGTTTTAGATTTATGAAAACTTATAAAAAGTTGAAGACATTCAAAATGTACCACTCATAGTAAAGTAGAATTTTTACCCCCTCAATAAAAGATTGCATTTCATTTGTAACCTTTTATGCAAAACAGTTGTTTATTAACAATAGCAATTTTTTTATTTAAAGATTGTTTGACTGGTTTAAAGCCGTGTGACACACGGAAAAATATGAAGGATTTATACTTAATGTAGAAAAAGCATGTTGCAAAGTAGAACTAGGCTATGTCAAGGATGTTAGTAACAGAAAAATAAGTTCATACATTAATATGTCTACACTGATACGAGGAGTACGAGGAAAGAGCTCAGCTATAGAGTTAATGATGGAATATTTGTTCACTGGTCATCAAGGAGTTCTTTATTTCTATGCCACCTGAGCTATTCATTCATTTCAGATGATCAAGCAGCAGCCTTATAGTGATATAGAAATGAAGAAATTTAAGTCTGAGGTGAGAAGCCTAACAAGGCTAAACCAAAACTCTATTAAGTTACAACTGTTTTATGTAAAAATGGGAATGAAAAAAGAGCAAGAAACACGTAAGTTATACAGCTTTAGTAGCAAGTGGAGCAATTTAAAGGAAGAAATGCACACAGTCAAAGCCCAGTGTTCAAAAACATTATTTTCCATGTTATGTAGAGCCATATCCACCACTTAAATGCTTCAGAAGGTCCATAAAACAGCAGCATGCTCTGCTTGTTGAATATGTATCTCCATAGAAAGCCACTGCTAGTGGTGCTAAAGCAAATTCTGGATGAACATGACATGTTTCTGTGCATCAACAGGTTCAAGAACTCACCGTAATCCATGAGCTGAGTGAAATGCACACCTTTCCCAGAGGTACAGATGGATTGTTCCTCCCACCCCTCACCCCTCTAAAAGAAAACAATTTATCAAATACATAATTTGTGTACTTAGAAAGGTCTGTTTTCTATTCAGTCTGATGAAATGTAAGTCATGATGCTTCTGCAGCATGATAGGTTTTTTTTGCTATTCAGTACTGTCATTAAAGTTCTGGTGCAGGGATAAAAAAAAGGTACTAATTTGAATATTTTGGAGGAAAGAGACAAAATTCTATTGCACAAAGAGCTAACAACTAGTATGTGGTGAATTTATAATGTAACTTTAATTTTCAGCTACATCATTGCCTTTGAGTATTGAAGAACAGCTGGAGAGGTGCACTGCAGGCTGGACAAGACTGATTTTAAACTAGTTGCAAAGCCGATCTCAGAGTCTTCCACTGATGCCAGAACTGGGATTCTGGGAGAATGTGCTTTAGGATTTTGACCTTGTGTATATTGCTCAGGAAGATCTTTTTGATGGGATATCAAAGGATCATGTAAATGAAAGAAGGACACATAATCAATAAAGCATCAAAGACCACCTGAGGCTTACTTGGATACACTGGACATGTCAAGGGTACAAATGTATATGTAGACGTGTAATTAATTAGGTTGAAGAGCAGTGATTGGCCAGTCGTGTCCTATTTCATGTCCACATTCCTGCTTACACCCTGGTATCAAAATGTGACAACATTTAGAGGTAAATCTGTATGTAAACCCAGGTATTTTCTAGACTGGGTGCTCATAGCAGAGTTTATGAAAAGCCCTAACAACTTAAGGGTGTCACTCAATACCACTAGGTTGGACTTCTCAATAAAGGGACATAAAAGTATTAATCCAAGAGTTATTTTAACAAAGACATCATTTATGCACACTGGACTTAATGTTGCCTTCTTCTTTCATGAGTTCTTCCATCAAAAAAACAATGGCTGCAAAATATAAATATATCGAGGACATCTACCAAAAGGCAGGAAATCAAATCTTAGGAAAGTATTTGAACAAAAAAGAAATCACTGTATTTGAAGGTTAACTTTTTGTTTATCTCTCCTTATAAACTAGCTTTAGCTGAAGCTATATATAGCACATAGCTGAAGCTATATATAACATACCTTAGGAAATAAAGTTGCACATTTCTCATTGTCTTCAAACCTATTTTATGCTCTGCTAGAGTTAGAGCTAAATTTGAAACAGAGCAGGTATAGTAACCATTAAGCACAAAGTTTGGCAGAAACATCTGATGGAAAAGCTGATGGTTTTTATATGAAACTGCTGATATGTACAAGTGGAATGCCCTGCTTAAATCCTCAGCCAGCTGTACAGTTGCAAATAGGAGTTGAAATATAGATATTGGATTAAAACCTATCATCATACCAGAAGCCACAAGGCTTTGGGTTCAATTCTGATTTTGTTCCAAATATAAAAATAACACAAACAACCAAGTTATAAATTTCCAAGTTATATATTTCCCATCTCTGGCAAGTATCTCCTAAGAATGGCTATTGTATTATTATTTATATCAATAACCTTCTCCATGGACACCTCTTTGTCTCTGGGGGGAAGCTTGCATACCCTTATGAACTTGTGAGCTTTGCTGGCGGTGGTTTGTGCCTCCGGTAGGGTCTCCCATGCTGGTCAGGTCTCAACTGAAGGGTCTGACAAAGTGTGTCCATGGGCAGGATGGGCTCACCAGCCTCCCAGCAACCATTCTAGGAGAAGGACAACTCTAACTCCAAACCCAGGTAGATGGAGCTCACTTAGTCCTGTCAGGCCACCCATCTAAGAGAAGGATATTGTAACTAAACCTACATCGTGAGGACCTCACTATCACCGTCCAAGCTTGGTGGGCCCTGGCAGATGAACCTCAGGAATAAAGGGTGAGGTCAGTTCTGCACATGCAGTGCCTCACCTGAAAAATCCACTGTGCAAGCTTGAAGGATTCACCCACATTTTCAAAGCCCTGCAGTGACAGGCAAGGGACAGAACAGCAGGTGCAATGGAAGCCACAGACCCAACGCCGCATTCAGACAGGTCAGGACATTGGTCACTCAAGACTGACCCCAGAGATGACAGTATTGTATAGCAACATCCTGAATGACCAAGAAGCCTGTTTCAAGGAGAGCACTACTTTCTCCACACAGAGAGGGGCCTAGAAAAGGTGGCCTAACCCAAGCTCCTCTCCACCCTTCACCTGGTTGGTGAATCAGGGGCATCTTCTGATATGGTTAAACCAAGGCAAAGAGACAAAGGCGAACACCTGCCTCCAAAGGTGTGTTCAAATTGACATTGGCATGTTGGAATATCAGAACCATGCTTGATACTGAGCATCATTCTGCCTTAATTGCCCATGAACTGGCANATTGACATTGGCATGTTGGAATATCAGAACCATGCTTGATACTGAGCATCATTCTGCCTTAATTGCCCATGAACTGGCATGACTCAACATTGATATTGCTGTTCTCAGTGAAGTTCATCTCCACAAGATAAGCAGCCTTAAAGAACATGGTACTGGCTACACACTCTATTGGTAAGTTAAAAAGTCACCTTCCTAGAGCTGGTTTCATGATTGGAAACTCCATTGCCTCCAAACTAGAAAACTTACCAATAGGTCATTCCAATCACGTTATCTCCATACACCTCCCACAACACAACAAA
>VXAU01001927.1:0-18408 GCA_013399695.1 Formicarius rufipectus | reverse complement strand
GTCTAGCCATGATGATGATGCTTACGCATTTTTAGTCATGCTGCTTTTGCAATGTAATATGGATTTAAGAACCAATCAACGATTTGTACACCTTTGTAATTTCTCAAGAAGTATATATATGCCTTTCTTTCTTTCATGCTTTTAAGTGCTGCAGTTCTATTTACTGGTGACCACCAGTTTAGATTTTTAATACAACCCCTAAACCCTATATCTCACCTACTGTGTTGCAGGATCCAAGCAAAGGAGTCCCAAGTACTTCTGTGGACTGCAGCAGACTAAAGACACAGACTCAGGCTTTGTCAAGTAAAATGCAAATGGCAAAAGCACTTTATTAACTACAAGCTTATCTTTTATACTATTTTTCTACAGTCCATGTGCATCTGTGCTACATCTCATTGACCAGGTGTTCTTGTTCATGAGTCTTCAACTATCTTCTGATAGGTGGTCATTATCTCTCCTCATGGTGGTAAATTTCAAAACACAGTCTTGTTTTTCTTGGTTGTTTTTCTCTTTTTTGTGTTTTCCCAGGTCTGGTCCAAGGGCACAGGTGGTGTTTTCTGCTGCTTTCCCAGGCCTACAGCTGCATCCTCTCAACGCCAAAGCTGTCCATAGCCCAGTAGTCTTCCATAGTGGACATTTTAAGAGGAGCCAATGCAATATCTAAACAAATAATTTATTGTTATTCCTATTTATTTCCAATAAACTGATTTGAGTTGAGTTCATTATAATACAAAAATTGCAAAACAAACAAAAATGCAATATAGCAAAAGTGCCTCTTACAATATCATCTTTTAAGTGTAGCAATTTAATGAAAAATTCAGATATTCATTAAAAATAGTGAAAATAAATTGTCACTGTTTCCATCAAGTATTAGAAATTTCAAAGCATAGCAGGACATGACAGTCTACTGTGTCAATCCACAAGTAATGTTGTCTCTAAGGACTGATTATTCACTGTTAGGAGCAATTACTACCCCTACATCACCAGATCTGGAAACAGATGATATGGGTATGCATATTTCTATGGAAGCCGAGCTAAATGTAAGCTAGAAATTTACAGACTACCAGTACTTATTGACCAGGTCTGAAATTTAGATAAACCAAGCCAAAATAACAAGCATGAGGGTCATCCTGCACTTAAGAACTACTACACCTTTCTATAGTTTATAGGCTTAGACAAGAACTGGTTAGAAAATCAGAATCATAGAAAGGTTTAGACCATAGAGGTATCTTGTCCCAGTCCCCCTGCCATGAGCAGGAACACTTTCCACTAGACCAGATTTTCTTTTCAGAAATCATCTTTGCCTTAAACACTCCCAGTGATGGAGCATCCACAGTTTCTCTGGGCACCATGTGCCAGTGTGTTACCATCCTCACATGGAAGAATTTCTTCCTAATATCTAATATAAACCTACTCTCTTTCAGATTGAAGCCACTTTCCCTGCTCCCTCTCCATCTTTCTTGTATGTTCCCTTCAGTACTGGAAGGCCACAATTAGGTCACCTCAAAACCTTCTCTTCTCCAGGCTGAATAATCCCAACTCCCCCAGCCTTTTCTCACAGGAGAGATGCTCCATCTTTCCAGTCATCTTGGTGACCCCACCTGGACTCACTTCAACAGGTCCATGTCCTTCCTGTGCTGGGCCCCCAGAGCTGGAGGCAGCACTGCAGGTGGGATCTCACCAGAGCAGAGCAGAAGGGCAGAATTCTCTCCCTCCCCTGCTGCCCGCCCTGCTCTGGATGTAGCCCAGGACACAGGGGCTTTCTGGGCTGTGAGTGCACATGGCTGGGGCTTGTCCAGCCTCTCATCCACCAGCATCCACAAGTCCTTCTCGACAAGGCTGCTCTCAATCTGTTCATCCTCCAACTTGGATTAATATCAGGGGTTGCTCCAACCCAGGGGCATCACCCTGCTCTATATTTTGTTAAACCTCATGAGATTCCCATAGGTCAATTTCTTGAGTTTATCCAGGGTCCTCTGGAGGCATCCCATCCTTCAGGTGTGGTAACAGCACGACTCAGCTTGGAGTCATCTGTAAATTTGCTGAGCGTGCATTTGATCCCTTTGTCTATGTCATTAATGAACATATTGAATAACTCTGGTCCTGGTACAGACTCCTGAGGGACACCATTTGTCACTGATGTCCATTGTGATTCTGAGCCTCTGGATGTGACCATCCAACCACCTTCTTATCAGTGGAACTATCCACTCACCAAATCATCTTTCTCTAATTTAGAGAGAAAGATTATATGGGGGACTGTGTCAAAAGCTTTAAAGAAGGTGCTGATAATATGATTAGAGGCCATAATTAATGTAAGAGCTACTCCAGTGGTTATTCACAACCATTGAAGTTAGCAGCCATATCATCATAATCAAAACAAATATATTAGCATAATCTCTTGCAACTTTATAACTCCAATACTCTTCAGAAATATTTCATCACGAAAATCCCTGAAATGCTTAGAAATCTCACTCAAAGGTTGTCCAGTAACTGTGACATTTCTGTGTACTGTCTCATCAACACAGAGCTCTCTCTTTCCTCTTGGCCTCAATCTTAGCCAATATTTTGCTCACCAAGGAGGTCTGTGAACAAATGCAGTGCAAAGAAGAGGTTCCATGTGCTTTTCCTCCTTGCTTTTAAAGACCTCTTATTTTTATCCTGGGATTCAATGTATCCATGGAGACCTATTGACTCTGATATGAGGTCTTTAAGATTTGGTAATGGAGATCAAATAGAGCAGAGTAGAGAAGGCTATTCATAATAAAAATAGTTTGTTGCAAAAAGCAAGAACTGTTTTCTAAGGATCTTAGAGCAAAGGACAAAAAACCCTCTTTATTGTTAAATGTTATGGGAAATGTTGCTTCAAACTGCTCTCAAATGCTATGGGAATGCTGAACCAAAAAAATTGTTCTATAATATCAGCTTGTGAGTTTATTTAATAGGCTACACTATTATTAATAGACTGCACAGAGAAACTTATGGAAAGGTGCATTATACTCAAACATAGGAAAAGACAGCTTCTTCCCCAGAGACACTAAAAAACATATTGAAGAGACAGAAATTAGGAGACTTGAATTTATAGAAAATACTTGAAGAAACATTTCAAGTTACCTAGCTTCCAACAGTTACCCTGCCATGAAAATACTTCAAGTGCCTTGATCTATACAAATGGCATAAGGAAATTACTCCCAAAGAGTAATTTTGGTTTTTCTTTTTTAAAGATTAATTTTTCTCCTGGTAAAGAAAAAAAATTGTCCTAGTTGGGATGAACAGAGAAAGCTCCCGTGGCAAAAAGCCAGCATTGACTGCTCACTGAAGTTAATAAAGACATGCTTACACAAGATAGAAACAAAGCTGAGAACTCTAACTCTGTTTCAGTACTGGCTGATTTTCAAACAAACAAATTAAAAGATACAATTTTACCCTGTGTTCACAGTAAGATGTGTGGGTTATGTAAACCATAAAGTCCATATGTTCCAGAATACCAACCATCCTGCCCCAAGTGAGACAATGTCACTCTTTGAAGACTTTGTAGGAGAAAATGAAAGCCTCTTAAGATATAAAAGAGAAAAAGCATCCTTCCCACCACAGAGCTGGCTACTGATGTGTGGTGGAACACACAATGTACGCAGATTTTAAGAATGGCATGGTCTTCCTGGACTCCAGCAGGGCCACCAAGCCACAGATCTTTGTTATTGTGGCTTAAGAGTTTTGTGTTACTGCGTGTTTTTGTTGTACAGGTTTCGGTTTTAGAAAGCATTATTACCCCCTCCCCCTTTTTTCACCCACATGGCTGCCTTTCCCCAGTTACATTTCCTTGCAGTGCCAGCTTTCCGTATCCTGCGCAGCTTCCAGCCCCTGCCCTGACCCTGGTTCCTGTTTCCACACCAACCTTGGTTTCCTGTTTGTCCCTCATTTCCCAATGGCAGCTGTCCAGGTCTGATCTCTCCACCCTAACTGTGCCCCAATGACCTTAAAGACCTTATTTAGACCCCCTGCGCTTCCTTAATAAGGGGCTTTTTGCAGCATGAATCAAAGTGTGCAGAGAGTCATCACAATGACTGCTGACACTGATGGATTATACGTACAAAGAAGAGCTGCATCATTATCCATAACAAACAAAAACCATGACTTTAAAATTTTCTTTCAGATCACATATCTTCCACAATAACTTTCCTTAAAGCATAGCTTTCAAACACCTGCCGTGACCGTTTCAGTCTACAGTCTGGGACAAAGTCCTTTGCTATTGGCATAAATACTTCCCTGTACTTCAGTGGAATCTGAAGAAGAGCCTTACCCAACATCAGAAGGAGTGTCAGTCCTCGGGGAACTGGGACATGAAAGACCTTATATAATTTCATTCTGTATACAGAACACTGAACAGAAAAACATGTTGACTAAGACCAAAAGTAAAGATCTTTATGAGAGACAGAATGTCACATCTGCTGCAATAAAATTTGATTAAATTAATTTTAAGGATCTGCAATAAAACAGAAATAAGTGTAACCCTCCCATACTAAACTTTACCTTTGATCTATGAAGCGATTGAATTGGGCAAAAATCATGATCTGCTAAATCAATGGGCATTTCTTTTTCCATTTTCTTTGGTCAGTATTGATATGCTATAAGATACTAAAATGACTTCTAACTTGCCAGCATAAAAGAATATTTCTTCTCTCTTAAGGTTACAGAAATATTTTACTGAGCAATTAAATGATTCTCAGAAAGCACTTTTTTGTGTCTCGAAGGATTGACATACTACTTAGATTAGGGGATTTAAAAATTAGACCTATGCCTCAGCAAAAAGCACAACTGAAAATCGTTATTCAAAATCGTGAATTGAGTGGAAAAGTTGCTCCACAAAAAAATTTTTTTATTTTGTTTCAAGAAACTACCAAGAAGAATCTAAAAGCTGTATGACTAAACAATGTATTGGTATAATCAGAATGTGAATTTAAGAACCCTTTGAGAAACTTCTGTTTGAGTGGATACCTGTTCATTTTCATATGTCTTTGAATAAGATTCAAACAGAA
The DNA here is from genome assembly GCA_013399695.1 of Formicarius rufipectus. Taxonomy (NCBI): domain Eukaryota; kingdom Metazoa; phylum Chordata; class Aves; order Passeriformes; family Formicariidae; genus Formicarius; species Formicarius rufipectus. The sequence goes on along the minus strand of VXAU01001927.1, from coordinate 13,375 downwards.
ACGTTACTATTATGAGGTAAAAACCCCAAACCAGATATGAAAGGTTCATGCTATTCCCTTTCTGAATTCCAGAACAGTAGGTTAATAAAGAATTAGTTGAAAAACACACTAAAAAATCCTAAAAACACCATCTTCAGATTTGACTTTCAATTAAATGACTGGAAAATATGTTATAAAAAAAAAAATCCCAGCAATTCTCGACCAAAATGACCCAAAATTCTGTGATAATTTTTCCTATAAAAGCTGAAGGCCAAGAATTCACAGATTTACTTCTTCTCCCTTTTGCTCCTGAGATTAACATTATCTTGAAGTGAGAAAAGGAGGAAATCTGGAAACTTGTCTCCCACCTGGACTATTTCTCTGCAAATTCATTGTTTATGTTCAAAGTAAATCTTAATCTCCATGATCTATTTCAATTTAAGTTCCTAGTTCTTACCAAAACCTACAATAGCTTTCATGCCTCTGTTGCCTCTTTGAAGCTACAAGTCTTATTTTTGTGTTAATATGTCATTTGCAGAGACTACTGTAATTTAAAACCAGTCTGATTTGTTACAGCATTTTAACGATCATCACAGACTTCACAAATCCCGTCCATTCTCTACATAAAAATTAAAGTTGGTAGCTTTACTCTCAACCATCTCTCCCTGCATATTTATAATCCGTCACATCTGTGCCAAAATCTTCACTTGAGTTTAATCAAATTAGCCTTTTACAGAATTTAAACACTATTAACCATATTGACCAATGCAAACTCATTTCTGCCTACTGCTTTTCTTGACCACCTCAACTGTGAAAAAAAATGTTTATTCTGAAATTTTCATAATTTTAGTCTTGTTCAAGGGTGCCAGAGACAGTTTAACAGTTCTGAGAACTTCCACCTTGCTGCTGAATGGAAATAAAAATTGAAGTGATGAGATAGCATGGGAAAAGCCACACTTTTCCTATTTCTGACCTGAACAAAATTCAAAAGGACACAAAGAGTCTACATTTATGTTTCCAGATTTGTGACTTTGCTAATTCAATATATCAGATGCGTGTAAGCATCAGGATCCAGGTTCTGAGAAGGGCTAAGCTCATGCAAAATCTCTCTCAAGCATTAGCAGTTACAGGTGTCCTCAGCAATGGCAACAGTGAAGGTTATCAGTGCAAGTTAAGGATTGTAGGCCCAGGATCTTGTCCAAGTCAGATTGAGTCTCTAAATTCTTCACAGCAATCTTGCTGCTAAGTTAAACTCGAACATTTCCTGTGCTTTTGTATCCTTTATTAAGAACTTCAGTTCCCATCAACTGACAATTCAGTGAGCAAATTATCCTCTTTTCCATGTTTCAGTTTTCTGGAAAAAACTGCAAGCTCAGCACTGAGCTTTATCACAACACCTACCAAAGCCGATGGAAAGACGGCCACTGACTTCACAGAGGGTTAGATTAAGTCATGGGAATTGGCAGACTTTTATGGCCTAGACTCTAAAAATTCACATATAACAGTAACACAAGCTGAATACCTGGCCCTCTGTTGCATATTGCATTTTCATCTTAACCACATACATCCACAAGTTTAGCAAAATTTGCCAGCCAGGAGCACCATTTTCAGAATTGGCACTTTGTCTCTGCCCATTACAGGTTAAGAACAACTCCTTGACTGTTAATCATAAATGACTTTCAGAAAAAGTACCTTTGACTTGAGTTTCTCTATCTCTGTGAGCAATAAAGAGGTCTGTTCTTTTTCTGTTTCCAATCCTTCACACTTAAGACGTTACAGGTCTGTCAGTCTTCAATCACTGTATTTTGTTTTCCTAAATCATGAAAAGGGTTTAGTTGGGACTTATATAGATCCTTTGACTTCAGATTTAAAAAAAAGTCAACTGTACATTATTACAGCCAGTGTGAATTTACCAAATTATTCCATGATGCTACATGTGATGGTATAATAGAACTGGAAGTTACTTGAGACGACCAGATACTACAACTCATGATGATGTATGGTAGACCTCTCCATTAAAAAACTGATAATGTGTTCCCTGCCCACAATATTTTGGCTTTTTCTTAGGGACAAGTAGGCCTCAAAACATCCAGTGATATAGATTAGCTTGTGCAAGCATTCATAACCTGAAGGATGTGGTTTTGTGTGCCTTATCTAATTATTTTTACTGCATGGCTAAACAGTACTCCAGAAGGATTTGGCCTAGAAGGACAATAATGTTTTTTCATAATTTCCCAGTGTTTGCTAATTTCTAGTGTGTTAGCACAGGAAAGACAACAATACTGCAAGAAACATAATCTTGGCAGCATTCTAAGCACAACCCAGTTCATTATGATTTTCTTAAAACCAGCAAATACTTATACTGAATAAAAAGTAATGGTGCATAATATTCAAATAATCTGATCATGCTATTTTGATTTGCAGTTTGTATTTCAGCTTCTACATGTTATTCTGATTAAGGGTTTTATCACGAAACCCCTGAAACTTCTCTATGCTTTTCAAAACACTCTGTACAGTGATAAACAGGATACATTGCTTTCATTATTCATAGGTACCCTACTTTTAATTGTGACAGATTCAGAACAGTATATGTAAATATAAAATAAATATTAGAATATAAATTAGTCACGCACAGTGTGGGAAGAACCCAGGCCTTAAAATAAGGCAGTGAAAAGAAACATGCACAAATAGAATTTTGTAATCTTCAGAAAATACTCTGAAGAGCTACTGGGATTTTTTTCTTTATGTTTATGAAGGAAACTTTGTATTCAATTTGTCAACACTCCTGGGATATGAGCATAAGACAGCTAAAATAAGGGTAATCCAAAATGTACCCAGTTCTTTAAATTAGAGGTTAATTTAAATTCTTTAATAAGTGAAAATGTGCTTACTAAGTTGTATACTGTACTTTTAGTCCTGTTAAGATCAAGTGTCCACACAAACAAAAGGAGACTTTGTGTATCACTTCAGTTATACACAGTTTGAAACACAATTGAAAACTTTTTCAATCTAGGGTAAGAATCCCATTCATCCCAGTGAGGTTTAAAACAGATCTTACCATCATTCAGATGTCAAAATTTATGTTGGTACACAAGTGAAGCTTAGAAGTCAAATTTAGAAACATTTTCATGTTAATGGGAGGATAGACTGTGTAAGTAGAGCATATTTAGAAAGTACGTCTGGGAAAAAAAGGCTCTTGAATACAATAGCATTAAAATAAAAGAAAACAAATTAAAACTATGGTAAGGTAAAGTTACAGCTAAAGTTACAGCTTTTGCCGAGAAAGGAAATATACATACATGAATATTACATAAAAATTAAGTAAGTTTTCTTTGATCTGTTAACAAGAAAACTAAACAAGGCAGTGGTTATTCTTGAAATAACTTCTTATTATTAGAAATTTCTTTTGCTGTCCAAATTCTTTCTCAAAAAGAACAGACATGGGTCCTCTGAGAGAAGAGACCTGAAGCCAGAAATAACCACTCTCTATGTATCCTTTTGTTAGGCCATGTCCAAGGTTAAGAGTTTTGTAGAACTAAAGATGAAGAACATTTAGTTAATTTCCTTCCAATGACTTCATATGAATAGTAATAGGACTGTGGTTTAAACAGGTTTTGTGAATTTTATTGACTACTGCATTACTGTCCTTCATTTTTCATTTGAAAATCCAGGTTTTAAGAAATCTGATTAAGCCTTTGTGTTCTACCCATCATCAGTCAGCAATGACTAGTTCAGTGGGAGGGAGTGCACTTCACTAGCTTCAACACAGTGTCACTGACTGGCATTAGGTGGCACAACTGCTGCACACCTCCTCAAGTGCCTTCTCCAGCTCTCATCTCTTAGTGGTCCCTTCAAACTACCCACAATGAAGGCTCTAAGACCACAAAGACTTGCCTTACTACCAGAACTTTGGTGGTGATTTTTTCTTGGAAGAGCTATCAAATCCTTCTCTGTAAACCTTACAGACTTGCCATTGAAACATGAAGGCTCTGCTTGCCTGCAGCAGATGGTCTCTGGCCTCCAGCCCCATCACCTGCAGTCTGCAAGGTCACTCAGAAGTAAAGGTGGAGCCAGATAGTCAGTTCTATTTTACAGCTGACAGTTCCTATTGGGTGAAGGGCACCAGAAAAAAAACCTAGACTGGAAATTAAAGTTAATAATTACAGATTAAAGAATCTTAACTCTAATTGGTGGATTCTTCCTTTTAAGTCAAATATTTATTTCTCTCTTCTCATGTCAGCCTCCACCAAGAGGAGGTGAGCAACTTCACAGACAGGAACTGCATGGACCAGAAAACTGGCAAGCTGTTTTCATCTCCAGAGGAAAGTTAAGTGGTTTACCTTCTCCTGGAACTTCAAATTACCTGATTGAATTTAATACTTCTAAGTTCACCTGAGAAAGTCTTAATCTTGGTGATTGTGTGTCTGACCATGGCCCTTAGCAATGAAAAGTATTCCAAAATGCTTTCAGCAGATGGGTGCCATCACTTTAGTGTAGCGTTCCCAACAATGTATTTTAAAAGATATCATATGCAACTAATTATCAATCAGGAATGTGAGGTTAAGGAAAACAGTGTTGGAATGCAATAATGAGTACAGAAAAGGCAGCGTTTAGTTTAATTAAAATATTACCAAACCAAAAATTCAGCTCTGCAAAAGTAGGTGTTTTGCAAATTAGATTTCTTAAACTCATCACTAATTTTAAGAACAATGTTGCATACAATTCCATTTGGAAATTCTATTGCTATAAAATAAAAATAATTGATTTAAGTGATATGATCTACACAAGAAGAATAAGACTAAGACTTTGGACCATCACAGATACATATGTTTGTAAAAAGGATACTTTCATGACCAGTATCTTCCTTCATACATCTCCTATGTGCTACCCATTTTAGGTGTGCATTGCAGGTTTATAGAAAGCTTATGTGCTGATAAAAAAAGATACTGGGATGGAAACTATAACAGTGCTCAATTTTATTCAAAACTTTATTTAAAATTTGAAATCAAAAGAATATTTTTTCTAGTTCAAAAAATGCTGAAAATTGCAGTAAAGAAAATGAGGATTGTATCTCTATACAATTCCTTTTAGCTTTATTTAATCAAGTCAAAAGCATAAGTTACCCATCAAGAACAAGATATTACATTTGACTCAGACACTTGAGTTTTAAATATTGTGATTCACAGACAAAGCTCACCAATTGCACAGGCTGCACCAATGCTGTATTCATTGCAGGATCTTAGATTCAAGCTGGATATACATAGACAATATCAAGATGACTGTGGTTAGATCTAGTAGCTCTTATCATCCAGCCGTTCTAGGAGAGGAGCACTAAGAATGTTTGCTCATGCAATACTTTTATCGTTCATGAAGGCACCACCTAAAAGCACACAAGACACACATTAAACAATGTATGCTTTAGTACCCAGTTGATTACTCACCATTTTTTATCAGATTTTTTTATTCACATTAAAAGGCGTTAATTTTTCTAGAATGTGTCCCAAAAGAAGGCATCATCCATTTTCACTGGACCAAGACTTGATCATGATCAGAAGTTTGTGGGGGTAGAAAAAGCCAATGTTAACATAAATGAGATAAGAAATACTTTCTAAACCACAAAATCAACATTATTAAATCCTGGGGAACTATCAAGCAGGACAACTAAAAATCATATCTAAATAATTAAACTAATCTTGTTCAACTTTCCCTTATGTTCATCCATTAAAATTCTTAATTAGCTAGCAACATAAGGAATGAGGGAGATTGTGGTGGTCAGAAACTATCACGGTCCCCGCTTCATGGAGAGGCAAGCAGGAACAACTTTATTGAAAATATAACACGATATATATGCTCAGTAAAATGAATATTCATCCCAGAGTTTGGCTTGTGCTAAACATGGGGGAAGATGTTGTAACTATGGGGTAACACCATTAACTAGGGAGAGATACACGGTAATGTACTTATTAGTAATACAAAGACAAGTTCAGGGTGTGTTTTCAAAGTCCAGGCAGCTTCATGCATCTTGGAGACAGGGAGGCAGTGTTTGCAAGCCTTTTATCTGTCAAGAGATGTCCATTTAGGCTTCTCCCAAGGTCTCCTCAACATCCTTGTTAACTCCTTCGTTGCTAGGTATTTTTGAACTCCAACAGGAGATTTCTTCTTTTCAGTGAGTTTGTCATGAACCTAATTGCCAGAAAAATTATGCTCAAAATAAAAAAAGTTTCTGTTTTGTTTCAAGATCATCTGCAGCATTTTAATATGGCTATATCTGTATACCTTTGCTGCTTCTTTCTAAATATAGCACATTGTTTTGCTGTTAAAAATACGGTTATTTGTTAAACACATATCCAGTACAATGGCAACAAACTGTCTGTTTTTGTACACATAAAGTGTTGTTTTTTCTAACAACCAACAAACTTGGGAAGAAAATAAATCTGAGGTAACTACAGTGATTGACTGTAAGTACCTCATGGTTCTTGTTTATTTCTACACTGAGAAGACTATTCCATCTGCTTCAGGTACAAGATATGATGAAACTTTAGCACAGAAATAATATGTTCCTTTTAATAAAAAGTTCAGTTGGAAAATACTGCCAGTACCTCAGTTGCTGTGACTCTAGTCAGTGGAACGATTACAACTTGCAATTGTTAGGGATAATATCCCAGAGTGTAAAATACTACATGATGAAATAAGATGCAATATTGTCTATTGACTTTTTTCTTTTTTTTTTTTTTTTTTTGTTATATGTATAATAAACAGAAACTTTTCCAGAAACTCTTGTTCACTTTTCCCTAGAAATATGGAAGTAGCGTGTTGCTCAAAGTATTACTTTTGAGGTTGGCCTTTAGTTTAGCTAGAAACATTTTTGTGTCGGCAGCAGAAACCCATGCTAGAGTTCACAGAACTTATATCTCCAGAACCATGATAAGAAACCGTATCTTTACATGAGGTTTGATTTCCTATTTTTGTAAATTAATGTCATGAATACACTATGCACTTAAAACGACTACTGAAAAGTGTAATGAATATTCTTAGCAAGGAAAAAGATTCTGCTTTCATCTTTTACTTCACAGGAATGAAAAGCATTAGAATTAGCCTGGAAACATATCTTTTGGCAATAAAATTAGATGGTAAACCAGAGACTTACTGCAATAATAGTGAAGATATCCTTTGTTTTTCACCAACAACACTACACACACTGCAACATATGCTACTTGCTATGAAAAATAGATGGCAGCAAGTATTTGAGAGAAGTAAACAGATGGCCCAAGACCACTAATCCAACATGTAATAACATTTGCCTGCCAATCAGGAACACTGAGCTGTAACTGATATGCTGATGGAAAGCAAACATAGAATACTTCTTGCGATTTCCAACAAAGACCATTTGGATTTGATGTCATCTAAAGATAAATCTGTCTGACAGAACAACCATTTTGCTCTAAACTGCAGACACAGTATTAATTTAAACACAGTGTCACTAGCAGATAATAAACCAGTGAATCTGCCTCTCCTTAGAATGTGTAAATGAAAAATCATATGGAAAACATCCAGGAGTTGTAAACTTCTATTTTTTTTTCCTTCTATTACCAATCATTAATCTAAGAAATGTCACCCAAAAAAATCTTTATTTAGATATTGGTCTTTATTTGTCATAATTTTATAGATTATTTTTAATTTCTCTTTGGGAATCATTTACACTTACCGAAGTAAACGTTTTTATGACTTTTAGGTCTAACAAATCTATGCCCTGCAAGCAATTATATTTTTGTAAAAACACCTGCAAGACTGGAGACTAGAGGGTTTGGCTCATATTCTTTCCCAAGAAAGTTAGCCCCAAACAAAATAAGTTTATCTCCAGAGAAATGTGAGTTTATTCTTGATCAGGTTTCTGTGCCTAATGCTAACTGATACTCAAATACTTGAGTCTACCCTTAAAGTATGACACAGAAAAAGATTTATATTAATTGCATGAAAACCTGTGTTAAATATAACTATGCACTAAAAAAATGGTTTGCTAATACAGTCCTTTATGAAAAATTTAACCTAATATTTCTGCAATATATAAGCAATTATCATTGATCTATTAGAGGACCTTCTTTGGAAAAGTAATAGAGCTGGAAATGAAACCTGCAAATTTTGGTTTCATCTTCCCATAATTTTATGACAAGTTTCAAAAACAGGATTTCTGTCATACGTGATGATATTTAAATATCCACAAGTCTTCTATTCCGTTAATATAAAGTATTGCAGTTTACCAGCAAAAATCACCTCATGGTTAGAGATTAAAATAACTTTTTAGCTGAGCTGTATGTTCTGTTACAGATAAATCAGCCATTACCTTTTGCTGTTATTAAAATGCTCTACTGTTTCCAGTGGGGAACCATGTAGGTGATTAAAAGTCCTAATCAACCTTTATGGCAAGGCCTACATGGAAAGAAAGGATGGTGACAATCACAGGGCATTTGAATTTTCCCATAAGAGCAAGGTCCTTCTTCCAGGAGACTGCAGATAAGGGGAAGGAAGTTGGAGAAGGGATGAGGAAAATTTCATAGAATCATAGAATATCCTGAGTTGGAAGGGATCCACAAGGATCATCAAGACCAGCTTCTTGGCCCTGCATAGGACAGCCCCAAGAATCACACCATGTTCCAGAGAACATTGTTCAAACACTTCTTTCACGTGGTAAGTACTCTTTTGAAAGAATTACTCTTGGAACCCTGGGACCTATGCTGGAATAGCCAAACCTTGAGACAGAGAGACAGGTTCCCACATCAGGGGGAAAAGACTGCCTACATTTTATGAGAGAGAGCAATACTGCACCTGGGTAATAGATAACATTCCTTCAGGACAGATGTGCCTCAGCAGCTCTCAAGTCCAGGAGTTTCAGGTGAACAAAATCATCAGTTTCCCTATCTAACCCAAATTTTAACTCTAAGGTGGATTCATGCAACTGAAACTTTTCCTGTTTAGTGTGTGGGTACATAGCTGTACAGGCAGGAGTGCATTCTCCACACAGTCAACCAACATTACATCACTGTCCTAAAGCATTTACAATTTTATGAAAGGAAATAAATTCAAAGTATCTTCATTTGTAGTAAGAAGTTAACTTCTTGCTATTTTTCACAAGAAGAATCTCTGACAATCATGCAGAGCAATCAGTTACTAGTCAAGCAAATGCTTTGAAAACAGGCAGATCTATAGACAACTGTGGTATTTTATCCTTGACAGAAAGCAAATATCCAAAGGCCCCAAAACAGCAGCTCCCCCAGCCCTACCCCCCCTCCCAACAGCAGGGGGAAAAGGGGAGAGAAAAAAACCACACTAGGTGAAAATGGATTCTAATATACAGAGAAATTACTATATGCACATACACACAAACAATAAAGAACAAACAAACAAGGTCTACCTCCCAGAGAGAGATATGCAGCTCTCCCCGAAGAGACAGCAGGTCCCCCGACCGATGCCCTTCACCACCGGAAGAAGGACTGAATCCAAACTTCCGTCTATCCCCTCCTACATCCAGGCTGACGTAAAATGGGATGGAATACTTCACCTGGACACAGCAACCCATGGGATCGGTCCCCCAGGAAAGCCCAAAATCAAACTACCACAACAACATCATGCACACCCCAGTGCTGTCTCTACTAGTTCTTTCCTCCATTCCCCTGAAAAGGCTGTTCTGCCTTTTCGCCACCTCTAATTGCTTTGTTTTTCCATGGTTACATGGGTGAAAGAACAAAGGGTATGTACACAGGGAAGGAGTGCTGGGCACTGATAGGATAAGGAAGGGACAATTAATTTCTTTTCTCAGAATGTACAAACCTTACTTCTTTAATAATTTCCCCACAAGTCCAGTGGTTAGACAAAATGCACAAACTGACCAACAGCAGCAACCCTAAGCATACTTGGTTGCCCTTGTTCAGTAGGAACTGTGTCTGCTCTTTAGTTTAGTCCAAAACACATCTCTCTGCCACTGACATGGGCAGTAAGAGAACAGCCTCTTCTATTACTGCAATGATTCATTTTCTGCTTATTGCTCTAGTCTGTGTGGCCTTGTTATGGTTTGGTTTTTTGGTTTTTTTTGTTTGTTTTTTTTGTTTTTGCAAAACACTTAAGAAATGTAGAAATATCTTTACGCACAATATTGTGGGATTTTTACAGCCTTACTAAGCCAAACTTATCTTAGGCAGAGTTCTTTATATTGACTCAAGACAATAAAGTTATTGATACTTGACCAGTTTGTGAAACATACAAATTTCTGGATCATGGGATATTTTACCTTCAAAGAAGATGTACTAAGTAAGTCTCAAAGCTGCTGTACAGAGCTTCATTTGATCGTCAGTAGGATGACATTCCTAATGAATTTAGGCCTAATTCTGAAAGTTGTCTTTGACATAAAGACTCCCATAGACCTTTGAAAGGAAATTGGGACCTCAGCAACAGAACTTTGGCCTTAGGTACTCAAGATCTTTTGCATCTTACCTATGCTGAACAGAGAGTTAATCTAAATAGCAGTCTTATTTAATTACGTGAATTGAATCCCCTCATATGAGCCCAAAAGGGCAAAATTTGGAATCAATTGTATTGGCTAATCTTGGTAACAGGTGTGCTGCAATTAGACACAGGGGTCATCATAGTGTTTGTTCAAGTATGGCCATGTTTTGGCCTCTCACTTTCAGCATGCTGTATTAGGCCACACAAGCAAGCAGCTGGGCCAATAAGACTATATGGGGAGGTATCCTAATAGCTGCTCTGAGGGAATTACGTTGCCTTATATTAAATGTACTTGCCTGGATTATATTACTTTGCCCTAAACATTGAACCCAAACTTGCTGTTCCTAATCAGCAGTTTTTCATGTTTCCCACCTGTTATGAACCGTGTTTCAGAAAGAGATAGCCCATGTCTCCTTCAACATTAATGAGTTTAAGTCATAACTCAATCCCATGCCATGGAATAAGAAGTCAGTGTTATGTAGGTGTAAAAGACTCCAAAAGCTGTTAGCATTATCTGACTAATAAGCAATGGTTAGGAAAGTGTCACTTTGCAGGCTGATAATACTACCATTGTTTTGATGTGGTTCACACACCAGCAGAGAAAGAACACTACTGTTTCTAGAACAAAGTCTTCTTGCACTCCGTATGGGAGAAAGTGGGAGAAAGCAAACATGAAACTAGATGAAAGAATAAAAGAGGGTTTTTTGGTTTTACTAAGCTGCCAGAGTACCAAAACTTTACATATCAGGCAAAGGAAAACAACTGAGTACACATAAGAAAAAAAAAAATTAATGGGGTTCTAGTTGCTGCTGAATGCTTTATTACTCTGGATCAACACTAATATATAAAAGAACACAGCAGAGAGCAGTGGGAATTCCCTCAAGACTAAAACGAAGATAGAAGTTATTGAAATACAAAGTTATTTACCTACAAATGCAAAAATCCAAACAGAAGTCTATGAACAGAGGGTGAAATGCAACCCTCCCCCAATATTGTTATTCAAATTACCTGAAAGCTGGAGTGAGGCACTGCTCAGCTTGTGCATGGGTAGGTAAAGCTGACCCACAGGTAGCTGGCAGTGATAGGCACATGAAAACTTACTTTCCGGTGTTCTAAAACACTTCAGGGTAAAAGCTATATGGTCATGAAGTTTACCCTTCTGTCAAAGCAACATAGTTTTCTCCTTGGATGACATCAGCACTTTATCTTTGATTATTTTAATGTTGAATATCACCTATGACAGAAAGAACAGATCATTTCTAAGTATAGCACCTTCTGCACCAGGTTATTCGAACTTCTATTTTCCATGACTTTGAGAGGAGGAAAAATCAGAGAGAGATTGACAGACAGAGGACAGATTGTTTCTTAGTTAAAAGTTCAGGAAATATTTTCCCAATCCAGGCAGATTATGCTGGTAACTGAGAAGCTGAAGAACAGCCCATAATTAAGATAATTTTTTCCCTTTTTCATCCCTTAATTAGTCCAGAGATACTAATACCCCTGCAGGGCCTCACTTGTGATTTTCTGACAAAAGCCAAGCAGCATTCAGAGCCACAAGATGAGATAAAGCTCCAGCTATGAACAGGTTTGGCAACTTTCCCTCCCACAAAGTTCCATTAAAGGTCAAGCAAACTACTTCGGCCTGCTATTACAGAGATTATAGAATGGCTTTGTGATACAGATTATATATGCAAATAAATAAATGAAATAGGAGAGACAGTTGAGGTTCCTTGATTCTAGTTAGCAAAACACAATAGGACAGCTTTCACACTAGACTGTTTCTGGAATGCTTTTCAACCTTCTGACCTCAAAGTCTTACAGTCCAGGAAAGGACAGTTGTTAAAGAGTGCCTGAGGTCAGTGACTATACAGGCTTTATATAGCAGAAAAATTATTCACCTCCCTTTTTTTCCTTCCAGCATTCCCAGGCACTTTCTTAGGCAGAGGTGTGTCATGGTTTAGGAATGGTACTCCCCAGTTTAGTGCTCCCTCTAAGAGTCTTCAGACCATGCTGACACTTACTGGCTCCTCCCTCCCCTTCATCATGCAGCAGGATAGAAATGAGAATAGGAGGTACAAAAGGTAAGGATCATGGTTTGAGATAAGAGCAGTTTACTTGAAACAGCAAGGAGATAAGAAAATGAACAATTACAACAACGATACTAATGAAAGAAGGTCCAAGAAAAAGATGAATGGTTCACACTGCACCACCAGCCTCCCATCCATTCCCTCCACTCCCTCTATCCCCCGCCCCACAACAGAAAATACCTGACTGCCTCCCTCTGCCAAACTACAGTGGATCCCAGAAGTGACTTCCTTTCTCCCTCCTCTGGTCATGGTGTAAGGTAGTATAGAGTAACCTCTGGGTTCCAAGCTATGTCCCCTTACTGGCTACTGTAAAAATTAACCCTGTCCTGGCTGAAACCAGGACATGGTGTTACAAGATCTGTCAATAAACTCCATGATACTCCTGGGAGTTTGACAGAGACAGTCCTCAGTACATCTCATATGTCAGAAATAAAAGAAAACTCAGATCTTATTTAGCAGCCATTGCCACTACAATAGAAAGTAGAAATTAGGAGGACCTATAACCCAGTAAATGAACAAGTTTTAAAAGATGGAAACCAAATTGTCAGTTGTTTTCTGAACTGAAGAATATTAATAGGAATTTGTAGGGCAGAGAGTTGACATTGCTTCCTAAAATATTCATATGGTTCTGTTTGGAAAGATGTAAAGATGAAATTAAGATATGGAAAAAAAAACATACTAACCTGCGTATTTTCCATTTTGAAATAAGTATTAACAATTGCGGGTTTTTTATTTCCCTCTACCAACAGAGAACTACTATACAGCCAAGAGAAGACAGAAACTGCAGCCTACTTGTCATGGGTTTCTGTAGC
>VXAU01001913.1:0-10796 GCA_013399695.1 Formicarius rufipectus | reverse complement strand
CTGGTATTTGACAAAGACTGTAGCTTAAACCTGCATGTTTATGCATGTGTCTCATTGTTTGTTAAAGATGTTTTCTATGGTATATGCGTGCAATAGTTCTGTTGTAATAAATGTTTTTTGAAGTATTTTTAAAATGTTTTCAGTGTTCTCAGTATTATTAAAGGAACAGCTGTTTAATTAGCTGGACAAAATTAAATGTGATTTAGAATAATAAAATGGTTTGGTTGCCAGTAAATTAATATCAGTAATACTTGTGAGTACAGAAGGGAGAAATTCTGGAGGTAGTTTCATTTCTTACAGTCGTAAAATTTTAGCTGACTGTGGTAGCAACCTTGTTAGACTTGTTTCCTCTTTCTCCTCAAGTCTTTATTGGTTAACAAAATTATACAAACCAGAAGGTTAAATAATAATTCAAAGTTGGAGGCTCAGGAAAGTCTGTAAACCCCTTGGTTGTGAGAAATATTTTAGTGCTCTATGTGCTTGTTTTAACCATAAAGAGCAACAGGTGAAACAAGAGGAAAGGATACTGTCAGAGCAAGCTAATTTTCAGGTTTGAAGGGGAAAATAAAAGAAGAAAGTTAGCCTTGCTTTTTAAAATTACTTGCGGATTGTATATATACTATATTTTAGTGAAGCAAAAGTAGTAAAGTGTAAATGAAAGTATTCATGACTGCATATTACTTGAACTTTTTTAAACGCAACTATTTATTATAGTTGATTGTTTTACTGATAACAAAGTTAAGCACTACGATAGTAAGTTGTCCGGGTTTTTTTGTGATTTTTTTTTCCTTCATTGGAGTAATATAAAATAAACATAAATTCATTATTGAATTTTACTTTCAGATAAATGAATTGGTGGATGCCCGTGATGTCAGCATTGGAGCCTGGTTTGAAGCTCATATAGAAAATGTTACCCAAGCAACAAAGGGACATAAGAATGGTAAAGCTCAAGGGAAAAGTGCTAACACTTACAAAAGGACTAACGGAAACTTAAATCAAGATCATTCTAGAGAAAATGCAAATAACTTGGACAGTACACCATCCACATCTTATTCAGACTGTATGGACACTGATGAAGAAGCTATTTATCATATCAAGTATGATGAGTAAGTGCTCCTGATACTATTTTGAGGACATCACATATTGTTATTTGGTTTGTATAAACCAAGAATTCATTGAAGAAGCTTGAAGTCAAAGAAAACAAGTTCAGTATTGCAGCCAAGATTAAAAAAATAAATTTTTAACACTTTTCAGTTGGATATGGCAAAGCCATTGGGAATAATGGTATTTTTATGCCTTAATACTTGTGAAGTATTAATTTCTTGTCTCTATAAAACTTAAAATATATCTTTTCTATAGAAGAATTTTTTACTGTGGATTTCTCCAAGTAAAGTATTATTTTAATTTTTTAAAAATTATTTTCTATGTATATTGAATTCTTCTTAGTGGAGATGAAGGAGAACTCCATTAGAGCAAATTTTGTCACTTGATTGGATTAATTTTATTCCAAATAGAACAGTTGTGCACAAAATTGCAGATCTACACTTTTAGTAGAGATTTGTTCTGGAGAACTTTGTGACTGAGGACCTGAAATTGATTCTGAACTGCAGAGAGGGCATTAAGGGTGGGTTGGTTTTTTGTTTGTTTGTTTGTTTTTGTGGTTTTTTGTTTGTTTGTGGTTTTTGTTTGTTTTTTTTGTTTTGGTTTTGTTTGGGTTTTTTTGTTTTTCTGTGAGAGTTGTTTGTGTTTTTTTTTTCCTTCTAATAATAACAAATTCTACAACCTGCAATATGTGGAAATCTGCATTTGGAAAGATTTTATAATTTTGAACAGGTTTTGTACCACTTCATTTGCTTGCGAAATTGTTCAGAACTTGTTTTTTAATAATATGTGATAAATAAGTAAGTTAACCTTCTAAACAAATAAAATTTTAAATGAGTTGAGTATTTTTAATTTTTGATACTGAGATTAGTAAAAATACGGTATTTTGTATAATGCAGGATGAAGGTAGAAGGATGCAATGTATATTCAGTATTAACTAAAAGTATATTTCCAAAATACTTTTTTAGAGCATCTATTTCAACTTTACCTATTTTAATATGTAACTCTGAATCTGACTTACATAGAGCACTTTTTGTTCCTCTTACTAGTAGTAGATACAACTTAAAGCATTTTTTTGACTCTGTGCTGAGTTTGGATTCCATATCTGTGACTGTGTAAGCTTTCTACTTAAGATGTTATAGAATTACAAAAGTGGAAATATTAAGTGTAAATACTTCATTGAATACTGCAAGAAATATTTGAAAATAACTTAGTCAATTATTATGATCACAATGAAATTTTTTTAATTGAAATTACATGTCTGTTGTGGTGCGATTTCAAAGACCTGGATTTAAGATTACTCGATTTTTATAATACTATGGATATATGCAAGTTTGCAATAGACAAACATTTCAAAGTGTTTGTAACTGTTGCAGTGAAATTATGTTATTTTTTTTGTGGTTGCTGTTATTTTTCATGAGTTGAAAGTACAGAAGCAAAGAAAGTTTCACAACATTTCTGATTTTTCTTTGGCATAATCTTACTAAAGAAAAAAGGAGATTGACCTCTATGTATACTTCAGGATCTAGCCATTCTCTTTCAACAGGTGGAAACACTCTTTGCTTTTAGGTTATGTACAGCAGCCAACAAAATTCAGTAAGGCACAAAAGCATAACATGTGGCAAGACAGTCAAAACTAAACTGATCAGTCTAAGGTATTGAAAGTTGGAGCTTTTGGAAAGAAAAGCTATTGGAAAGTGAGACTTGTGTATTTGTCAGCAATTGGGTTTTTTGGGGATGTTACTGATACAAATCTTCCAGGTTCTCACTTTTTTCTTTTAGTGTTACCTGACATACACATTCTTGTATGTACATGTATGCTCATAC
This sequence comes from Formicarius rufipectus, assembly GCA_013399695.1. Taxonomy (NCBI): domain Eukaryota; kingdom Metazoa; phylum Chordata; class Aves; order Passeriformes; family Formicariidae; genus Formicarius; species Formicarius rufipectus. The sequence continues at coordinate 7,868 of VXAU01001913.1, read as the reverse complement.
CACTTTGTTTTCATACATTAATGTTTAGCTCTTTCATATCTGTAGACAAACATGTATCCTGCCTTTATGCTTGATGTGGATGTAGGGAGGTCATGGTGTGCTTTGCTACGCAGTTTCTCTGGTTCTCTGCTCCAGAAATTGATTAATTTATCTCTTCACTTCTGTTCTTCAAAGTGTTTCATATTGTACTGTGAATGCTATCTTCTACACAGTTACCTGTGTAACTGTGGAGTTTTTTTTCAAGTTTGACTGTGCATTTTGCTGCCAGATATACTTGGCCTTCTCTAGTGTATCTTTGCTGTCTTCTCTTGGAGAAGCTCTTTTCCTTTTTTTTCTGTGAGAGATGATGGTTCTCATGGGTGGCATAGTTTCAGATTCTCCTACCATGTGTTCTTACATGACATCAAAACACTCTCCATTATCCGAAACAGAATAAAAATTACTTAAAAATGGAAGACATAAGAATAGTTCCTGCAAAACCACCAAAATTACGTTAATACGTTGTCAGAGCTGGACACAGTTGTACAACTTCTCAAGTCATAACTGGTGCTCCTCTGTCTGTTGCCTTCTTCCAGTGGTGGGGGGGTGGGAAATCAATGAAAAGAAGGTTACAGTATAGGGTTAGGTCACCTGTAATGCATTGGATTTGTCTACTCCAGGCCTTATGTCACTTCATTCCTATGCCACTAGAACAGTTCTTCTTAAAGGCTGAAGCAGGACTTTTCTGTTATGTGAAAAAGCTGATTTAGTTGTGGTGCTGCTAGATTTGCATATCACAAGTCCTGTGCAAAACTAAAAAAAAAATTATATGCAGTTTTAGTTTTCATAAAAGTGTATCTCCTTTGAGAGGCTAAGTTTTCATTTGTTCTCTTTTCAGTTCTTGTTTAAATAGTTCAGTTACACGTCCGACCTCTTGATAGGTGTCTAGTATTTAGCTAAATTGCTGCAGTCATTGTAAGGTTCACTGTTTCTTTGGTGAATGGTTCTGATTAGGGAAAAGTTAAGGCCATTGAGAGGGACAGGATTTCTCATTTTCAGATTAAAATGGAGTGTCAGTTCCTGATAAACTCAATGATTTAAAATATTTGTGGTGGTTGTTTAAGAGCCATATCTTCATCAGTGAGGAGGAGACCAAATTACCAGTTTTAGCAATACTGACTGTCAGGTGGCACCAAATTCCTTGGCTTCCAGTTGTGGCTATGTGACTTCTGCCTGACTTCTGCTCTCAGTTTCTGAATGCAGCTTTTTCCCTACATTGTTTGCAGGTGTGTTCCAGTTTTGGTCAGTGTCATCTTCCTCCTCTTCCAATAGTCAATATTTCCCTTTCAACTTTGCATATTTGAGTATCACAAAGAGCCACTAAAGACTTTAAAGTCAAGGTTGTGCTATCAAATTTCATACAATGCTAAAATACATTTGTTTCTTCTGCTCCCAGCAACTGATTTTGAATACAGAAGAAGTGAATCTATCTTAAACAGAAGAAAACCAAATCCTCGGACTTGTGAGGAATTCAGCACATGCTTAGATCTTACAGTCAACTGAGATAACTGTATGTAGGTCGTCCACCACAACTTGCTTAAGAATCACTTCCGAAACAGAAACAGGACATTTCAGTAGCTCCGTAAGGACAAGTCTATAGTGCTGTGTCACATGAAAGTGTCTTTTCCTCTTAGTCTATTTCATATTTGTTGCTAGTGTAGCACTGGTTATAGTCTAATTACTTTCAGGGAGGCAGTTTGCATTCTGAGTGTGTTAGCTTCTTGGTAGTTAGCTCTTCCCTGAAGTAGTGGAAAGACTTATGGATTTATAAACAAATCATGTCTTCTTTCTTTTTCTTTGTAAGTCATTCGTAATAAAGGTTTTCCATTTAAGAAGGCTTTCATTGGTAGTCACAGGAAGCCTGGATGATTCTGCAGCATGAGAAATGTCAGTATGCCTACCTGTATGCAAGTATAGGTTTAGTATGACTCAAATGTAGGTAACTTTTTTCAGGACTGTTGTGTTTGGGTGATAGTATCCCCCTCAGGTTTTATAATAATCAACAGAGAAGTTTAATTTAAACTGTGAGGTAACTGTGGTATGTTATAAAGTATACTGTGGTCATTTATTCTAGAGAACTAGGTACTTCTAATTACTTCATGCTTAATATGAGCTGCAGGATGGTGCCCTTGGAACTCTTTCAGATCTGAAAGTAGTCTGAAGTCTCTTTGTTTTTCAGCCCAAGAGATAATGGTCCGATCTGTGTCAGTTCTGTGTAGGATAGGTCTTGGATGTTTGAATGAGCTGTAGAATTTATGTGAATGTCTTTGATGTAAAGAGCCTGTCTGAAAAGAAATGTGAGGCAGGATGCACTGTAATTGAGTTACCCAGCCAACCTGATTCTGGCAATTTTGGTAGTCAGATGACTATTAGTGAGATTTCTAAAGAGCTTTGTCAATCTTCTAGATCTATGCAGGTGTAAGGTAGAGTATTTCTAGTAGCAGATTTGTTAAGAGTAGATTCCTTCCCTCCCCCTGCTCCTTTAATTGTTCTTAGTTTTTCATTTTACTAAAAATGACTTTGCTGTTGTTGGTGAAAAGGAGGACTTTAATGGACTACAGTTTCCAAGTTCCAAGAGTTTTAGTTGCCCACTAGTGTCCCTCTGCAGAGAAAAGCCCTGCTAACTTTCTGTTGTCTGATGGATCTTAATGGCTCTTACATTAGTCCTTGCTTCCACAGCAGTGCACCAGCTTTTAGTTGGTTTCCCAGGCTTCTTTCCTTGCACTTTATTGAAGTTATTTTTCTGGAGTTGGAGAAATTGCTCTAGTATCTGTGGCATACTTGTCATTGATAGCGGGGAAAACTGATAGCTGATGTTATTCTTCAGTGCCTTTGGCAACTATCTTGCTGCTTCAGTTGTTCAGCAAGATGACTTTTGTGGTTTCTCTCACTTTTACAGGGAGAAGTAGAGCCTGCATGTGGGTTTCAGGTTTTGAAGATTTTTCTTAATATTACAATGTGTTTTGGGGACTTAGTTTAGGTTTTGACTTACAGTAACATTCAACCAACTTCTAAGTTTGTTTAGAAAACTGTTTTTCCTACATTTTTTTAAATTGTGTAGCTTTTCCTAAGTTGGATAGAATAGGCATCATCCAGCTTGGTTTGGACTTGTTGCTTCAGGTGGTCTCTGTGTCTGTCTGTGCTGCCAGCTGCAAGTTCAAAGGATACAGCGTTTTTGGAGATGGTCTCAATGGATGCTGATAATTTGGAAATCTGTTGCAAGACTTCTAAGGTAGAGCTTAAGTTGTGATACACTTTTAATTCCTACATTATTACAGGATGCCACCTTTCTGGATATCTGTCAAACATTAGTACTGCCCATTACATATATTTAGAAACCACGCTGCCCTTTCATGCAATTCTACAGTAATTAGTGTGTAGTGAAGAAATTGGAAGTCCACTTTGTCTAAACTGTGGGCACAGGGAGCTACTGAGCCTGTGGACTTCTGTGCGTAGTTTTGAGAGGTACTTAAGAGCAACTAAGTCCTCTGAGGTGTCATTTCCCTGTGCATGTTCGTCATTTATCCATCCTGGAGCTTATATACTGGTGCATTTTTGAAACTGAGTAGAACCAATAAGTGTTTTGTGCAGACAAAACAGTCAACTGTGAATGGAGTGAACTTCATTGCACATAGCCTGGCAAAGCAGGCATGGTCAGGAATGTGGCTTCCCTGGAGTGTATATGCTTTTATCAAATATTATGGCTTATTGGGAAATGTGCCTCAAGAATAAACACTAAACTAACTACTAAACTCTGTAGACCATTTAACAAAAAGATATTCCTTACCCCAAAGATACTACAACCTGCTTTGAAGGTGAAGGCACATAAGAATATGTCATTACCATACCTGTAAGCGTCAATGAATATATCTCTATTATTTGCCATTTAGTCTTCCATAAGTTATGCAAAATGTCATTAAAAAAATTATTGTGGATAATGCTGTATTCGTTATAGGTACTCAGATCATAAATAGAGTCCAGGAAAATATCAGTGTATTTGGTAACTTGTAATAAAAGAGAACTGATCTCAGTGACCCAAGACACCTGTTGGACTCTTCCATGCCTAAGTGTAAATTGAACTAATTCTGTTGTTATCGATCTGTCAGTGGTAGAGTTCATTGTGAGATGGAAGGTTTGCTTTTTAAATGTCACAAATGCGTTGACCAGTCAGCTCCATATGCCTGTGCTCTTTTTTTGTTTCTGCCTGAGAAGCTTTTGTAATATTGGTTGTCTTTTTTTTTTTTTTTGCTTCAGAAATGTTTTAGTGATGTTAAGGGCATTGGTGCCTCATGTGAGCTGCAAATGGTACAAATATAGGAACCTGGACAAAAAACTTTATTTGAACAGATGGGGAACAATGCATGACAAACCCCCAAAAAAACAGTTTAGGAGGAAAAATATTTGGGAGGGAGGAAAAACAGTTCCTAGTGAAGGCTAAAAGTATTACTGATCATCAGATTTATAGAGGAAGGAGTCAAAAAGAATTCCTGAGGCATTTTATTTGAAAGACTGATAGCCTGACACTCCTAAATGCTCTGTTCTACTGTAGCCAGTACCATTACCAAAAATCTTACCTATTTCAGGCAAGATTCATTTGTCATTTGTAGTCCAGACTGTCATTAGTCTTTGAAAGATAATGTATTTGTATACAGTTCTGCATTTTTGTTTAAAGTGTGTGGCATATGTGCACACAGACATGTTAAGAAAGATAGGATTTCACTGTGTTGCCACAGAGATCAAAAATACAGTCATCCTGTGTGGTTACGTAAATAATAGGCAAGACACAGTCTCATAGTTGGAGAACACAGAGTATTCTGAGACAGTGGAAAGTTCTAAGTACTATGTGGTCAAGAAAAATAACCACTTTTTTCTTGAATGTATCTCCTTACATTTGAAGAGATTGTCAAGACGATAATAGAGTTAAACTTGTTATTACTTTCTCAAGGAATGATTTGAAGACTAGACTTGCTTAACAGGTCCATTTTTCTGGATGCTTTTAATGTGAAGTGTTCTGATAAAGCTAGTAGGCTGGGATTAAATAGAATGTATCTTACAATTCCTACAGGTCATGCTATTGATAAATTGATTTTTAGAGACCAATGGGCCATTCTTGGATGATTTGGCCCCTACTTCTTTCTCTTATTTACTTCATGAATATGTGCATCTCATAGTAAAGTTGTGTTGAATTTGGTGGTTGTGTGAATGTACAATGAAGTGCTCCTGCTTCCTAATATATCTAAAAACTAGTCTTCACTAAGTGAAAATTACTGGGTTTTGTATCATGGATCCAATCAAATAAATTTGCCCAGTGGGGCAGAACACAGTAAAGAATCACTGGAGCTTTGAGAGGTAGCTGTTTTATGCAGCATTAGTGATAGTGCATGATACAAACAGTTCTGTTTTGTCTTCGGTGAAGAAGTGCCAAAATAAATCCTTTGCATACTGTGTTTCTCAAACAACCCTCGTAAACATGTTTGGCTGAATTATTTGACTTTTCTTCTGTGTATATATAAGTACAGTAAATACCACAAATCAAAAAGGTGTATACTGTCAGATTCCTGGCAGTAGTCTCACATTGATATGAGGAGACTGGAGAGGGCTTCCTTAATGGCTACATACATTAAGAAACGATGGGAGCTATAGACTATAGTTTCATTATGACACCTATTTTGTTTGGTTCATGATGGACATTTTAGAATTTCAGAAGAGGAAGAGGAATGAGAGCTACGCTGTCTGCCAAGTAGCTTTTTATCTTAAGACAATCTGTTCCAAAGGGAAACAAATGTTTTCTTTGACCTTATATCAGTACCAAACTTTTCTTATAATTAGTCTGACTGACTACTTAGAGCACCTCTTCTGGCTGCATTTTTTTTCCTGGTTTCTAATATCAGTGATTACTTTGTTTATTCATTTAAAACTTTTTCGTTGTACAGTTTATTAGGCAATGCTAGAATAATAGAAGACCTGCTATATGTCTTCATTCTTTACATCCTTATTAGAAAGAGTGTCACTACAATGTGACTATCTAGGCCTATTCATTTGAACTTGAAAATATTTGGGGGGAGTAGGCTGCCCACTACTCCTCATTTCAAGAAGTCAGCTCCTTGTAAGGTTCTTTGTCCCATTTGGAGTGCGTTTCCTGACTGCATAATGTTTTTTTTAATGTCGAAGTGTTTGCATGTATTAGCAGTCAAGCTTCTAACAAAAGGCATTAATTAATAGACTTGGATTTCTAAAGATGTAGGCTCTTTGTGCAAACTGGAAACGAAACAGTCTGAGGATAAAATCCAGGTGTTTCTTGCTTTTCTTTATGAAGGATTTGAGCCAAAGGGAGGGAGGTTTTGCTTGAGAGAACAACTAACGTATCAACAGTTAACTTTTTTTTCTTTTAGAACTGATATGTTGCTGAAAAAAAATGCTGTGTTCAGTAAGAATGAGATTGAATCCTACTACTTACTTATTTGTCTTAGCTGTAAGTGTTCTTGCACTATCACATGATTACACACCCGAGGAAAGGTTTTTCAAAAAAGTAATTTGGTAGTTCCATGTCTTGTCATCCTGTGTGCTACTTAGTGAAGCAAACCTTTTTTTTATTACATTCACATTAATTAAACTCATTATACAATATTATTATATTAAAAATGGAACATTCCGTGTATTTCTTATAGCTTCTGAACTTCTATTTTGATAATTTTATTTCCACGTTGTCCCCCTTTAGGGTATCCATGTTGTCCACACAGTGCAGTCATGTAAGACTNTTGCTTTCTCAAACACTACAGCAAAATTAAATTTGTTATTTCCTCAGGTAGCCAACTGTAAGGGAGGGGTGGTTGTGCTAATACAGTTTTATTCACATCAGCCTTCTTACTTATATTTACCTACTCTAGGATTTCATTACTTTTTCTTTGTTTTTTCTTTTTTTGTTTGTTTGTTTGTGGTTTTGTTTGGTTGGGTTTTTTTCCTCTCTTCTATTCCTGCTTCTATTCCTTCATTTCAGGATGTGTACTGAATGACTTTTCTGAATTTGATGATTGGGAAAATAAACTATACTTGCATTTTACTAATACTGGAAAAACAACAATTAAAGAAATTGCACCTCTGAACTAGCATTCCTTACCATACTAGTATGGAGAAAACGTGTTGTTTGTTTCCAGAATTTTATCCTTCTACTTCCATTTGTTCTGGTGACAGCTGTGAAAATTGTTTAAGGGTGTCTTACAAATTCTCAGTACCATAAGCAGATTTGTGTTTATTCTGACATGAAACTAATGTGTGTCTTTGTATTTGAGCATTTTAGGAACCAAAGACAACAATAGCCAAGAAGCACTTGAATTTTTACTTTATGAATAATTCTTTGCTATGGAAGTTGTCTACACAGATAGGAAATCTCAAAAAATCCTTGATACACTAGTGTTAGTAGTTACAATCAGAAATATTACAGGGAAAAATTGCAGGTAAATAGACTTATTTTGGGAAATATTCATTAAGTTCTTATAATTGTGCTTGCTATTGTCATGTCTCCTTTTTCTAATATTAGGTGCCAAATGTCATAAAAAACATGGAAAATAGAAAACCAAGAAACTGTCCATGACTGTTTTAAAATTTAAATGCTTAATTGTGTAATATGATCTTCGTTTTAACTGTGCTAATTTTATGCTAGTCTAAGAACAATGCTGTGAATATATTCCTGTTTTCTCATGAGGGTAATCTTAGGATTTCAAAAGTAACTCAATAAATAAGAAAACGCTTTCAGTAAATGTTCATGTCTAGCAGTAGTCCTTTATTGTAATTTGCCAGAATGGGTTTTGCACTTAACTCTTGAGATTAAA
>VXAU01001906.1:0-63470 GCA_013399695.1 Formicarius rufipectus | reverse complement strand
CATTTGCGAAGTCTAGCCGTGATCACAATTGAACCACCATTTTTAACTACAGGGAATTAAACAGCAAAATACAGTGAGAAATTAATTATCAAACTAAGGAAAACGACATTATTTCTCTGCAGTTTGTACTTCAAAAGATACTAATGACAGATTAGTTGGAATGATTGGAACAAACTTCAAAGCACACAGTTTCTTGAAAAAAATATTTTTAGCAAACTAAAAGAGGAGTTCTATGGTAGGAGTATACCATTTTTGAGACAAAATGTGATCTGGAAAGCATTTTCACATTTCTCATTTTTAAATACTCTTCAAGCACATTTGTCTGAGGAACAAACCAATAAAACACATGTGAAGAGACCCAGCAAGTAACTGCAAATACACTGTTAATTTTTTCTGTTCAGAATCACACAGCTGTTTACATGATCTCTTTAACATTTAGGTAGTAGGTTCTCAGCCAGGAGAAAGTCCATAAATACTTAAATGTACTAAGTCTTCTGAGTTATAAACCTGTTTGAGGATGAGTAAAACCAGTTTAAATTAATCAAGAGAGTTAAGCAGTTCAAGTAGTTAGAGACAAAAGTACTGTAAACATAGCTGTTATCCAGCAGTCTTTTTGAAAACAAAGGAAAAGTCTCTAAGGTCAGGCTGTGGGTGTTCCCTGAGGAAATGGAAAGAGATGAAGCAAAGGAAACAAACAAACAAACAAACAAACAAAAAACAAAAAAACCAAAACCAAACATGAAGTGAGGACTACAAAGCCACCTCCTCATATTAAGGAATAAAAGTGGAGGAAAGGTGCACCCAAGGCAGTGACTGAGGGCTTAAAACTTCAACCACTGGTTCAGACTGCAAAGCTGGGGTTTTACTGCTGCCTTATACTGCACAGTAGAAGGACCAGCAAGTTTTGATGATGAGCCAAAGTGAGCCTTTCTGCACTGAGTTCCCATGGTGCTCACTGGTTTCTCATGTTGGTCCTGTGACTTGGTTACAGTTGGGACTGAATAAAAAAAAGATAAAACAGGCCATGTAAAAGTAGGCTTGCTGCTCACTGGCAAATTGGGGTAAGCAAATGGAAACCATTTCAGAAATGGTGCTAAGAACAAAACTCAGCAGTAATGTCCGAGATTGAATTCAGAATTTGGACCTGAGTATAACTGAGTATACCCTTTTGAAATAAGGGTGACAATATTGCTCAAGAATCCTACAAAGTCAATTTTTTTACTTCAATTACTCCTCACAGAATCCTGAATCATTGATTTGATCAAATAAGATGCAAAAAATATGCAATCTCTGGTTTTAGATCTAACCCTAATGTTACCTTCTCCACCACCAGGAGGTGTTTGTGTATGCCAGAAGTGGAAGCAGCCTGATTGCACACTCTGGTCCAGTGAGCTGGTGCTGGCTTTAAAACAGCCTCCATTGCTGTTTTAAACAGTGCTGTGCCCAAGGGTGTATCTGTTGCTGAAAAGTAGTGGCTGCAGAGATGGGCTTTATTTGGGATGCTCATTACCCCATGAATGCAGTGAACCTCTCAGCAGCTCTTTGAAAAGAGACGTCTGGGGAAAACAAGGGATGAGTAATCCAATCCTGTCACCCCCAAGCCCAGAGCTGTAGGACTAGAGTTGAGATTCCCCTTATCATGGAAGTTGCTGCCACACAAGGTCCCTATATATTGACATATGACCAGTCTGAGAGTCTGACAGAAGCTGGCAGCACTTACAAAGTTGGTGAATGTTGTTTTTCAGACCTCAGCGGTGAGAGAAATACATATACAGCAGGTTGCTGTCCTAAGTGGTAGACAGTAAACTGAAAACTCAAGTGCTGCACTGTAAAGAATTAGTAGTTTGGAAGAAAAGTTTGGAATCAGCAGCAGATGGCAAGACCTTTAGAGTAACTTGGCTTACCAAACACTGGAAAAATACTAAGAATGTAAAGTGTGCTAGAAGAAGTACTATTTTGGCTGCTTTTCTCTTCTAAGCAGATTAATCCTGGTCCATCATTATTGTATGTCATCTGAAATTACAGTTTTCATTTTTTAACAGTCTGTACTTACTTACTTTCTCTTATTACTTATGCAGACAATGTTTTATAGTGAAAAGACCCTGGTAATATGTTAAGGGGCTGATAAGGTAGTGGTTTCCTAAATATTTCAGTAATTTTAGACTATACTTTAGCACCATCAAAATGTGAATTAATTTTATTCTTGCTGCTTGAGAGAGATGAAATGCTGATTGAGACTTTGTAAAAGGGCAGGGATACCTTTTTAATTCTGACTGCATAGTTTTCTTTCTTGACATTAAGCAATATATAATTCCATAAAGTTGCAAGTTACATTTTCAAAAGAGATTTTGTGTTTTATGTGTGTAATTTTGATGGCAAGGCTAGCTACATGTCTAAATAGATACTCCTTTATCTAGGTAGATTTCATAGGTAGAAATGAGATAGATTTATAGATAGGACTTTAAAACCAACTAATTCATTTTACTTTCCAGTTTTTTGGAGTCACAAAGACTGAGAAGACCTGTGTTTTACCTATGAGAAGCTGTAAATGGTAGTTTTAAAGTAATTAATTAATGTCTAGTAATAGCCTGATCAAAAAAATAATCATATCTATTCATTGAATTACTCATCTATGTGCTTAAATTATTTTTCCTTCCAAGATATTTTCACTTTATAGCTTTGCAAGTTTGCCCTAATTTGGTGCCCCATTGCGAACCAGCTACTTATTTTGCGTATTTTCCATCCAAGTTCTCTTTTACACAGGAAATTTTAACAATAGAATTTGGACAGATACATCATACAGTAATGCAAAGTACAGCTGAAACTAAATTGAAAGCATATGAAGGCTTAGCATGTTTAACAAGTCTTTATTCTTATAACAAAAACAGAGTAGCAGACGTGCAGCAGAAGGAGAGTTAGGAGAATTTAAAAGAGTAAACTGAGGGACAGAGCACAGAGAATTGAGCTGAAGTTTCCTGTTTATTTGCATACTCATGTTTTGTTGTACACCAGAGTTGATGCAAAAATCCAAGTTTTCCAGAGAAACATGTTGATTCTGCTGTTTGGTTTTGTTTGCTAAGTTTTTTTCCTTTCTCTTCAGTTTGTTTTGGTCAGTGTTGATGATAGGCTTTGTCTCTTCCTGAGCTGCCCTGGCAACTGCTGAATTTAAGGACAATGTTGATAGAAAACAGCTTTTGTGATAGTAGCTTGAAGGACAGAGTTAAATTTGCCAAAAACAGATTCCAGTTGAAAACATTAGGTCAAATGGGCTTTTATTTTCGTCTGTTTCTATGGAAGCATTCCAGCATCCACATGGAAATTGCCTTAAGTCACAGACGTTTTTGTAAGATAAAACAGTCACACAGCCCTGGGAATGAGGATCAGTGAGAGACAGGCTCCTACTGGGCACACATCGCAGCACACATCAGCAGCTGCTCTTGGAGGTGGACACACTCTCAACATGAGTTACTTGCAAACATGAAGCAGGGTAAGGATGAAGAGAGGAGAATGTACCTTGGTTTTGTCTTTCTATAATAAAAGAGAAGATTGGGCTGGGAAGCTCTACTGTTTCATATGGCCCTGACTATTCAGGTGCAGAGCTCTAAGCTTTCTTCCAAAGGAAAAGAGGATGCCAAAAGCCTCAGATTGGGTCACTCTGTCCTCCTACCCTTCTATCAGCTGTGCTTTTGATTCTGTGTTCCAGGTATTATATCATGCTGGAGGCCTTATCTTTAATCAACCCACATGTTTCCCATATTCCCTGATCAGCTCATTGACCTACATCGTGTCCTCCCTTTTGCATTTCTACTTGCTTTGGTTTCCTGTGGCACCAGTGATGAAGGAGGTGGAAAGACAGTTTTGGGAAAGGAAGTTTGGCCCAGGCAGAAGGATGTGTCTCCTCTCCTCTTCCATGTAGGGAGAAGGTGAAATGGGGCTGAACAGATGTTGGAACAGCTCTCATAAAGAAAAAAACAGACAAATGGGAGGGGTCATATACCCTGGAAGTAGATGGATACTATACCAGGAGAGGAACCCAGGAAGAAAATATTTGGTGTATATGCCAGACATAGTGTCTGCTGTGGTGAATTTCGTGTTGACAGTATTGCATCTCTGCTTTCAGCTGCAGCATTTAAATGTATAACATGTTCTAAGTCTTCTGCTAAGTGGATCATCTGGGATCAAAGAAGTTTAAAACTTGTCTGAAAGGTCACAAATTCTTCAAAACATTCTGAAAAAAAATCTAAGTACACAGTGGAATTAGCTCTTGGATTTTATTTTCTAAAGAATAATTGTATATGCATATAAGTGCTTTTACCTGCTGAAAAAAGCACAGCAAGTATGAGTAAGGGAGAGAATACTCTGATTTGTTAATAATAACCTAAGTCAATCACAGCCAAAATATGGTTCTTTGTAGACTTTGAGAAACTGGCAGTAAAATGCTGCATAAAAGCCTGCCCAAACACCCTTGAGAAAGTAACTCTGTTCTCCTTTCATATGGTGTTTGAAAATACTCTGGACATCTTGTGTGAGAGTCACATTGTGAATTCCATAGTGATGTAAAGTTTAGTGCTCTGGGGTGAAATGCATATGCTGGAGGCACAGATTATGCAGTTGCCTCACCTGCCAGTTCTTCTTGCTCCGGTCATTAAGTTTTCTAAGATATTCAGAAAATGAAAATCAGTCTTCTGCAAAAATATTTTCTTGTCTTAAGAAGGTGAATTTCCTTCCAGGCCCTCAGTTGTACACTTGTGGTAGGCCCAGTACAAATTATATTACATAGCACTACAGGCTGCATCCAGTGCCTGAAACCTGCTCAGAACTAGAACTGGATACCCATACAAACAGAAATTCTCAGTTGGAGAAGGTAATATGGAGAATATGTTCTACAGGGGCAAATTATCAAAAGACAGAGAAGCTTTGAGGGATCACTGATGCCTCAAAACAAGGCTGTACCTGCAGTTTGCCTGGAAATGGCTTGGAGAGAAAACTTTTACTTTCTGTGGGCTGTGAGAAAGCCACACAGATCTTCTGTTATTACATTCACACACTTTAGGTGTTACTATGATGACGTTCCAGATGACGTTACTTAGTGGTAGTATTTTGATTTACATAAGGTAAGCATCCTGCAGCACTTTTCACATAGGATATTGCTAAAACCCTCTTATAGTAGTCATTATTCATCTCCTTTTGCTGTTAGCTCCTGCTGCCAGCCAGTGACATTAGTAAAGCATGAACCCTGGGTGACACAGAGCCTTTTCACTCATGTAGAGAAATAATTGCATCCTTTTGGAGAAAGTGTATAACTGGAAGGGAACATGATGAAGAAAGAGGCTGTTGTGAAAAAATATAGAGATAAACCAGCTAGAAGTGTGCTACATTGGCAAGATATAAAAAAGCTGAAAGTGTATTCAATTTATGGTATTTCCCTTCTGTCCACAAAGTCCATCATTGTCTCTCTTTCCTCACTGATTCCTTTCTGGCCTTCTTCAACTAGCTTGTGAATTGTGCTATAGTGTTGTTTGCTGCTGCTGAAAGAGTAAAGCTGGGAAGCATCTTCCCATGCCTGAAAAGATGGCAGGGAAATCGGTTCTGGTTCCTTGTTTTCAAAAAAGCACTTCAGGTTTCGCTCGCTCAGCTTGGTGGCGTACAGCTGGAAAATCTCCTCCAGTTGCTCCTTCTCCGTTCCCTCATACGTTCTCCAGAACATAAGCTGGAGGTGGCTGACTTTTGACTGGCAGCTGGCACAGCAAGTGGTTAGCAGGGAGAGAAGAGCTGTGGTAACTATCACACACCAGCCTAAAATCTGGGAAAGCAAAAGACGTTAGTTTCAGGTTAAAAAGACCCAGGTGAAAATGCTGCTTAAATCATGAATGTCTGACAAAGTGACCACACTTCACACGGAGGGCCTGCTACTCCTTCTGGAACCCTACTTCAGACATCTCATTCCAGTTTGCGTTTGGTGCTGACATTGATGTTAATGAGGCATCTATACAGGGATTGAAGGGAAGGAGAAATCCATCAGGATTAAGACTTCTCAAAAGTGCTCATTTTGGTGTCTATTTCTCAGGAAGGCAAAAGCTGGTTCATTTTTACAGTGGAAGGTGAAACACTCATAAGGAGTTGGTTCTTACTAGTCTGACTGCCTCACCATCCCGTATTATAACAAAGGGAACTTAGATAACAGTTCCCTGAAGAGACATAGCCAGTGCAATGGCAGTGGCAGTTTCAGAGAGTATAATCTCAAATCAGACCTCAACTACAACGCTGTAAATGAAGAAAAATATGCAAGAGGTCTAAATTGTCAATCAAATAATGTTATGGCTGAATAGAGCTATACAGAAAACAGAGTGGACCTGAGAGCAGGAGTCGTGTCTGGCTAATTTAGAGAGGCTATTGATGAGAATTTATTGCAAAACTGTAACCATGTGAGGTGTAGCATACTAGAATTTCTCTCTGTATTCTGTCATACAAAGGGGAAAGAGCATCTAGAGTATAAAATCACTAGATAGTAAAGGGTTTTCTACCTCCTGAAAGTGTTAAATAAAATCACCCAACAAAAATTAGTATTAAGACACAATTTTAAAATGTAATGAACTACAAAACCCAAAAGGGTGAGTAACTTTTGTCCCAGATCAATCAACTTTTTAAGTTGTGACCTCAGTTAGATATGTTGTTTTCTATTTTTTTTTAATGAAAAAAAAAGCAAAATTGCATTGATTAACTTACAGGAATATAGAAGATGGTCTTAAATTTAAAGTGTTCTCCAACTCTTTTTTCAGGATATTCACTGGAACCTATGCTATTATTCTGGACCTTTCTTGACTTTGATGAATCAGTCCTTTGTAGAGGAAAGTAATTTTTATGCCAAAACTTGTTTAAAAATTACCTTTTTGCCTAATTCTGTGAGAATTCTGGGAGGGCATGACGAAGAAGAAATAGCATGTGCATTGGTAGGTCTGTGTTAGCACTGGAACAGAACCCCATTCATCTACCCACTGATTAGAAACAGTTTCTGTATTTTCAGGGAACTTAATTTTTGCTGAAATATGCTTTCCCAACATCACTCAACCTTTTCTGTAGCAGCTTAAAATTTTGACAAAATTCCATTAAGAACATTTTAAAAGAAAGAGCTACTTTTGGGCTTACTTCCCCAGCAAGGGCTGAGGGGTAATGTGCTTGAAATTGTTACTGTAGCATGTTTTCCTCTAAGGAGGAATGAACAAAATTTTTCCATGCCTTGTGCCACTGGCTAATCCAATAGTTTTACTCATCTATTCCATTGCAAAGTGTAACATTTGCCAAAAAATGTAATACTTGTTTTCAAAGAGTGGGAACAATTCCAGTGTGGAACAAATATTCTAGGTTTCCGAGACACATATGAACTAGCACTGATTTCCCATGCTCTAATGGTGATGAAATGGAGACCTGCAACCTTTCTCATGTGAACTCTTGCACTGATGTTAAAAAAATAAACACCAGTAAAAAACTGTATTTTGCTGAGGGAATATAAAAACTTTCCTCAGGGAAGTGTGTGAAACAGAATGTTGACAAAAAACTTTTCTTCAGAACTGGTATGGAAGAACAGTTTAGCCTTCTTTTATTTTTCCAAATCACTTTGTACTGACTGATGATTTCTATGAGTATTTGAGAAATTGGCTCTTTTTAGCAGCTTTTCACTTTCTTGCAGCTTGGAAAATGAACTCATGCTATAAACTGAGTCACTGTCTCTCACCTTTTCCTATACATATAACTTAAATTCTTAAGCACTTTTTGTTATTTCTGTCTAAAACTTAAATGAATTGCTTTGTCTGCAGTGCAGACATTGTCTGCATTCCAGTCCTATTTGAACGAGGACTTGAAAATAAAACTGGCTCTTAGGGAGAAAATTATTCCAGATGGATACAATTTCCTGACCAAAACTTCCTGGCTCCACAGTGCTTTTCCTTTTCTGTGGCCTTTTTTTCCCCTCTCCATTGTTTTGATTTTTTTTTTTTCTCTGAATTTATCTGTGTTACAAAGCATTGAGCACAACTGTATCCCACAACTATTGTAAAATGTAATAAGGTGTTAGCTTTGCATGTTCTGCTTGCTTTAAGTTAATGTTCCTTCCTCTAAGCAGGGCAAAAACATACTGACACATGGCATCATGAATGTGAGGAACATAAACAGAAGCACATTACGTAGGCAGTCAAAAATCTGTCACATGTCTTATTTTCTAGTATTTTTCTACTGTTATTGACCTAAGGTTTCAAAACAGTTATCACAATGTTTTACATTGTAGAAGGTACAGTTATTACAATGGCTTAAATTAAGAGAGCATAGCATAAATTTTTTAACTGGACAGACCCCTTAAATGGGGTGACATCTGCTAATTCAGCCTCCTAAACAATTCAGTCATTTTATTCTCATTAGAGCTACCTCCATTCAGGAAGGAAACTTAAAGTTTTCTGGTCTTATTGACACTGCTGTCAGTGGGCCCCCCCAGGAAGTATGAAGCAGCTCAAACTGAACCAAAAGATGGATTGGATTTTGCAAGGCTGCACCTTGACAAAACATTGTTTACGTGAAACCAATGGTTTTAACGTAACATCTGACAACAGGGTCTTCCACAAATAAATCACAGCAGCAGTACAATTTGCATAATGCTCTTTATTTATAAGTTTCTCTTACCTGAGACTGTGCTTGAAGTGTTCGTCTCAGTTCATCACTCTCTGAAAAGGGCATGGTGCTTTTGCCACAGGCTACCATGTGTAGCTCTCCAAAGCACTTTTCAGATTTTCTGTCGCAAACCACATTTAAGTAGGCAGGATTTTCCAAGCCACTCATGGCACATTCATAAAAAGTCCCATTGAGCAAAGCCACAGAAAGCCACATCACTGGGGCTACCAGGGCATTTAAAGTGATTTGTCCAAAGACGTAAAAGAAATGGCAGACATTCCCTCTGGGGAATATTTTCCTGGGATTCACCCAGCAGCCTGTAAAGAGTTTCCAGGTCTTGCTGTTCAAGAAGTAGCCAATAACGAGCAAAACAAGAGCTGGGGAGAAGAGAAATACGAAACCGTACCTGAAGTTTTCGCTGCTGCAAGGGCATCTGAAAGCAACAAGAGAAAACACACGTTCACCTCCCATCGTCAGCAGCGCCATAAAACTGTAACCTATAGCGGTCTTCCTGTTCATAAAGAACTTCAAGATCGTTTGGAAAGCATCCATGCCTGGTACTCACTAAAAAGGTAAAAACCAAGACACGCTTATCTTCGCAGCAGACTGCAGCAGGGGAGCGCTCTCCCGAGAAGGAGCAGCCCCGCCGCGGGCCCGCCTGCCCACGCACCGCCGAGATAACGCCGTGATGTCACTGTCGGCACAGCGGCACCCACGGGGGACCCGGCCAACAGCAGAGCTGAAGTTGCTCTTTTACAGCAACATCCATCGGTGATAGAGAGCAAGCAGGCGATACTCGAAGTAATCACATAAGTTTGCAGTCTTGGCAGTCGTGTTCTTGGGGGGTAGTTGTTTTTTCCGTGGCTGCAGATGGAGATCAGAGTGAAAACACACGCTCGCCACTTGCACGAGATCTTGAGCTGTGATAGCAGAAGTTGCTGGCAGTGTAGTGAAGGACGTAATATAGAGGCTAATGGTCTCAGGGGAGTATGACATGACTGAAAGCAGACTAGTGATAACAATAAGCCCACTTTGTATGGGGCTGTAAAAGCAGGAACATCAAAGGCAGAACAGACAGCCTCCTGCTGTGTTTTCCTGGAGCATCACATAACTCTGGATTTGCATTGCTGGCTCAAGCCGATCAGAGAGACAAACTTAGTTAGATTTCTAGCCTGTCTGGCCCTTCCACCTATTTTCCTGGGGCAAAACTAGTCTACAGGATACTGCTTTCTAAAATTTCACCACTGGTTTGTGCACAACAGATTCACGAAGCAGAGTTTCATCCTTTTTCAGGTTGCTTTCAAGATGTACCTTGGGGTCACCCCTAGCGTGAGTTGCAGGAGTGCTGCAGGAAATGAATTCTCCTTAGTCCTTGACAAAAACCCACTAGTGGACTTTGTGGAGGAGTTGCCAGCAGAACGAGCATCACTTTGCTATTGTAACCTCCTCTGTGGGGTGATTCGAGGTGCCCTGGAAATGGTAAGGAACTGCACATCTATTTTCTCCATTCTTTGTTAATTTGCGGAGGCACAGGAAAGCAAAACCTCTTGCTCAGATAAATGAAGGAAATACAATATTGTGTAATCTCAGATCAAATGTCTATATCTAAATAAAAGAGGGCCACACTGGTGCTTTATCCTGAGGTAGAGAAACACACAGATTGGCTCATCTCGACACTGTCCCTGCCTAGCTCTTCAGTGACTGACTTGGGTGCAAAAGTCAGGTTGGGACTGGGGAGCCAGGTTATGTGTAATGTGGAGAGCAAAGGAGGCATGCTGGGTTCCTCTACTGCTCCTTGAGCCTTCCTTCCACGCTTTCCTGCACAGCTGTAGCCAGTAATAATCCTGATTCAAACACATCCAGATAAACAATATTCTCAGGTTACCGCAGCACCTGCTGAAAGGGAGAACAAAGTGTGGATAAACAGTTAAAACCAAAGAATCTGAAGTGTGTCAGATGGCATTCCACGTTTTGTTCTTAAATTTAAGATTTTTACAAAATAATAAATAAAAGGGCATCATTTGAATGTTACTGAGCTGTAGAGCTTCCGTGGCTTTTTTGGGAGATTACTTTTGGGCTGCTTTAATTTTCTGAGAGTATGGTGTGTATGTTTCTGTCTAATTTGGCATATATCTTATATTTCAATAGAAAAAAACCTGAACAAGTACTGTGCATATACATCAGTCACAGAACTATAGTATCTGATACAAGACTAATTAACAAAACTGTTATATCAGAAATTTAAGTACATGATCAGGAAATTCTATGATCACAAAATTGTCAAGCATACAATTTAGATTCTTAAAAGAAAGAAAAGAACTAAAACGAAGGCTAATGCATTACTCAAATTCTAGTGTATATGAACTTCCTTTTAATTGACTTAGTCGGGAAAGATACTTTAAAACAACCTAGAAATCTGTTGTGAAACCTGAGAAAGGGGGGCCTCTTGTGGTAAGAGAGGGAGAGAGGAAGCTCTTATACTGGAAGAGGGTGGAAAACTGGGCATTTCTTTGTTTAACTGATCAGGCTTGATTCTTTCTAGGTTCACCTAGCAGCAGAAGTTACCTTCCTCCAGGACAGGTTGAAGGGAGATGCTGTGACAGAAATAGGAATTACATTTTTAAGGAAGCCTGAAGACAGAAAGCATAGAAGAAATAAATGAAATAAATATCAGGAGAAGCCCTTACTGAGGGATATTTTGTGCCTTTTGTTTTGGAAGAAGACACACAGGGTAAAAATGGTTTTGCTGAGCCAGCTGCACCAGTCACCTGATTGAAAGGTGAAGAGAGCTGGGCTACAAACAAGAGGAGCAGAACAAGGCAGAGCAATGTTAATTGACATGACACAGATATCATTAAAATGATCGAAATTACCTGCCCTTTCTTTTCACATAACCATGCTCTTGAGCTTAATGAAAGTTTTCTCAGTATTTAGTGTGTGCTGAATGTAAAATATTTATTTAGACACCAACTATTGTCACATAAAGATGATGATCTTTTCCTGTTTTGTTTACCAGTAATGTTTCAAAGCATGGCTACTAGGAGGCACTTTATTTCCCTGACTGGTTTGACAACTGCAGCAATGTTTGTGTAGCTCCAAGCTATGGGCCTTTTCATGTCAACCTCCTCTTCAAGAGCACTGATCTTATGACCAATCTGAACAAAGCATGATGTATTTAATGTGTAGTCACTGTAGATCTGTAATCACCTAAGGAAACTTGAATAAAAATTCTAAGACTGACACACAACTGGTTTGGTGGTCGGTGGTGTCTGCCTTATTTGACCTTCACCCCCTTGGCAGGGGACTTGTTACCACAGCATGACTGGGAAGCAGAGGAGGAGCAGCCTCATAGACACACGAGTTACAGGAAACGTGAAATGCTGTTCCATAGAATTCAAGATATTCAGATAAAGGTTTGACAAAACTCCAGGTCCTAGCACAGTACCCTGCCCACTAAGGTGGCTCACCGTCTCACCTCAGTGCTTGTTTTAAACTGAAATACAAACGGTAACTTCAGTGAAGCCCAGAGTTAACTCTGATTTTATCACTGTGATTTGTACCCACCTCTCCTGTTTCCCCCTCAGTTTATTTACCTCTTAATTCTGCTGAATGAGGAGACTCTCTTATCCTGTGGACTACAGGGTTAATTCCCACTAGATCTGTACAGTCCTCATGATAACCATTCTTCCGTGGTATGTCTTTAACAGTGGTGGCAAAGTGTGATGGAGCTTTAAGAGAGCAACCTTGGACAGCACAAAAAGGAAGCTATTCATTACCCAACTTTGGTCTCAGACTAACTGCTGTTACTTGCTACGAGTAAGAAGTTACAACATGCAACAATATTATGTAACAACTTGTTACAACCAGTAAGAAGTTTTGTGGTTGTTGTTGTGTTTTGGTTTGGTTTTCTGGGCCGGGGCGGGGGGCAGATTTATTTATTTTCCTTTTTTTTTTTTTTTTTTTTTTTAAATCAGGGCTGAAAGGTGCTGTGGAATTTGTCTGATTTCACTGCCCTTACAGGAGCCCTTGGTGGGGTTTTTGCAGGTTATGTCTAGCTGGCTGAGATGAACATGTGGCTGACCACAAAAAAAAAAAGTTCTTTATAAGGCAATGATCACTTTTACTTTTTCCAGCAACACCCTTCTACCCAAATATTCTCAATTCTTTATTGCTGTTTCTCATTCTTTTTTTGTCTCTTTGATATGTTTTGACATTGTCACTCCAGCTGCCAGGTGGTCTTAAGGTGTTTGATAATAATCTGACATCTGTGTGGATGCTAATAATTTTACACATGTGGCTCTTCTTAGTGAACAACAATATATGAAAACTCCTATTGTGACTGATGTATTTATTTAAGTGTATTTCAGCAAAAGTAATAAAGTCTATATAGAACCAAATCTGCTGAGGGTTACAACTGCCATCTTTTTACATAAAATTTGCATATATTTCAGTAAGAGCACAGAATAAGACTCTTCTTACATCAGTAGGGTTAAAAGCCTGCCAGCATTACAAAGGATTAGTTTCACTAAAACCCTGAATCCATAGTATGTGTTTCATCCACAAATCCTAAAACAGGGGGATTCTGACCTTCTTCCTTGAATTTGTCACTGTTGCCCCTGTTTGTGTTCACATACTTGTGTATCATGCTGTAATACTGCTCTTGTGAATTGAATGTATACAGGAACGAAATCTTCCGCCAGTCTTCATTGCTGGGAGTGTGAAATGGTGCCGGGTCAATGGCTTCAAAAAAGCAATGTGTATTTATTTCTGCCAGCTTGCTTGCATGCTCTTTGGCCTTGATCTCAAAGAGTTCCTGTTCTTTCTTTGAGTAAATTTTCCAGAACTTGAGCTGAAGATAGCTGACCGGGGAGCAGCAGCGGCTGACACATGTTGAAATCAGTGCCACAGTCAAGATGCTGGCTATCAGGAACCATCCTATCAGCTTCAAAAAAGACAGAGAGGTTAAAGGTAGTTTTGCATAGCATAGGAAATAATGTTGAAGAAAATATGGAAACGGTAAACAAAGACACCCTGGAGTGCATGTAAGTATATACTTGCTGCCAGAAGAAGGGATCCCATGCACACAGTTCAGCCAGCCCTACAAAGCTTCTGCATCCCTGAGCTGGATGGAGTTGGATTTAGGATGAATTAAAAAAAAAAAAAAAAAAGAGAGAGAGAGAAGGTGGATTGAAATGATTTCCTCAGTTATATGCAGTTGTCCTAACTTTTAAGGCAAGATACTGACCATCAGTTTCTACAGTTGTGATCAGATTTATGGTACAGAGGATGCTGGAATCAGACCTCCTGCTGACTGCGTCCTATCTGCTTGTGGAAAGTTAGTGCTCTCCCTATATCCAAGCCTGCAAGAACAACCATTTGCCACAACACACAGGAAAAGTTGTGTACTGTATATATTGTAGGCAGGACATAGATTTGGCTATTGACTAAACATCTTAGGTAAGTCTCAGAGGTCACATGAAAACCAGTTGCACTAATAGATGCTGGTTCCTCCTTCATTAAGTGGTACTCAACTGGAAGCTCAAGGCAGAGATTCTATAACATCCCCTTTTACCCAAGGGTGACTTTTTCCCTCCAAATGAACACTTATCGAGTGATGAAAAAAGAAAAGGACCTGGAGTTCTTTTTGGTTCTTAATTTTGTTGACTGTAGATTAAATCTTTAAAAACATCTCTAATAATTTTTCTGGTTTTGTTTGACAGGATGTTTCTTTTAGGTTCCACTGCAATGTAAACAAATTAGTGTTCCTTGATTTTGCTCCTTTCTTACCCTGTCTGAATTCAGTGGTATAGAGTTTGCCCCTTGCCAGCCTTTTTCTTGGAGAAACAGCATACTAAATATTCAACAAATGTCAGCACTTTTAAGTTTTAATCAGCATTTGTGCTAAACAGGAACTTACGAAAATCCAAATAATTATGAACTCTTATAAACTTAACTCCCTTAACCAGGATAATGATTTCCTGGGAAAAATTTACAAATTCTGACTTTCCTATTGGAGCTAAGACAAGATCCATTCAAACCTAGAAACAAAACCGAAGTGCTACCAAAATTCTGAGGTTTTNAAAGAAAAAAAGAAAAAAAATCCATGCAAAGTGTTATTTTTTTTATCATGCCATTTGCCTTCAGCACAAGAAACTTTAACAAGACAAATGTTTATTTTAACTACTCTTCTAGAATACAAGTGTGAAATTATTAATAGGTTCAAGCACTGAGATTCATAGTCAAACAAGATGTCCTTATGTGTTTCGCTTGCCAGCTCTCTGTTGCAAGGAGCCATCAGCTTCCCTTCTATTAGTTATCTCAACTTCTCCTCAGCCAAAGCCTGTTTAAGGAAGTTTGAGATATTTAGAGGTGCAAAAAGTGGAAAAGGAAAAGAGCTTGCAGCCTGACTAAGTTAACTGAGAAGAAAACTTGCTGTGGAAAGTCCCAGTCACTAGGCTGGTTTCCTGCACAGCTTTGAAAAAAGTTTTGTAAATTACAGTACCAGACAATTGCCATGCAAACATGCAAAACCAGAATGTAGAACAAATACACACCAATTGCTTTTTTGTTATGGTTTTTGCTAATGAATTTTTGCCAGTAATGTACTTTTGGTCCATAGTACTATGTAGTGTAAGAGAGAAGGACTGTTTAGAGTCCCCACTATACATTGAGGAGCCAGGGCTGAAGCCCATAATGTGAAGAGAAAAGAGGTGAGGCTTTACCTGGGACTGTGCCTGAAGGCTGAGAAATTCACTTGATACCTTTGTTGAAAACTTCTCGTCACATGGTATTTTGAACAGCAGGTCTTGGCACTCTTCTCCTTGGTCTTTACAGATGAAGTTCTTCATCAGGCTGGTCCCACTGACTGCACACTCATAGAAGTTGGCTCTGAGCAGGGCCACTGCTATCCAGGTGAGAGGGGCCACCAAAGCTCTGGCTGTCACTGGCACCAACACCTGGCAGTAGCGGGCACAGGTTCCCCAGGGGCTGCAGTTGCAGTACTTCTCCTGAGGGCAGCTGCCTGTCAACAGGCGCCATGTCCTGGCATTCACCATGTAGCCGAGTAGCAAGAGGATGAAGGCAGGCACCGTGAGGAAGACAGAGCCATACAGCAAGTTCCCAGAATTGCAGGGACACTTGAACACCACAGAAGAGAAGATGTACTCGCTTGCAGCTGTGAGCAGGGACACGATGCTGTAACCCAGAACAGTTTGGTGGCGGATACAGAAATCCAATGCCCCACGTAACCTATCCATTTTTCTGCCTTCCCTTACTTTGAGGAGAGGAAAATTTCTGTCAGAAGAGGAAGAGAGATCAGTGTCCTGGAGCTCCCACAGTTTCAAGAAGTTTACAGAGCTTTCACTTTCTTTTGCTAGTGGTGGTGCAGTGAGGCATAGAAACAGTTTCCCTTACAGGAAAAAAAAGATCATGTGCTCACTGCACAGTATCAAGGTCAAACAGAAACCACAATGGAAACCCATTCCAGTTTCAACAGCAAAACAACAAAGAGCTTTATTTCTATAAAATTAGTTTACATTTCTCCACATATGCATTGTAACTTGCAATGGCTTAAACCTCATCAGTGAAGCTTTTCAGTGAGGCTCCAGGTTCAAAGTGGGTATAAAATGTGAGAAAACCACCCACATCTGTATACAGATTTTTATCCTGCTTTATTATTAGCAATATATTATGGCTTGTTTTATAAGGAAGAAAATTCAACTGCAAACATGTTGATTTTTCAAGATAGTCAATCAATCTTTTTAAAGTTCTTACATCAAATTATCTAGTGCACACATAACAATGACCCAGAAAGCGATCCCCACAGAAGTTTCAGCTACCAGAGTCTTATTTCACAGGAATAAGATTTCGGACTCCTTTCTCCATACCAAGTAGTGGCAACTTTGTAGCCCAGAAAAGAATAAAACAAAACCACACCTAAACCAACAGAAATGCAGCAGATGGCATGAAATGGAAAAATTATGGAAAAGGCTGACATAATGAAAAAAATAAATCTGGAAGGAATTCCTGGGCATGGAAGACTGAACTACCTGTGAAAATATTTGCTTAGCATCTCTAAGTATCATTCATTCCTTGAGGCAGCTCAACCAGGTTCCTAGCTAAGGTTTGTGTTGTCTAAATCTTAATTAGGTGAACTCAGAATCAAGGAAATTGAAGTTTTATTGCTTGCCTGTAAGCTGTGCAGCCAAAGCCCTCTGAGGCAATGTAGGCAGACAGTTTGCTGTCATCACATGCCTGGTGACACTCAAATGTGCAGGTAGCTGGGAAAACGATGGTCATTGTCTTCTTTGCCACAACCACTCATATGGGATTTTAGAGTAAAAAAATCACCTGCCCCTTGCATAAACTGGGAACTGTCTGGCTTCACTGGGTGCACCAGCAATATGAATTTATCCTGGTCAGATTTTGAATGCTGCAATTTATAACGCACTGATTCTTTCTGGGCATTATCACACCACAGAGAATAACCACAAAGCCAGAGTTTCACCGCAGGCTCAGGCAAACATTTCCTCCAGCTGGGACAGACTGATTACAGTACTGCTTCAGGCAAGACAGTCAGGCATGATGCTGCCTGCATCACTCAATACATCACCTACAACTGCAGAAACCAAGCACAGTGGAAGCAGTTAGATGAAATTCTGTGAGACCCACAGTTACTTGCAGTGAACTTTGGGAGTAATTTAAACATTCTAAAGGGTCCTTTCAGCTCTCTGGGCAGCTGGGTAGGTGGCAGAGAGGTGATAGAAGCAAGGAGTACTGGGCTGCCAGGTTCTCACCAGATGTGCTGTGCTCCACGCAGGGTTGCTGCTGCCGAGGAAACCATGCCACTAACTGAAATGCTTGCCTTGGTCTAGAGGGAGCTTTGTTATGCAGCAGTTTCATATAAAGACATATAGCTAAAAAATGTGTAAAACCAGCCAGAGTGAATCAGACTAAAAGTTAGCCTGACCACATCTTAGTTACAGCCAATAGCTGATGGGGAACACAGGGAACAGGGGAAGGAAACTTGGGAATGCACTCACATCCTGTGAATCTGCATTTCAGGGGTTTTCTTTGCATCTGACACTTGTTATTTCTTCTGTAAATTTCTCTGGATTTTCTTTTAACCCATGCAGTCTTACTGACATCCAAAATATTGTATAGCAAGTGTGCTTAACATTCATTCAAACCTGACACCATCCCATTTGATGCCCCTAGGATCTGGAAGGGAAGAAGACAAAACAGTGGATCCCTGGTGTCTTCGTCAACTCATGATCTTGTATACCATCATAGCCCCCTCTTTCCTAGACTGAGAAGTCTCTAATATAGTCATATATGAGGACCCCCTAATATAGTCATTCCTCATTCGATAAATACCTTTGTCTACTTTTTTTTATCTGTGTTGCCACCTGAACTGTTCTCTAGGATTCAGGTATCATGTTTCACATGAGGGGAAATGGGAAGTATACCAGATTTCCAGGGCAATGAAGGTGCAGCTAAACCACAGTTTGCAAGAAAAGCACACTGACATTATTTGTTTTCTATTATTGTGTAATAATTGCTAGCATTTTAACTGCATTTTGGTAATCCATGAGGCACTGAGTCGATATTTTAGTGAGCTACATATTTTAATAAAAAAACCCCACATTCCTGAGGGATAATCTCGGTAAGCTCAGAGTCTATCAGTGTATACAAGAAGGTAGGATTTGGTTTCACTTTGAAATACCACTTCTACAATTAGAGCGCCATTGCACTTTCTGGTCAGACAGCCAAAGAAAGTGTATCTCCAGTTCTTTAAAGCAGAGGTTCATTTTAAAAGATCAAGAATAACTTTGTATTATTGCCAAATATTATTGACTTCATTGTTACTTAGAAGCAATTAGAGACAATGGTTAGCACACCTTGAAATGAGAAGTCACCATATCTGAAAAAGTCTTAGCAAATGTTGTATCCCTGGAAGTGCTGCAGGACAAGTTGAATGGGGTTTTGAGTAGGCTGGTCTAGTGGAAGGTGTCCTTGCCCATGGCAGGGTTGGAACTGGATGGTATTTAAGGTCCCTTCCAGCCCAAATCAAAATTTGATGATTCTGTGATTCTATGTCAGCATGGCAGAAATAACAGATGCAAGTTGAAATTGCTGCAAAGACACATCCTAACAGAGATAGGGACATACGCTGCCTTCAAGAACCACTGGTTTAACAAGAGAACTGAAGGACCAGTGGCAGCTCTCTGGAACAGATTACGACCACACAGGGGAAAAAATAGAGCCAAGAAACCCTGTTAATTCTCTTTCTGAGTCTAATTTTAGCAGCATTTTATTTATCTGTAATAAAATATGATTTCAGGAACAAGCTTCCTGTGACAAGGGAGGAGAGCTCTGCATGAAAAAGGATTAACCCTCCTCCAAGCAAACATATTTCTAGTAAATATTCACAGAAAGTTGTGGCCAAGGGAAGAGAGACCACCCGAGTTGGGAAGTGGAGGAGTAGCTGTGCTGGGAGCCAAGTGGGGTGCAGGGGAGGACAGGGTGAGCCCAGTGACAGCTTTGGGAGCTGGGAAAAGGGGCCGGGGGGGCTCCTGGATATGAGGAGCCCTGGGGCCAGGGAGTTACAGAGTCCATGTTCACTCAGAGTACTCTTCTCCCAGGGCAGCTCTTTTTTGCCCTCTAAATTAACACTTGCCTGGCCACAACAGCTGCAAACTATTATATGGAAAGTGTTCAGAAAAACAATTTTCTGTTAAAGAACCCAGAATTCCAATTTAATGGTTGGTTTTGCATTGACTTGTATGAAATTTCATGCCTTCCAAGGGGGATGGGAACAATGCTAGAATTTAAAAGATGGACATTTTAAGAACAAAATCTTTATTTTTGTTATTTGAAACATCTTTTTGTTTTGTAATATTATTTATTAAAATAAAGGGGTCAGAATAAAACAAATGGATTTGTTTAATATTTTCAAGTTTCTCCTTGATGTTTTAATTCCTACCCTTTCATTTGCAGATGGATGAATCTCAAACATCTTCTAGGTGCAAAAAGCTGTAGTCTGACTAATTGTGCCATTCTATCAGGTGCATAATACTGGTCCTAAATGCAGTGAGTCCATGCATGTGCACTTGGGGGCTTTACATATCAGTACATATTATGTAGATCTTGTTTTCATTACATTAGTAAGTCTTTACAATAGGTTATTAGTTTTGTTGTTGAGACATTTGCTACTTTTTCAGAATAGCAAAAGAGTGGTTTGTTTTCATGCAAATGAATCTCTTTCTAGCTGCTCCATCCAAGGCCCATTCTATCCTAATTTCCTGTCATTAGTCTTATCAAGCTCAACTTCCTCTTCACGTTATGACTCTAAGATCTTGTACATCCATGGATGCAATGGAAAAGAGCACCTTTACACTGGTTTTCTATTTATAACAACTGGACTTGATTTTTCAAGTGAAAGAGCTGTAAGCTGCATTTCTCAGTGCCCAGTTCAGAAGGACGCATGGAAAAGTCTTTTTATTATAGGAAAATGCTTGTAATGCCTTTTGTCTCAGTACAGCTGAAATTAATGTTTAACATGTTGGAGGTCCTGTCCACAAGCAGTTCTGCACCTCCAGGTGGACTGACCTCCCCCAAAGGCCCACTGCCTCTGTCTGTGAAACTGAGGAAGTTATTCTGACTTTACGGTTGAACCAGGCTTCATACAAGTTTGAAGCGTCACACAGCTCAGTGGCACCACATAAATCATTAATATTACTAATACTTAGTAGAGCAGGAGCCTGAGAAATGTGCCTGGACCTGCACAGCTTACAAGCATTTTTGTACCTTATACTCTTATTTTAAGGCATTATGTTTATTAGCAGTTTTTGGCTGAAAATTTTTAGTAGGTAGGAAGGAAACAGGTCTGTAAAACCAAGTGTGGCTCTGAAGGAGGCTGTGATGGTTGAGCTCTGGTACAGTCACATAACCCATGGCACTAACTTTCCCTTGATATTATTTACTGTTGCTCTTTTAACACTACAGATCCAATAGAAGTGTCATTTCTGTATGGCGAGGATCCAGTGACCCAGTCCAAATGTCCTACCTACAGCAATCAATCTACAATCCATAAGAACCATAAATAAGTCTGTGTGATTCTCTAATGTTGAGTGTAGATTGAGTGACAAATATTTGCTGAGTTTGTAAGAAAATATAAAATAGAAGCATAGAATTAGAAAGGTAGAAAATGTCATGTTTTATGATGAAATTAAGGAGCTTTAGTGAGGCAGATTAATTTTTTTGTAATCAGGTATATCACCCTGAGCAGTCAGATACTCAGTTCTAAGAAAAAAAAAAAAAGTCAGGTTTTTTCATTTAATATAGAAAATGAAATACTGTAAAGTTACTTTGCAAATTTAAGCACATTAAACACCAAATATTTCTACACTCTTATTATAAATGTCACACCTTGCTGCCTTGGAATTGCTGAATAGCTGAGATTTCATAGAGTCAAAGAATCATACAATGGTTTGGGTTGAAAGAGACCATAAAGATCATCTAATTCCAACTCTCCCCGCAGTGTGCAGGAAACCTTCCACTAGAACAGGTTACTCAGATCCCTATTTTGTCTGGTCTTGAACACGTCCAGGGATGGGTAATCCAGAACCTCTCTGGGCAACCTGTTCCAGTGCCTCACCATCCTCACAGTGAAGAATTTCTTCCTAATATCTAATTTAAACCTGCTCCCCTTCGTCTTAAGATCATTGCCCCCTTGTCCTATCAAATAGATTTGATTCTGTTCCACTCTGTGTGTCAGTATGTGTGTGGCCTAATGGTGTCTGATCATACTCTACAAAAGATGCTCTGTACTTTCTATTAAATTAATCTTTCTTTCTGGTTTTAAACTTTAAGAAATTAACTAGTTCTTCAGTTACGGTAGGATACTCCTGCCTGCAGCTTCCCATCCCAGGTTCCTTTGCTGCCCAAATCTTGTTGCTTTTTTTTTTTTTCTTTTTCTAACAGTAAGGCAGCACAAAGGCCGAGACCCTGCCACTTTCAAAGCTGTCAAATAATTGAAAAATTTCTGTCTTCTGATCCTCAGCCTCCCTTGCTCATATATTTTTTTTCTAATCAATCTAATCTTTAGCTGCAGAATATCCCAGAATACCCAAGCTGTTTCAGCTCACCACAAATGTGCAGTTGTGTCAGGCTCTATGGTAACTATGTCTGACTTATATTAAAAACTGAACTCTATCACACTCAACTGAACTTTTTTGTGCAGTTTCAATTTTTTTTAATAGGAAGATATGATTCAATAGGAAAGAATGATATATGGGACATAAGGAGAAAGAATTCCCACTTACCTGTATTTTATGTTAGCAGTAACTTTCCAAGTCTCTGGGTTTGCCCTCATTTATTCAAATACTCCATCATCATTGTAATTTTATTTCCATGGCATCTGCAGCTGTAAGTATTTTATAGCATTATTGAACACCTTCTGTATTCCTCTAGCTTACATAAAGGTGGAGTTATCTAAGTGCCCTCGCAGGGACTCTGATCCTCTGCCCATTTTCCCATTGCTAGCAACCTATAGTTGGATCTACCAGAGGAAATTCCATGAGGCATAAAGGATTGTGTTTTACCAGTGTACACTTCAGCTGTCAGAGCTAGATCTTCCGTACAGCTTACTGGAAGAATGTCCTACAGATCTTTGTGTCCTCTGAGGAGGAATAAGATACATGATGTTTTAAGGCTAACTGATTGCATGCTGTTCACCACTCACTGGGGAAATAGGATCTCTTAATTGCCAATGGATCAAGAACTTCATTATCCGACAAGAAATGAAAGAACACAATTACCTGACTTGATCAAAATAACGATTATGCCATAAAAAAAAAAAAAAGGCAAGCATGAGAGAAGTTAATGTAGTTCTAGACTATAATTAATAGCAAAGACCTACTATAATTGCTTTAGCATCTTTACTAGGTCACGGAACAGCCTGGCCTCCCTTAGCATATCCGAGAGAGTTCAGCTCCTTATCCCAAGGACATTACTGTTCTCTAGGGAGAAAAAGAAATGTGTATACTGACCACCTATTCCCTCTTGCAACAATGTGAATTCTTGTAGCTTACTGTTACAGCAGTGTGGCAGTGCAGGAAAGTTTCCATGCCCCAATCCACCTCAGATTTTCTTCAGTGTAATTTCCTGCAGAGAGATCCAACAGGCCCATCTTTCCTGACATCCCTATCTTCCTGTGTCATAGATTTTAAGAAGACAAAGTGGGAAACCGGGTTTTCTATACTCGTGATTTTAGAATCATTCCACCTCCTTGAAGAATGCCTTCCAACTGTTGGTAGGTACATAGCTAGATTGAGCCTGTAATGTTGGGTAAAAAAAAAGGAAGGAAATATTTTGGGGACAGTCAAGATTCATATATCCTTTTGTTATGGCTTATTGTTCATGGTAACATAGCCCTGGGGTTGGAGTTTTCTGCTTGACTGTCCCAGGGTCAGTTAGGATTCAAACTGGTGAAATCACTGGTGGTTTTGGGCACAAGTCAAAGGGGAAGAAGGCCATAATATCATCCTAAATGTCTTGTACAACAGTGCATTTCAAATGCTAGCAATTTTTTTCTGAGTCCCCAAACTTCTGGAAAATCATCACAAATGCTGTTTTCCTTTATCAGCCTGAGGAAACTAACAGGAAAGGTAGCATTTGGGGGAAATACTACATGTGCTATTTTAGCTGAAGGAATGGCTAAATACACATGGATAAAATGGCAAACAAGGTAAGAAGGTTGAAAGCTTCTTTCCTCACAGAAAGCCTGTGCCACAGCTCATTGCCTACAGCAGGCTCCCGTATGAGGAAAGGGTAAGGGTCCCCTGCTTAGGTGGCAATGCC
The DNA here is from genome assembly GCA_013399695.1 of Formicarius rufipectus. NCBI lineage: Eukaryota > Metazoa > Chordata > Aves > Passeriformes > Formicariidae > Formicarius > Formicarius rufipectus. The sequence continues at coordinate 39,950 of VXAU01001906.1, read as the reverse complement.
CAGCTTCACTGTCGCACTGGGATACACTGTGCGTGTCATGGAGAACGTGCACACTGAACTACACCCTGTCAAATAACTGTGATAGCAGGTTTGACACACACTGACCTGTGTGTGTGCGCACCAGACTTGTGAACATCAGTACACATCGTGTCTGCCCACATGACAGAGGTCTTTAGAAGAGGAGGGAATTGCAAAGGGGCTTTCAGCATCACGGCATGTCATAGAGTCCCTGCAAGACTGATGTCTTTCCCAAGGGTCTCTCATACACAGAGCAGGCTACTAGACAGATAAATGGTGGTTACAGCCCATTCCTCATGACTGTTTTCCCTATGGGAACCCACAGTCCTTTTCATTTCTGTGACTGGTGAGACTCTGCAGCTGAGATGGGTGGGACCCTGAGTTAGATGCTGACATGCAGAGCTCCAAGTCTCAGCACACCTCATGACATCAAGTTAAAGTCTACCTGAGAACAGATGAGAAGAACACAGTTTACACAGCATTACCAAGGCCCAGGGGGACTATTAGGATCTCACCATTTTTCTGTCAGGATAATGAGGATTCCCACACTAATTATGGTACTGTTGCAGGCATTCTTGTAGAAAGCATGGACATATAAAGTTCTATCAACAGCTTCTCTCTTGCTTTTTTTCTGTCTTTTTAAATTTTAAAACAAATCAGTGGGATTTAATAGCCTAATTCCATCACCACAAGAATATCATTACAACAATGCACAATTTTTATTGTTCTCTTACTATTTTTATTAATATGAATTAAAGCAGAGAGGATATGGCCATGTTCATATGGATTCATGTGCTCCTTAGTAGTTCATGGCCATGGCAGTCATGCTCATTTTCACTGAAAACAGAAGATGAAATCTAAATTCTCATGAAATTATTAGTTTTCCTGAATTAAATGGCTGCAGATGCTATGCAGTGTAGAGTAGCAGCCAAGGCAAGCACAAATTTAAATTAGTCATCTATCTATATTAGTTATTACTAGGAGAAAAGCTGATGCCATGTTTGAGGAAGACCCAGTCATAATCTTGTTTTTCAGAATATTTTTTAGAATGCACTTAATGTCTTGTGTAGTTGGGTCCAGCTCTCCTCAAGAAGATAATAGTTTTAATGCTTCCTTGAGAGGGTCTAAGGCTCTTTCTTTAAAGTGCTTTGACATTATTTGTTTTAAGGTAAGAACTTGTTTAGGAAACAGACTCTATACTGATGACAGCACAGATATATCCAGCATAGATTGCATAGGCCTTCTGCTGCAGGGAGCTCCTGGAGTCAGCTGCCAAGAAGGACAGAAAATAACATCCTGGTTTCATCACTTGAGTCTGACTTACCAGTCTGAAGTTATCCTACTGACTTTAACAGACTAGACAGAGTGAATGGATTAGACAAAAGCATTTTTGATCCCAACTCAGGCTTTTGCGGACCAAATAAATGTAATGTCCCAGTGCAGAAATACAGCTATTTTTCAACACTATATGCTTTCAACAGTACTAAAAAAATTTTAATCACTGGAAAACACATAGGCCAGCAGAAGAATGAGATGTATTTCAGACATATCATTCTTCATCATAGGCTTTGATCTTACAAGTTTTAAGAAAAGAAGTAATGTGCTCAGTTCCCTTCACCTCCTTGACTCACAATGATGTATATAATGTAGCCATTTTTCAGCTGGACTCAAAAAATCATAAAAAAAAGTCTAAGAACCAGATTCCAGCCTCAAACATTTACACCACTACCTGTGGGCTGAATTGCCATTCACTTTGTTCAGAATATAGTGAATTAATTTCAGACTAAATTAGACTGCAGCCCTGAAACAAAGCATGCATGACTGAACAGTAGCTATTGAAGAGAAGTTGAATAAAGTCAGCAGGGTCTCTGATGAATACAGGAACCCATCCACATACACCTAGTTGTAGGATAGCCAATTTTTCCTGCAGCCAGAGATGCAAAAAAAAAAAAAAAATCAACATTTTCAGAAAAAAAATAGAAGCAGAATAAGAATGGAAGCAGAGGTATGTACCAGAAACACCTCAGTCTAGTGACTCAATTTAAAATAGGGAGTGAACAATACCTTTGCTACTGGATACCAATACAGTGACATTTCAAAAGTTGTTCAGTATATCCAAACCAGATGAAACTAGCGCTAAGTGCTTGTGCCATGAACATAAAACTCACCGAGACTGCTTCTCTCCCGCATTTCAGGTGAAGGATGTAAAGGCAAGGACAGCATCCTCCTCAGTAGAAGCAAGTGTTGAGCAACACCAACTTTCTCCAGCACTCCCACAAGCCCAGAGGGCTATCTGGGCTGATCCCATTTACTTGCTCTTCCTTACTGCACTTCCAAGTGAAGTAAAGGCAGCTCAGATTTTTCAGTGTACACCAACATCTGAACTGCTTCTTTACTGTGACACAGACACTTCTACCCAACAGCCCAAGTTGCTGGATGCTCATGGCATGGGACCATCTGTTCTTCTATTTGTTTCAAAGTTTATTAAAAGGTTACAATCCTTGGCAAGGAATGGGAGGGACAAGAATGGAGGCAAAGAATGGAAACAAAACTTATATAACCACTGGAGAGGGACCTTTAAAGGGGTCTGGCCTGGAAAAGAGTAAAAAAGTACACAGGATTCTTTGCCTATCCAAAATACACTCAGTAAAAAAGTACACAGGATTCTTTGCCTATCCAAAATACACTCAGCACAATTAAGGTTTAATTAATTCCTTTAGTTGCCCTAGCTGAATCAAAGTTACATCTGTGCAAGTGGAGTTCAGAGCTGCAAGTAGTGACAGTCATACACATACAACTTCTAAATCTTTAACAGAAAGATATTAGATGCAAACCAAGCACAGGCTGGAAAACCCTAAGATGCACACTTTATGCTGAAATGGGTCTGGTCTCTCATTCAGGAGGACAGACCAGTGCACTTCATTTCCCTTCACTGTATCATTGCGTGTACACCATTCATTTGAATGCTGGTCTGTTTTAAAGGCTGGTTGTGAGCACTGGCAGCTCTTTCAAACACCTCTTCCCCTTTGCATTGGTGGAACAGTGCAGAGAAATGTAATATAAATGAGACCTAATGTGTATGACCATACTTTACTTTCTAGTCCCTGCAGTTTCATTTGACAGCTGTAATTCTTCACATACACTTGACATCTACACAAATCCCAGTCTAGAATTCAGATGCCACACTAAAAGAAATGCAGGTAATTTCTCAAGCTTTCTAGACTACAGGTTGGTTCTATAGCTGATTGTTAACAGCAATAGCAAACCGACACAGCATAAATGTGCACAGATATGAAATAAAATCTCGACTTTTTTGGTGTTTCATGGTCAATAATAATATCACCTAATACTGAGGAACTAACAGTGTCTTTGAAATTGAACATAAGCCAACAGCTATTTGTGCATGTCTCCATGTCATTGCAGTGCGAAGACAAAACTAAGATTTCCAGAAATCCACAGCCTGTCACATTTAGTTGCTTTCAGAAGGCACCATGACAAACACAGCTATACTGGGTAACATTCTCAAGATCAGCTTCCTTTGCCTTAAGCAATAAAGTGGGCAAGATGGAAAAGATTATTAACCATTTGATATGCCTTTTGTCATTAGAAAAAAGGGGAAGGTATGTCCTGAAGGTGTTTCAAGGTCTTAGCTGGACCAAGTTACCATCTTCAGGCTTTCATACTCCCAATGGGTATGCACGGATTAGAAATTAACTAGAGTCCTAAATTTTGCTTCGACCAAATGCATCAAATTTCACTGAATAAATCCAGGTACTGGACTCTGCAGTATGTGCACATGTATGTGAATACAGTGTTCAGAACTGGCTCAGTAGCTGGAATCTAAGGAAAATATTCTGACATGTTTCACTGAAGATGATTACACAAGGGAAGCTCATCACATTTCAACACATAGACTTGCAGAACATTTAACAGGAGTAACGTAGATAACATGTATCTAAATAGTGCAAAGAAGAGGAAACAAATGTTTGTGGTTTGAAACAAGTGCTGAAGAATATAACTGTAACGATCAGGAAAAATATTTTATTCAAACAACTTTTCCATAGAGATAATTATAATGCTTTTATTTAGCATAGGTACTGGAAGAATTGATTTTCTGTTAAGACATACAGGTATGCCCCAATTCCATAGAGCCTCCATTCTCTCAAATAGCTATGAATTCTTAAAATCAGTTTAATGAACAGAAGGGGATATATGTGGAGACGTCAAACTTATTTTTGTCATAAACCACATGATTCCATTTACCACTAATCCCCAAATAATTGACCTGGGGCTACCAAGAACTTGCAGAACCCTTGCTGGTGTTTTATAGAGAACAGGCTGTTCTCAAAATTTTAACTGTCCTCTTTCTAGCCATGTGAACAGAAAAAAACAGATTAAATACTTTCCTAACAGACCTTTTTTTTTCCATACTGGCAGTTGCTGAGGTTACCACAGGTTTGCTTTGGTTCTCTGTATTTTTAGGACTGCATATGGAAGGGCAGTAATATAGGAGATTATTTCTCTACTAAGATGTGCTTCAAACTATAGAAAACTTTTGTGAAACACTCCCTTGTTAAATGGAGAACAGACCCTACACCATTCGGCCTTTAGCCTTTAGCATTCAGCTAAAACATAAAGGTTTTTTTTCCTGAGAATTGTGTTCCTTTCAACTTTGAGTTAACCATATACTTATGTTCTGCAACTGCCTACTTGCTGTTGTGCCTCTCATTCGGCAAGTACTGACATGATTGTCATTTTCCACTGTGCCAGTTTGTAAAGCATGGAAGAGATGACATGATATAAGGGTCTACAATAATTATGCAAGTGTCCCATATTGAACCATTCTTTGGTTTGGCAGAGAGAAATTAAGTCTACTGCTAAAATCTGACTTGTATACTTATGTTTGAATGTCCTTGTCTTAAGAGAATGTCCAGAGACACTCCTAGCAGCCTGAAATGAAAATGCACTATGTGGAAACCAAATTCTGTATAAAAAAGAAAGTCCTTAGAAACAAATCTATTAAGAGGATTCTTCTCACCAAAAAATTAATTACAACTTAACTGAACTCTGATGAACAAAGCATAACATTCTCTCAGATGTGAGGCACAACTCAAAACACAATGGAGGAGTACTTAGTTTTCTGAGATGTTCATTACTTGCCCTATTCTTTCATCCCTTCTGGTCTGAAAACAATTTTTTTCAGCTGTTTCTGGAATGTTTCAGAAAAAAACAAAACAAAACAAAAACAAAAAACTTTGGCCCTATTAGGGTTAATGCTTTTGCATAGATATATATGACCATAAACTGGTCAACTAGTAGAGGTCTTCTGCTAACATTGTGACTGAGAACAGGAAGAATACAGCCACAATAATATACAGCTGTCTACTAAAAGTATTGCGTACAAACACCTTTGGCCATGCAGTCTCTTGGCCTTCTGAAAGTACGTGAGCTGCATTGCTAACATGACAAAAAAAATAGCAATGTTGAGAATTAGGAAGAGGCGGGTATAAGAAGCTGATATTGATGGGGCACTACTTCGAGCAGTTGTCGCCATCTGTGCCAGCCCTGATCGGCCTTTGATTGACAACCCAGTTTTGTGCTTCACATAAGTGATATCTGCAAAATCCAGAAGATCTTTCATTTCCTCATCTTCATCTACAGGCAACTCTTTTTGTGCTTGAGTCTGTGCCTTTTGTCGCACTTTTCTTTCATTTACCTCAATTTGTGCAAAAATGTCCGGAACGGCATCAACAAATTTGTAGCCTTTGGCTACTTTTCTGTTTTTCTTTGCTTTGCCACGCTGCTGTTGCTGCTGCCTCTGTGAGATTGCAAATATCCTGTCAATGGCCTCCTCTGTCTGTCTCTTATCTGAAAACCTCAGCAGGCGCTCAGCAGTCTTCCTAAAGCTGGCCGTGTTGCGTACACGAGACAGGATCTGCTTCTCAAGCTGCTGGAAAACAGGCTTAAAATGTTGCAAGTTCCTCTCCACGATCTCTACATAGTCCTTCACTTCTGGCACTGTGGAGCTCCTAATGGCAGAGGCTCGGTCAAAGACAATTTTCTGGCGATCTGCAATAACCTGTGCAAAGGCAGAGCGGGACCCATCCTCGACGGGCCACAGGTACACCGCATAGGCATGCTCACCAGTGGTAACAAAAACATCCAGCTGTGGAGAATCTCCACGGACAGTGAAGCTCTGCACATCAACTGAGGGCCCAATGAAAAGGTAAATGGCCCTCGTGATGGGGTGCCGCAAGAGGGTTGTTACATTCACGTAGTTTGTTCCATTGTATGGGTAGCCCCGGGGATACATCCTTGAAGCAAGGATGGCTTTCTCACTGTGGCCAGTGTCATCCATCCAGTACATCTTATATATCCCATCACGCTGCCTAATAAAGGCCCCATGGACGTCATCGACAACCGTTTCTTCAAAAGGCACATCCACATTGTGGAAGAAACTGGTCGCTGCCTCCAGAGGGCTGTCATCTTCTAGGTGAATTTGGTCTACTAGCAAGAGGAGCTGGGGATGGAGCAGTATGAGATTTCGTTGCAATTTCCTCAGTTTCAGTTTTGGATTGTATGCACCCACTCCTTCTCCCCTGATAAAAACCATTCCGCTTCTCTCCATGGCGGCAACCACTCGTCCCTGACAGTCACCAGCCAAGTCATGTTTGTATTTAAGCCACTTTGAGGAACAGTCTTCTGTAATCTGCCCTTCCCATGGGGAGAAGCAGCTCTTCGACACAGCAGGGGAAAACATCAACACATTATTAAAGAAAGTATATTTTGGCCCATACAGAGCTTCAGTTATGAAAGGTACACCATTGGGTGCAAAAGTAAAGGAATTCTGGTCCGGGTGCTCATGGCCAGCATTAAAGTTCCTCCACCCCCTGATCCACTCTTTGTACTTGTTCTTATGAACAATGTCATATATTGCACGTCCTCCCAGCTTTCCTGACTTGAAGGAAAGGAAAGGTCTGTTGATTTCAGCTGGCAAAGCACTTCCATAGGTTACTACTCCCCAGTCCTCAAAATAATGCAGCTTAGGAACCCCATAGTCTGGTGGAGGTACGGAACGCAAACTTGCATCATACCTGCCAAAAAGATGAGAAAAATGAGTTTAAAAATCACTTGACTAAGTACATTATTAGCACCTGCACAAAACTCCATAAATGATCCAATCATTACATAAAGGAGTGGGCCAACAATATAAAGCCCACACTTACGCTTCCTAATCATGTACTTCTAATGATATTTATCATACTAATCCCTATACAAATTTGTTGTGCATTTTTACAGAATAATAGCTGAAAGCATCTACTTTGTTTTTAAAGCAAGCAGTCTTTCTGCCATTCAAAAATGAGTACCACTAATTTCAAACTAGCCATGCTTTATCTTGTAAAATTATAAAACTATTGACTGCAATACAGATCTTTAAAAAAGGCAGATTAGGACCAGGCTGTAGACACTGTCTGATCTGCACTAGACATCAACATGTGCACCTATTTTCTGACTACTTAACAAAGAGAAGCACAATATCTGTTTCCCCAAAATTATGATTACACAAGTCTGTAGTCTTCAAGTAGAAATAGCAATAAATTCAAAATTAATGAAATGGCATTTTAAAGGATAAATGTTTATTATTTGTATCAGTTAATGGATGTTAGCTTCCTTCTCCAAACCAGACTGAAGCAAAATTCACATGGTTTTCATGGATAAATTGGAAGATATAAGACATTTGGTTTAAAAACAGGTCTTAACTCCAGAAGAAGTTACAATATTTACAATTTTTGCCTTATTTTCTCTATGGGAGTTAAAACAACAAAAAATCAAAACAAAACAGAACGACCATGGAAAAGAAAACCTAACCTTCTGGCATTGCTTTTTAGCAATCAAAATAAACAAAACAATCATTAAGCCCAGCAATATTTCTATTAGATGGTTCCTCATCAGATTTATTTTCTACAGCTAGCCAGGAGTTTCTGTCAGGCCCTAGACAGTAACATCTCATGTCCTGCATATGGCCTGGGGTAATTCCAACCGGCACAGTGAGCCTGCTCTGTGTCTACTGGTCCTTGATGGAGACTCCCCTAAAAGCATATCTCTTCCCTGAGACTCTAATGCAAATGGACATTCTCATTATAAGAGCAACACTGTAGCTCAGGGCAAAAGCAACTGTTGAAATATTCAGATAATTTTATTTTTATTACTCAGGTGCTCTTAAAAATTTCTTTACTTTTTACATAAAAATGAGTAAGTTCCTGGGGCTTCCATGATGACACAGGAGAAAACAATGAGGTTATAGAGAAGAGATTCTGCATTTTGCAAATAACAAGATGAAGGCTGCTTGAAGCCTAACAAATATGCATTCTAATGTGCATATCATAAACACAAAGCAAGAGATTCAATAATATTTTTCTTGCAAGAGAGAGAAATAGACCTACACTAACTCCTCAAAGATGTACTTATCTTCACAAACTGTGGGAATTCTTATGAGTATATAAAGCCTCTTGGGTCTTTTAATTTCTTACCTTTAGAAGATTGACATAGAAGTTAGACTAGTTTTAAATTACATGGAAGAATATGCATCTAGTAATGTAGCATGGCATTTTTTCAAAGCATAACTTGCAAATTAGTATGCAAAACCAGCTAACAATAGCCTTACTGCTTATGTTACCATAACTTCTAAAAGAAAGTTTATACTATTTCTCAAAGCTTTTGAAAGAAAACTATACTTTAAATATTAATCTAATTAATTATAAAAGAAAAGGATTAAACCCCCTTAGAATAGACCAATAAAATAAGGACTACACACAGGCAAATTTTCAGTTCCTTTGGAACTGCCTGTATTTTATAAAAGCAACTCTAAAAAAGCAGATGTAGGACAAGCCCAAGGGGTTCCGTATAGCAATCCATACTGTGCATCTACGCTAAGTGGAGAAGTTCTGTGCCTAATGACTCTGGGTGGCACATAGACAGCCTGATCTTGACTTCTACAGTACTAATCTAAAGATAATGAATTATCACTAACAGCAAACATCTGTCAGGTTCTTTTTGTGCCCACTCACCCCCTTTCATACCAGAGAAATTCAGTGTGGAGAGTGCACCACCTCTGCCCTTTGGATGGTGTCCCTGGACCCTCCACCACTCGGTTCCTTCTGATCTGCTCTGCCAACCAGTTTCCGCTGCCATTGCGCATGACAAATTTGTCCAGAAACACCAGCTGGCTCTCCGGCCCATAGAACCAGTTATAGTTGGAATCTGCGATGGCCACAGTTCTCTGAAACCCTTGGGAAAAAGTGAAAAGGAATGTAAGAAAGAACAAATAAACATACAAAGATGCAATTGCAGAGCATGACGGTGAAGCCAAGCAGTACAAACAAAAGCAGCCTTTTCAGATGTTTATAGACCTGCTCGTAAATGAACCATAAATAGGTTATACAGGAGCTGTTTCCTTCTGCTGTAGCTAACTTGAATATTCACCTTTCTTCTTTGGCTTTGGGCTACTGACAGTCACTACACAAAATGTAAGATGCAATGTCCCATGTATTTCTTCTCCTCACTCAAATCTGGCAGAGGTAACTTTCTCTTTACAGCTTTAACTTTTCTTATGTGAATCTGTACTCTCAAAAGCAATAAAGCAGAAGGAAAAAAAATCAGCTTCACTTTGAAACAGTTAGGATGAGCTCATTTTGCTCATAGGAACCTTCTCCCAGTGGATGCCTGAGGCCTCACATGGAGTCAGCACAATACCTTATGTGGTTGTGCTGGCATGCCAAAACTGTGCTCAGCCCCTCTTACATGGATAGATCTGGAGTTCCAAGAAAGTTATCATGGGTTTTTAACCAGGAATTTGAGCAATGTAAGTTCCTAATAAACTGTCCTGCAAATAAGCAACACAAGGGGTAACAGCTTTGAAGTGAGAGGAGATCTAGTTTGGATATAGGGAAGAAGTTCTTTTCTGTGAGGATGGTGAAGCACTGGAACTGGTTACCCAAAGAAGTGGATGCCTTGCTCATGGAAGTGTTCAGGACAGATTGGATGGGGATTTGAGCATTTTGGGCTAGTGGAAAGTGGCCCTGCTCAAGGCAGGGGGGTTGGAATTAGATGATCTCTAAGGTCTCCTCCAACCCATACCATTCCATGATTCTATGATAAAACCATTGCCAGAAACGTGCAAGACTTCCCGACACTAAATCTCTTCTGAAAGCTAGAGGGAATCAGCAATGTCACTGGTTTTGTATTTGCATATCTCTGTCTTTCAGTCAACTCAGACTTCAAATCAGACATGCTAAAACACTGCAAGACAGTGGAAAGACACAGTAAGAGAACAGAAATACTAAAAAGTCTTCAGAATTTACCCATCAATGATGTCAAATATTTACGTCAAACTCTCACACTGACAAAAGAAAACAGTTTACATACCCTTGGATTGCACACAGAAACTTATCATTTGAGTCAATAACATTTTCAATAAGAATTTTTTTTTTAATAAATATGCTCTAAAAATCTATTTCACTGTTTAGTGGAAAAATGGTGATCATGTAGATCTTTCCTATGCTTTACTGATACTTGTACCTTAGCATGATCATTTGCTATTTTTTTCACCTAAATTTTTAGTGTGACAATTTTTGGCAAAGTCAAAAATCAAGAAAAATCTCAAAGAGTATTATTTTTCAGAGAACCTCAGCAACAGGTCTGTTGTAAACTCTGAAAACCAGAAATCAAATCCTTTTCCTCCCAAATACTGTTTTGATCTTTCCACTGGTTTTAAAAATTAGAGTTGATCTTTAACAAGCAGTGATAAACAAGGATGTCACTGTTTTGATAAATGATGAAGGTAAAATCCAAGGAAATGGTTATTTTAAAAAGCCAAGTACAGTGTTGTTTTAAAATGGCCTTTCAAGTATGTACTTATTGCTGCTTTGAAAATTGGAAGATTCATCTTCATTCACCCAAAGGACCTACCTGGCAGGACAGTCCTGTACATAAATGCAAAGTGTTGCTTGAGCCAAGGGTGGCTGAAGTGATTGATGTCAAAATGCCTTTGGACAAGAAACATGTACTGAAACAGTGATCTGGTTGTGTAGCTGCCATAAGCCACCCCTTCGTAGAGGGAGCCATCTGTGACCTCCTGCAGTAGGACTACTGACTTCTCCATGATTGCCAACACTTGCTTGGTCCACAAGTAAGCTTCCTGAAGGTAGCCTGAAAGAAAAAGACATTGTCAAAACTAATTACAACACAATGGTTCATATATGGCACCATCTGTACTCCCACAGTGGGATCCTTCACAGCAAGGACTCAATCCACAGCTCTATAGTACAACCTACTCTTGCAGCATCCCTGCAGTGCTAGGGCGAAAAATGTATTTAAACTGTGTTTAAACAGAGCAAAGCAAGGTCACAGGAGCAGGGGAAAATCTACCAAACATATTTTGCTAATAATGTGGGATTATGCTTTCCAGTTTAAAAAGAAAATTTCCTTAATGCATTCAGGACATGCAAAAAGGAAAGAGCCAAGCCAAGCCCATTTATTGCATTTCAGATTAAAGCCCTATGAAAACAAAGTGATGGCCCCACTAGAGGGCTCTAGTAATGCAACAATTCCAATCAGTCATTTTTCACTGGCAGGACAGTCAGTGTAAGGAGATCCCCAGAGTTTAAAATCCAAAGAAGTTCACATTTGAGCTGCAGTTAACTGATATTCTACTAACTCTTGCTCTATTTTAAGACCTGCTCTGCTATCCTTACATTTTCAGTTTCTTATACAACCTAAAGGGTTATCCAAACAAAATTTTTGGAAGAGTTTTACATGGTTAGTTCCAAAAGCAGATTCCTCAATTTCAAAGTAAAATTAATATTCTAACTAGCTGAATTCTCAGTCTCCAAATATACACGTCCTAAGCAGTGACAGTTTTTCTAAAGAAAAGCATTTCAGAGATTTTACTATTTTGGTCTGCTCTACACAAATCAAGAGTTGGGAAGAGGTCACAAGAAACCTTCTCAGGGCTTGTCTGCCTTCACCAAGCACAAGCACAATGGCCTCAGTACTGCATTTGTATACTGCAGAAGTCAGCACATGGAACCCAGCAGAGGAAAGGCTACGTGCCTGCTCTTATTTTCTTTTGGACTGAGTAGCAAGAAAAGTAGGACTAAGCAGAGATTAACTCTCTTGTGCTTCTCTGTGGCAACATAGTGCTCCCAACTCAAAGTGCCTGGACACAGATTTAACCAGAATTAATTCCACCCTAAAGCAAGGCCCAGATGACACACATTATACCCCACTGTGTGGTGAAGCTGTGCCTGCTGAATGAAGTACATGTATCAGGCTAAGGGAGTGGGAGCAACATTCAGTCCTGTTACCATGTGTTTCATCTCTCTGCCACAAATACTGTATTTATGCTCAGCAGAGTGATGAGCAATTCAAACATCCTACTAGTCAAGGCTGCCAAATCCTGCTCAGTTAACAGAGGGAAAAAAATAGCAGTGTCTAAGCAAAACAGACAATCCGAGTCTAACATGGTATTTTTATCGGCTGGCTAAAAAGAAAAGCATGATGGGGAAGGCCTGAGCAACAGGGGCAGGTGGTACTACTTATTTCCACTTACTTTACTTACAGCTATCATGACACTATTTCATTACTCTGATGGAGCTGACAGCACAGCAGTCTGTTGGAATAAAAAGCTGAATGCTTCCACTTCTTTTCCCTTGTGACATAAGAGCCATAAAAGCTAGTTTCTGACTGCTGCAAGAATGTTATTTGCCATGGCTCAGCATATTGGAATGCATTTATGTTCTATTTACTTAGTGTATATCTGTGCTATAATGCTCTACATGCAGTATAATAAAAGAACACAGAAATGAAAAAAGTGAAAGACTCAATGCTTTGTCAGGCTACACAACAAACCAAAACAAATCTCACTTTAAATTAGCAGTATATAAACTATGTATGTAGCTATTTCAAGGCCTTACTCAAGTTTCCGTACCTAGACACTCAGATATTCAAAACAAAGTCTTCAATAAATGTGTACAGGATTCATTTCAACCAGTTTCATTTTCCAGTCCTACGGCAATGTTTACAGGCTTTTAAACTGGCTATTTAGTCTCTGGAAGCTGCAATAGCTGAGTTGTGTTTAAAGTTATTGGAATTTAAACCTTTGGTGAGAAAGGTCAATATCAGAATACATTATTTGCAATTGCTATGTATCTAATATTGGAAGTATAGCATGTTTATTACCTTCCTACCATCCCTTGTTTTTATTCCTTCAGGTTAAATCTTTCATATCAGAATTACAGGGGGTTTTTTTTCTCTTTTTAGACCAACAGAAAAACTTTCTTTAAGTTTCCATTTTTTAAAAAATAAAGTTCCTCTATATTGAAAACAGTAGAATTTAATTTAGAAATACACAGTCTGTTTTAATCTATTTTCTTTTGAAGTATGACCACTATTTTCAAATTGCCCAAGAACTCATGAATTTGCTGCTTATTTTCTTCCTTCTCTTCCCCCCACCCCCTCCCCACAAACAACCCTCACCAACCTTTAGTGAAATGAAAGCAATATTGCTGAATTTCTTGATGTTAACATTGTTTGGCACAAAACATACTTATGGTCTACATTCTCATGAAAAGCAGTGTCATCTTGCAAACTGCCAGCTTTCTGCACTAACAAAGGTTTGTGGAAGGATGAAATTACATGAAATTTAGCAAAACCACTGAATAAACATGGCCTGAGTCTACAATTTGTGGAAGACAAGACAGGAGGACAGGGAGTAGCTTCCACACATGCTCTTGATGCTTCTCAGCACATGCATATCAGTCAATGTGCTTGTTTTGATAAGCACTTCATAAAAAGATGAACCTCCAAACACAGTAGATGCCACAGTTTTTTGTCACACTTCTTTAGGCATTTGAAAGCTCCTGTGATGTTCAGATGTGCCTTTTCTCGGCAGAGCTGAACAGCTTGGCAACACCACCAGCATTCAGCAACTAGATTTTCCTTGATTTGCAGCACATAAGTAGTTCCATTTGGAATCATATTTACAAAACCCTTGCAGCACATATTAAATAATCACCTGATAAAAATACTGATTCATTCTTATCAAACCAGCAGCTCGCTCCATGACTTCTACCTCTCAGCTAAAGTATCTCTGGAGTTTAAAGTCACATTGCTTACCTGTTCCCTCTGATTTTGTGATTTGCATTTTCATTTACACTGTGTTAGTGTAAATGACACTCCAGTTAGACAGCAGGAGAGGGGTAGACCCTTACACAGAGCAGCCAAATCAACTGGTCAGGGTATTCACCTTGGAAGTGGGAAGGATGGTTTTAATCCCCAAACCAAAGAGGACACCCGGCACAGACATGATGATGACAGATGTGGGATACAAGGGCAGACTTCAGAGCGAAAAAAAGTAAAGCCCTGCTCATCTCCATAGAAAAGGCTGCTGGAAAGGTCCTGAGCTTTGGCCTTTGAGTGGATAAAGTTACACTTTTGCAGCTCTGTCAGGAGGCAGGACAGAAATGTCAGATGAAATTCCAGGTTATCCAGTAGTCTAACTCCCAGCTCAGAGTGTGGGGTGTTTCTGATTGCTGTGTAAGGAGACCAAGTGCACCCCTCTTTACTGATAATCCACTCTGAAAGACACTGTCTATAAATCTGGACTGGACGACTGTACACAAGGGGACTTTCAATTCTTACAAAATGTGGTAAGAATTTCAGAATCACTTTGATAACTGAATTTATATACAGAGATACTAGGCCTTGTACATCTGCCCACAGACTTTTGTCCTATTCAGTAAATGAAATTTTACTAAGCAGCAAAAGAGCAAATCCAATACTGCTGTACACTCAGAGGTACTTTTATCAAATTCTGAACTTTGCTGCACAAATGGCTGGTTTGAGTTGATACACTTCAGAGAAAACATTCCTATGGGATAGCACATACCTTGATTCATCAGAACCAGGCTTCCAGCCAGTAGGGCCACACAGTTGGTAGGCTGGTGGTTGTGAAGGTATTGGAAGCCCCATCCACGTCTGTATGATGTTTCATACATATATCCCGAGGCATTGGCAATTACTTCAAGAAATCTCTCCTGTTGAATCTTGCTAAGATAGCTGTACAAGAAGTCATATGCAGTGGCAAAACCAACCAAGGAGTGAGCAAGAGGGACTTCGTCCCACGGGGCATCCTTCACTAGCCTGTCAACAAAGAAAGATGCCAATTAATTGAATGTCACCTATGTAGTTTTCTCCCTTACTGTACTGTGATATGGGTATGACTTAGTATCTCTGAAGTTAGACCATTCATGTTGAATTTTAACACAGTAGTAAGCTATTTACCAAGTCTCTATGAAAATTTTTTTCTCTCCTAAATATGGACAACACTTAGAGCTCATTAATTTCATTAGAAAGATGAAGTTGCTAAAGATTAAAAAATAAATACTCTGGGTTTTTCTAAGAGAAAGACAGGTACTGATTCTGTACTGATTGTACAGAAACGGAATCTATTCATCTGAAGCAAGATTCACATAATTTCTGTGATAAAGTCATATCCCATAGTTTATAATCCTCTGACATCCAGTAACAAATCTTTTTTCTTTTCCAAAGGAGACAGTTGTTGATAACGGTGTCTATGGAACTAAAGTTGTCTTTAAAGCAAGTATAATAACTCACTATACTGTTTCTTCATTTCCCAAATGCATTCAGAGTTGAAGCAGAGAAGATGAAATTTACTTTCATAGCTACAGTTCAAACTACCATACTTAATAAACACTGGGAGCTTTTTAATGCTAAAATAAAATAAGGATAAAATGCTGTCACTTCTAAAAGTTATTTTCTAGGATCTACTGCTTTGTATCCAATGATTACACTGAACTTAGCAGAATTAATTTAGTAAATTTATACCAAGAAAATTCATAATGGAGGTAGTGTAGAAGAAATATTTTTCTTAAATCAAGCATATATACTGTATATCAGAGACTTTAGGTTTTGCATTACTTACAGTACTTCCAGGCCATGGTTCTACAGAAAAGGAAATGTGAAGGAATAGACAGTGAAAATAAACTTTGATAAACTGAACAATCATCAGTTACTTTCATGCTTGTTCTCCTTTGCTTTCTTGGCAATGTATTTTTTATTACAGAAATTAATTTAAAATTGTTGAGATGAGAGTGTGTCCTACTGAAATCAGTGGAAATTGTTCTGTGCTCCTGAAGATACGCACGTTAGAGCTTCAACTATTCTATGACCCTGTAAACATGATTTCATCTTAGTTTGTGTAAGCAGCAGTGTGAACAGATGAGAAAAATTACCAAAAGGAAAAAAAAAATCAACATTCTGCTAGAGAAGCATTTATTTGCATTCAAAATGCATTAATAAACCATGCAGAAATTATGGTCACCAGCCTAGGGCACTGCTATGATGGTAAAAGACGTGCAAGTGAGATAAAATGACCTTTAATTTTTATTTGAGCATATTTAACACCATTGGAAGAACTCAGACTTGGCACATTCTTACTGATATGTAAGGAAAGCCTCTATATGCTTTTTGATTCACTGAATTTCCAGCAGTTTTAACTGTTCACCTTTTTTCAGCTTCAATCCCATCTTCTGCTAAGTGAAGTTCAACATTCTTTTTTCCTCCTTTTAAATATTTGTCTCACAGATTTTAAATTAAATACATGAATGCATTCAGCATTCACCAGCAGCATTTGACTTCTTTTTTGAACTATGTTTTTTATTAGACTAGATTATTCTGTTTGAACAATTTTATTAGTTAACAGGCACTGACAGAAAGTGGTTATGAACAGTATTAAGAAGACAGCTATAAGTGTGGTAACAAATAACTGTCAAAACATCAGAAAAAAGAGTTCTAGCACTTAACTACTTATCTTCTCTGCATCCATGTGCTATTCTCAGTGGTCAATGTAACATTTCCCTGACATTTTTTCCTGGTTCAAATTCTAAATTTATCAGTGATGAATTTCAGCCAGATACAGTAAAACATCTTACTTCTGTTTTCACTTGATTGTTGTGCAGAAAATTGCAGACCTGTAAATCAAATTATTTACACGCTTTTTCTAGATGATCACTCTTTCTGTATTTCCAGATAAACTAGAAAAAAATGTAGCTGAACTGGGCAAGCTTCTGACTCTTCAGATCTTTTTATACTCCATCACTGAGGCACAAAAGTTGAAAATCTGAGTTAACTGCTTGTCAATCTCGATTTATTCTCTGCATCTCTATTTCTACTTTTTCATCTTTCCTTATACATATGTTAGTCCCTGGCACCGCTTCTGACAAAATAGAAGGCACTCTTCTACATGGGAAGTGCTAAATTGATAAGTTATAACTGCATTTAGGTTCTTGATTTTTTCAGGAAAAAAAAAAAAAGTCCCCACTGCCATTCAGTGTAAAGGCACCCTAATCACACCTACTGCCATAGTCATCCACCTTGGGCTAGATGAGTAATTTTGTTGTAATTTCCCTCAAATTCCAATTCTGTACAGTTAAGTCTTGTATAAAATTTCACAGAGGAGATGTACACATATAATAGAGAAATTTAAAGATGACAATTTAAAGACCCTCATTTCTAAATATACAAAACTACAGTCAACATCTGTTCTTAAAATTAAGCTCTTTTGAAGTAGCAATTCTATAGCTGCTTTAACCCCTCCTTAATTCAAGGGAAGCAAGCAATGTACATCAAACATGAGGAACATGATTCACAAGAAGCATAGTCAAATAGCAAGCATTATATGGTTTTTGTATCTAAATGATGCCCTCCTTTTCAAATGAATCTCCCAACCCATACCTTAACATCAGATTTAACATCAGATAGTATAAACGTCATCTTAGCAATTAACAGGCTGAAGACAGCAAGTGACCTCTACTGCAAAGCTGCATTATCCAGCTCTGGGGCCCCTAACATAAGCAGGATGTAGAACTGTTGGAGCAAGTCCAGAGAAGGGCCACAAGATGCTCAAAAGGCTGGCACATCTCTCCTATGAAGACAGGCTGAGATAGCTGGGGTTGTTCAGGTTGGAGAAGAGAAGGCTCCAGGTGCACCTTACAGAAGCTTTCTTGTACCGTAAAGGGGGGGCTGATAAAAAAAGACAGGTTTTGCATGGGCAGATAAGGATACTACAAGGGGGAACAGTTTTAAACTAAAAGAGAAGATATTTAGATTAGGTGTTAGGAAGAAACTCTTTCTGTGAGAGTGGTAAGGCACTAGCACAGGCTGCTCAGAGAAGCTGTGGATGTCCCATCTCTGGAAGTGTTCAAAGCCAGGCTGGGGTTTTTAGTCTAGTGCAAGGTGTCCCTGCTCAGTGAAGGGACCCATGCCATTTAATATTTACATGATTCTATTAGCATTTCTCTCAGAAATAAAAGCCAAGAGGGGAAAACGCTGCCTGCTTGGCTCTACGGGGGATTTAAATGAAACTACTGCTTAAGATCATGGCCTCTGGGACATGTAGAATTGCCTTCTCTTCACTTTGTATCTAGTTCTTATAAATAATCTGAAGCAAATAGGAAAATAACACTCTTTACCTGAGACACAGAATACCTTTCCAATCAGTGCAAGACCTGATTTTTGGCCTCTAGATCAACAAATAGCATGGCATTGCAGCATGCAAAATTAAGAATTAAGCACATCCTGACACGCATTACACAAGTAATTAACATCCTGATTTTTAACACTTCAAACTTTCCCGTGACAAATTACTACAGATTAATTCCCGGAGGTGGAGATTGAAGGAAAGGTGCCAGTATTTGCTCCTCAGTACTGAAATTCTCACTCTTTCTAGGTGGATGCAAAGGAAATGAGTCAGGGCTCTTTTCTAATGGCTTACAGGTGAAAATAAGTTCACAGACAGCCCTTCTGTGCATTTTGATGCCATCTATCTCAGATATGGTAGCCAGCTAACAGCATGGTTAAGTTTAATGCATGTTAAATGTCAAGCGTGGATGCAAATGAGGCATGTAATGGGGCCAACTGACCTCTTGATCCTGAAATCACTTGTGTAATTTTACAGTCCTCTCAATGCCAAGGGCAATGCTTTCGTAGTCCTGCTGTTGTTCTGACCCACTTTGGGGGGAAGGAGACGCAATTTTAAACTGCCCATGGAGAATTATTTTCCTATGGTTAGACAAAATATACTTACCAAGAAGCAGGATACCTGTCAAGTGGAATGAGACCACCAACATACATTTTATGAACTAGACCAGATTTTAAGTATTTTTCTTAAAAAGTCTTCAAAACAAAGTATTGTAATGTGCTTAAATGGAATATTTTCTTCAGTAAAGGAAACATATTTGAAAACTGTTGTTTTGGGAAGTAAAAAGAAAAATCTTTGAAAAAAACTTGTTTCATCCAAAACAACCTCTCAGCTTTCACCCTTTCCACATTCTTCTGGTTGGATGCCAAAACAAAAGACCCATAATCTGCACAACCTTAGTGCTTGGTCATGTGCAACAACAATAATGCTAAAAATAAAAAACATCATTAAAAACCTAATGATTTATATTTCTGGTGTCTAAGATAAAATACAACAAGTTTGCCCTATCTCTTTACCAGTCATGTTTTAGCAGCAGTCATTCTGACATGTTCACATTTATTGCAGCTCAGTTGACAGGAACACAGGCAAAGATGTGGTTAAATGTAAAGGGCTACATTCCTATCAGTATGGAAAAAAATGCAACATAAAGACAAAAGTTTAAAGATTTTACTATAAAAGTTGGGTTGT
This sequence comes from Formicarius rufipectus, assembly GCA_013399695.1. Lineage (NCBI taxonomy): Eukaryota > Metazoa > Chordata > Aves > Passeriformes > Formicariidae > Formicarius > Formicarius rufipectus. The sequence goes on along the minus strand of VXAU01001906.1, from coordinate 20,185 downwards.
ACTGCTTAGGTTCTGAGGAGGCAACTAAAACCTGAGTCCCCTAAAAACCTTCATCTGTCTTTTATCCTCTTTCCCTCTGTTTGCCCATAGGTCTATGATCACCATTCTGATGCTTATTCTTTCAGATCCTCTTCTTGTATTTTGCCTTTGAACACAAGAGAGTCCTTTTCACACAGAGCTCACTTTCAGTATCCATTATGATGCTACTGTGTTGACATATTAATAAAGTAGAACAGAGTCTGTTTTAGTTGTTCTCAGAGCCACATTAAACAGATATAGAAATTTAGGTATTTTTTCAACAGATTAGCTCTTGCTTTAGCAAATGTTTATACCAGGTATGCCACAAAGTGAGCTCCCCATAGTTACCACAGAACTTCAACACCAATTTATCTCCTATACCAATTAAAAGAACCCAAGATATAAAAGAAGTTCTTCAAAATCCAACTGATTTCACAGACACACAGAATTTCTATTTTTAAATGCTACATATGTAAAAGATAAAAACAGCATAGGGGTTTGATATTTTACTTACTAACATAATATGTATTCCAGACACCAAATTCATCCAATATTCTTCTGTTTCTTTCTCCTTGTAGAAGACAGCATATCAGCATCCCCCAAGCTTATTTTATAATAACTTCCATGCCACAGTCTTATAAAGCCCTCTCTAAGTCTTTTTTGAATGTTACTGCTGGTTGATTATTGGGAGTCAGATATTATAAATTTCTGGTGTCAGCTCAGACTCACTTTATCTCAATTTGCCACATGTAAATTTATTTCAGTTAAATTATTATCTACACATGAAATTATTTATGTGTAAGTATTTTTACTTTGCAATCTGTATTATTCAACATTTAGGACTATCTGGATGCTAACAGCAATGGCCCTATAGGATGCTCCAATACTTTTTAATAAACAGTGACTAACAGAAGGCTACAGGATTGCTAGTTTCTAAGAAAATAGCAGAAAGGTCACAGATTTGTCATACTGAAACTTCCTGTTAGCTTCTCCTTAGTCGCTGCTATTTCCTTGGAATGTCTGCATGTGCTTGACAGCAATTATCTCCCCTATGAAACCCAGAGAGCCGGTTTACTGTCAGATCCCACACCTTACTGCACATTGGTAACATACTTGTCTTTAAAAATGGGGCACCAACTACGTGCAAAAAATACCCCCAAAACAACCCCATATAGAAATCTTGTCCGGCAATTTCAAAGGTCTCTCCTGTTGCAAGAAGGGTGCAGAATTTGTACACTTCTAACATTTGTAAGGCAGGTTTAATAGAGAGTTTTTCACTGCTTTGTCCAAACCACAGGATCTGACTGGACTCTTATTTCTGCACAATGTGTGACTTTGATTACATCATTCCACTCAGAATGAGAATGGGACAAGGCGGCATATGGAAAGAATCACGAGTACAGATCCCCTCGGCCAAAACACCCTTCTGGTGCTCTGGGGGCCAGTCACAGATAAAATGCCAGAAAACGCATCAATATCCTCTGTTGTCTCTGAAAGAAGATAACACGGTTCAAATATAAGGACAAACTTTCCCTAAGATTTTAGACAGCATCTAGATATCAAATCCATGGAAAACCAAGGGGGTTATTTAATACCAGTTTTTAATTCATACAGGAAAAACCATTGAAGTCCATCTATTTTAACTGAAATATTAATGCACTACGTTTCTCTGCTGTTGCTAGTCTCCAAAACATTGTTGTTCCCATATTATTTGGGGTGATTGTTATAATTAGCTATTAGCCATTGCCCCTCTGTTTACTTTAAAATGTAAACCTACTCCAGGATGTAGCCATTAGGGATGCTCTGCTAATGAGCAGCTCAAGTTCTGCTAGTTGACATGAATGGGAACTCAATTAAGAGTGTACTTTATTATGTGATATAAAATGATTATTTTGGTAGATGAGAAAGGACAAAAGTGTTTAATTACATGCCCTTTTCACATATGCATCAATTATCAGTAGACTCGTAATTGTATCCTGAGATATTGAACCATATTTGGATTATCAAGGATTCCACTAACATAAAGATGAAATTTAAAATATCAGTCTCCCCAATCCCCTAGCATTCTGGGAAAAAAAAAACAAAACAATCCCCCCCCAAAAACCCCAAACCCCAGTGATATTTTAAATGAATTTTTTTTTGGTTTTTGGTAAGGCTTAAAAATTACTTAATATTGCCACAAAAATTAGAAGAAACTCATTAAGATAGATTTTTTTTTTTAAATTCTAAACCTATTTTAGAGTCAATGCCTTGACAGCAGAAGTCAAAAGAAATATATTTTTCTGCTGAAAGAATCAAGCTGCCAACAGCAGTTCCTTCAGCTTCTGAACCTGCTAACCTACTTGAGCAAAGCCAGACAGTGCAGTAAATGCCTCAGAGATGTCACATTCTTATTCTCCTGAAAACCACTGTTGGACAAGGGAGAGAGATCTATATCATTGCCATCACTGATGGAACTATAGTGTAAACTCCATGTTCATAGCATTCAGCTGTAAGTTCTCAGGGGGAAAACAAAAATGGAAACCAGAACCATGTTTCTGTCACAGCATTTGAACAGCTGGCCAGCTGGAGGTTACATAAAGGCTAATTTACCCCAGCTCTATCATCTATGTTTCCAATTTCCTCCTTCTACACTTCCACTACTAAGCACGTTACACCTACTTCTTTTGCAAGGCAGAGAATCTTGATTAAATTTTGATAATTGCTGAATGGGTTGTCTACATCAGAAGGGAAAGATGGGAAAAGCATGGCTTCTTTTTCACCAAGGTAATGCAAGATACTTGAGAAAACAGTACCTTGAGGGAAGCAAATAACATCAAAGCCAAGTGGAAACAGGGTATCTGCTTGGTTCTGATTGGTATCTGGTCAGCTGGGACAAAGGCGAGAATTATAGGAAGGGAAGAAAAACCCCAGTTAATCCAAGGCAGAAATCTCAGACGCAAGGTATTTAAATAAGGCTGAAACACTGAGTGAGATATAGAAAACTGAGAACAACAAGACATAAATAAGTTCTCCATCTCAAAATAATACTTGCTCCTCTTTCTTATTTCCTTAAAACAGAAGCCATGTGACTATGCATTTGAGTGTGAACAATGAAACTAAGGAGCAAAGTGCTGACTTTGGAGCAGTTTGTAGGTACTATTGGAGATGGTCACACATCCTTGGATTTACCTCTGTAAGCTATATGTCAGTATGCCAGGAGAAAACACAGGCTGCCTTTGGAGCTAAGTAAGACTGAAGCTTTGTATTGTTATGCTTCAGTGGAAGATTTTGTAATTACCACCATCCTCTTGTGACAATACTTTTCCTCCTAACTCCCATGTGTCCTCTCTTCTGTGACACACAGGCAACATACGGCCAGTGTGTCCCTTGTCTCTCACATCACTTCTTTTGTGTATGCTCATGTATTTCTGCGGCATTCACCACTTTAGTACTCAGTGTAGGGAAACCTGAACATTGTAATACCTTCTCATCATGCCCATCAGGAAGACATAGATCCCAAGTCAGGCTATCTCAAATTCAGCATAGTTCCAATGATGGTCCATGGATGGATACTATTTGTAGGACAGTGCTAGCTGGTCTTAACCCAAAGAAGGTAAGGAATAGTAGTTTGAACAACAAATACTGCTTGACAGTAAATGTTTCTTCTTGTGCTGACTTGAAATTTGACTCAGACTTCTGCTGAGCCACAGAACAGCAGCTGTGACAAAAGTGAGTAGTGCCCCATCCAGATGCAGCTTGATTCCCTGGGCAGAAGCCCCTGTCTTGACAAAATCCATGTTCCCATCCTCTAACGTACTCACAGTGACTGGGCCACATTCTGCAAAGTGCACCAAGTGGCAATTGCTGCATGGGGTAGGGGAAATGCATCTGCCTGAGAAAAAAAGGCAGATAAATTGCTGGTGGGTATGAAAAAGGATAATGATGAGACCTTGCGGTCTCAATTGTTAGAATCACTCAGTCATTAACATCTGCACAGAAAGAGTGTGGTACAATGAGGACAGAGTAACTTGTGGATGACAGCTCCTATCCAGGGGAAGTTAATCCCGTGGGTGGTCATCAAAATGCCAGTTACTCAGGCAGCTCCAATAAAATAATCAGACCAACAACTATCATGTCCTAGTATGTCTTAAGAATAAGGCTCAAGAACCATGTAGGCAATCTAAAACTCAGACAGATGTTAGAGCAGATTACAGAAAGCCAAGAGTATCACTTTTATCATAGATTCCCCCTTTATGTGCTTCCTAAGGAAGAATTAAAAAAAAAAAAGTATGAATTTGGAAAAAAAAAATTAATAAAACAACACTTTTAACACCTCTTTCCACAAACCCATGTGACACTGCCTTCTGACTGAGAGTGGGTTTGGATTACTTTTTGTTCTACAGCAATTAGGGTGGTGCACAGAGTCATGCTCCTTTCAGCATTAGCTCACAAAGAGGTAAGTGCAGTGAAGGTGAAAAGCTGTACGTCATTGCTGGTCCAGAGGGGTAAATGAATTCAGCAAGCTAGTCACTGTTAGAGTGAATGTTGGAACAACTGAAATAATTTAAGCAATGCACTCATCCACTCCTCTAAATGTAGGCNAAAAAAAGGAAGACAAAAATCTACCAACTAGGCTGAGCTGCCATCCTCTCCATGTAATCCTTGGCCATATTGATGGCCTCAATGTTTTCAGGGTAGAGTACACAGAACATTGCCAGGGCCCCGAGGTTGTTGCCATAAATTTCATTCCACCGAGCGCTGAACTCCTTCGGGTCCCAGGGAGGAAGATACTCCAGTGGATTTGACAGCATTGTTTGCACTGCCTCAATCAGACGAGCCGCAATGTGGTGGTGCGTGGTGGTGGCCTGGAGACGCAGAGTCTCCACGTCCCCTTTGGAGAAGTAGAGCATGGGGTAGCTGTCATAGTTGGCATTGACAAAAGGAACCATCCCGTCTCGGTCCTCCCTGGTGCCGCAGGCAAAGGCAAAGCAAACTGCGTGTATGAAAAACACACTTGGGGCTCCCCGTGTGTGAGTCCTCATTGTGGCATCAGATCTCCAGGTCTCAAGGGCAGCCAAACCATCTTTGAAATGTCCTATGGCAGATGGACATGAAAGACAGAGTTAGAAAATGAATCTGCGACACACTATAATTCAGGAGCCTCTCTAGGAAACACAATTCTGAGTCATCTAGACTTAAAGAACCCCATGTATAGTCCAAGTGATTTTCAGAAAATTTCTATACGAATACTTCAGACAAAGTATCTACTGAGCAATTCATACAAGAGAAAAAACTGTACACTTTGAAGAAAGTCTCTCCCTCTCACATCTTTCCCTCTAGTAGCTGATACAAGGTGAAGGAACATAACAACAGCTCTTGTACTCAAGATTTCAAATAATTGCAATGATGCCTAATATGAAGCAGCTCTGACTGCACTGGCAAGCAGAGAAGAGTGGGAGGGGAGGAGGAAGGGGGAGAGCCAGGCAGCTTGTGCAGGCATCAGCCAAGCCTTGGCTGATGTTAGCAGCTGGAGAGGGAAAGACGAGGAATGCTGGAGGTTTTTGCTGGGGTCATTTTATACCACACTTAAAGGCCTCTGGTTCTGACACATCCTCATTTTGAAAAAAACCAACCAAACAAACAAAAACCCAACAAAAAACCAAAGAACATGTCAGAAAGAAAAAAGGGAAAGAGAAAGTGGCAATCTTAGAAAAACAGCTGAAATGCTTTACCTTCAAGGCATTTAGGACTTTGCATTATTAGTATTTTTTTTTGAAGGGGCTTTCCATTTTATATATGGAGATTTACTGCCAGCTACCAAGGCGGCTGAACACTGAATTAAAGTGCATATTCTCCTATGTACATGATTTCTTGAAATGTGCTCAAATGGCAAATCTATGCAGTGGTTAAATGCAACTATTTAAGCACAGTAAATTACTTTGTAGAAATTACCAACTATCTGGCCTAAAGACTCAGATAAAACATGGCCAGGATCCCCTGAGGAAAGCCAGCAAATTCCTAGAATTCTTCCAAGGGGAAAGGTTATAGAAAGCAGGCCCAAGTGAGACAGTTTTATGTAAATAATGAACAGTAGCTTTCAATTATTAAGAGGAGAAATAGAAAGAAGGAAAACCTAAAAACAGATAGGTTTTTTTTTCCCATGGAAAACCTGTTTCATAGGATTCAGTCATAAAACTCATAGGAAGTTAAAGTACAAAGCAACCTTTTACTTCTCCCCACGGGTCCCTATTCCATAGTCAAAATTTTCTAACAGAAACTTAGGCTGCTAACACCTTATTTAGAGACCCACATTCTGATTCAACAAAGTCATTAATATGAGACAACGTTAACAGACTGTGACCCGTGATGACTACTGGATACCCAGCCCCTTAGGTGTTTGCATTTAGCTCCTTAAAATTAATTTGGAGGCAAGCATATTTGGCCAAGAAATACATCTTTTCTTGTGCATTACTGCCTAGGGCAAAAATTATACTGCCCCCTCTACCTGCTTAAATTTATATATTACAGTGTGCAGCATAATTGCTTTAACAGAGTATAATTGAAGATGACATTTTCACAGTATTTTAATGCATTTTTCAAGTATGTTTTGCCCTTTTTTGGATGTAAACCAATCACTCCAGAACATATTATGCAGATCACAGGCTGGGTTATTTGGCAATACTTTTACTATATCTACATAAGTCTATCATGATATACATACACAAAAAAAAAAAGAAACATGCACCATAGTTTATCTAAACATACTCAAATCTACTTTTATTCTTGTCTATAAACAAGGAAATTATACAACAGTATATTTTGAGACGAAGCAGGTAAAAACCAGTCAAACCAGTACACTGATTCTGAAACACTGTACCATTTTTAATTGAGTGAAAAACCACTTTTTCACAATAATAATAAAAAACCCCTTTAGATTTTTTTTAAGTCTATATGATCCTTTCGAACTGGGGGCAAAGAAGACAACCAAAAAAAATTTGAAGAAAAAACAAAAGCTAAATATGCTCATAACTTTTTCTGTGTTAACTATACCTTGAAAAAGTATCTTGGTTTACATAATCAGAAAAAAATTCCAGCTAGCAGTAAGGACTTCATGCATTTTTTAACTTGGTTTAATTTCTGTAAGTACTTCTGCACATCGGTGAGAAATAAGAAAACATGTATATATTTACGGTTGGTTTTCAGAGTTCACCAAGTTAGGGTATTTCTGACTGAAGATTAAGGAATACATAGTAAGGTTTCCCAGAACTTCTCCTTTGTAAATCTGAGCACACATTTCCCAGTATTGCACCACTGCCAAACACTCCAGAGCTGCCAAAAAGTCACGGTCCACACTCTAGGGATTCAACAGCCTCCTGATTTTCACCCTTCCTTCATGTGCACATTTCAAAGAGAAGGTAAATACTTTTTTTTTTACCTTGGCATGAGAAGCAACCCCCACACCACATTGTCTAGGCTAAGAACGACATAATCAGAAAACTAATCTACAGTATATTCATAAGTAGCATATTCAGAGTCAAGATATGGAAGAAAGTCAAGAAGCTTTTAGTAAAAAAGTCAGTATAGCAGAAGTAAAAAGTAATTTATTCATGGTTAAATCCTACTAACGCCCTTTCTGTGATACAAAGACAATAACTCATAGCAACTCATGCCACCACCTGGTAAGGACAGCATGTTCTGACCCATAACTTTGCAGGGCTCAGTCCATTGTGACTGAGGGATGGGAGAAGGTAGCTAGAATGGAGCACACCTTCCTTTCTATGCAAATCTCTCTGGAGGCACCAGCCACAACCACATGGAGACAACTGCTCATGAGAGGCCCCAGGATAGCATGACTACGGCTCACACTGCAGTACAGAGAGTGAGGAGAGAGACAAATGTTCCATATTTTCTCATTTGTGATGTCCTTGAGAGCAGGACCAGCAGAAGCAGTAATGAAGACAACCACAAAGCTCCTAATAGAATAAACGTGGATTTGCAATAAAAACTATCACCCAGGTAAGTGAGGAAATACAAACTGGATGGTTCTGGATACTGTCATGACAAACTATCCTCACAGGCATTTCCAGTGGCAGAATTCAACCACACATACTATCGAGCACTTTGATGAGTAGGACCAGACCTGATCACACAGTTTATTCCTTTACTGACTCACCCAGGTAACTCTTCAGGGCTAACAGGAATGATGACCTTTCCTCAGTGCAGCAGCTCTTTAGAAACTACACTGATAGAGAAGATACATTTAAAACCACTTCAAAAATTATCAGGTGGTTACAAAAGAACCAAAGCAGAAGAATGTGACCAGACCAAATAACTTTTATGGACTATTTAGAATTCATTACAATGGTATAAATGTGTCTGGGTAGGGGGGAACTACCAAGCCAAAAACACTGAAGCACACTGCACATTCAACTGTGTTAAACTCTACACCTTGACGTTTCCTTGGTTAACTTACTTGCACTGGAAGCTAAAGAAACACATATGAACCTTGATTATATGCACAGCTTTGGTGAAGTCAAACCTGTGGACATAACTGCCCACATAAGCTCTAACTTACCAGTTGAGAATGAATGTGTTACAAGTTTGCTTGATACAGAGGGCTCAAAGGAATAGAAGTTTGGGCCTTCTGATCACTCAACTTGCACTTAGAATATCATTTTTTAAGCCAAAAGAATTTCTTACTCTCATATTACACTACATCATTACCAACCACATCTTCCAAGAAAAATTTTACCAAGCAACTCAACCTTTTCTAAAAACGAGGGGGTTTTGTTCAGTTGAGAAACCATGACCTGACAAAATATAAAAAATTAAAAGGACAGTAAAGGATGATTGCCCATGGAAGAAAACGCTAATAATCAATGTGCATTGAAAAGATTGCCATTTCTCATGATTTCCACTGCCAGCAGAAACAAACAGTAAAGAACACCAATTATTCCAGGAAAAAATCCCCCCAAACCCAAATCAATTAAATCTTAACTATTTTGGTTCTTCCCACCTGCATCAACTGGAAGATGTACAACTGCAGTGAAAAAAAGTATTGTAAAACTGAAGACACTAACTAAACTGGACATTAGTTTATAGAAAGAACTCCACCANAAAAAAAAAAAAAGAGAGAGGTCCATTTACTCCTGCAAATGTATGCAGAGAAAGGTTGATCCAGCAATGAGAGCAAAGGAGGGGGATTAGGTAAGGATGGCACTCTTAGGACCACCAGCTTGCACAGCTGTCCTTGAAGCCATCTGATCTTCTTGGGGATCATTGAAAAATGAAAACAGGAAAATAACTGTGGCTTTCTGTATCAGTTCTGAAGACCCACTCTGCTTTGTGGAAGCTTTTTCCTGGAACCACACTTCTATCACTTCTTAAAAAGCAGAAATTACAGACATCTCTGCTAGCATCTCCAACACTAGTCCATGTACTAGACATGGGTATCCTGTCAGGAACCAAGAAGGTGGAATTTCTGGTGACTAAAACTTCCACTGGAGGTATTGCAACTTCACAAATTACTCAGGTTTCTGCATGAAAGATCTTCCCAGAGCCAAAGGGCTGGGACTTCAACGCATCAGACCTGCCCGTTCAGTCACATCAGGAGTGACTGTCACAAGACACAGCTCTTGACAACACTTGCTGAGGTCACGAGCCCTCTTTCACCTCACTGGTGGAGGTCATGGGGTCTCCTGCACCTCACTGTATTATCCACACTGATGTCATAGCCTTCCTCTACCTCCCTAGGAGTTACCCTTGGAAAGGCTAATGCTCAAACAGGTACAGGAGTCTCCAGCCAGAAAAAGGCAGATGGAGTTATACTCTTAGTGAGGGCTGGGTTTCACACTCCCATGTTTTGTTCTCCTTGTAGATTGCTCAGGGGATGCTGCTTTGAATCCTTCTGTCACATGACTCACTACCACCAGAGAAGGTAAGAGAAGTCCTGACACGCTGCTTGAATATCCAATCTCTATGTCTATTAGAAAAGAAAAAAACCCCACATATATAATGTATATATAGATGTATAAAAACAGATACATAATGTTTTAAACCTATTTTAAACTCAAAAGTACCATTTAAAGACTTTTACCCACAGATTTTACAGTTTCTTGTTGTGTTTTGAGAAGCTACTCTTTTCCACAAAGGTTCCACAAAAGTTCTCATTATCACTGCCTGGGATACCCAAGAAACAAATGTTTCAGAAATCTGTTCTAATATTTAAAGGAAAGTCTATTCAACCACACTCACGAAAAACAAACTTCAGGTTCAGTGTGCTAACTTTTACCTTAGACAATGACCTCTGAATCAGCATGGACTTAAACATCAGAAGTTTTTTCATCACTTCTTCATAAATTATTGATAGTGAAAATAAACTTTTTTACTCCACTTTTAGAAATGCTTGTAATTGTGATGTGTAATTTAATTTTGAACAACACTAGTTTTGTCACAAATTACATTACAAGATCAGGTTATTAAGCCATCCAATAATCAATTTGAGCACCCAATGCTAAGACATGTAAGAGATTCATAGATATTTAAAAAAGATACGATAAATTACCAGAAACAGGAGTCGACCTACCAAAACTGCACAACTAATAGGTAACATTGCAACGAGATGCGTGTAGAATCCTGTCCCACTAAATGGAGATGAACGTGCAGCTTTCTGTCCCAACGCTGACAGCTGCCAAACTGCAACTGCTTGCCATGAGGAGTGGTACGTTAGATCATTGTGGAAAATAACCCAAACTTCAATAGGAATTCCGTTTTTGCACTTTGTCCAAATGTTTCAAATGATTAGCATATGTTTTCACATACATTGCAATTGACTTTGTTGCTGATGGAAGAAGTACAAAATCCTAAAATCATGACAGTTACATCAACTGAAAAGCTATTTTGTTCAACAATGTCAGTTTTACCTCCAACCTAAATATTTTGCAAACATATTTAAAAATGGAAGAGCAATTAAGCATTCTAACTGAATTAAATGACATTTTAGTACTAAAAAAGGCAGAGTAAGTCCATGAAAACAGAGGTGAAAGGATGAATAGAAACTAATTCTCATATATATGTTGCCATTTGGTTCCACAGAAACACATACACATACAGCAAAATTAGGTGGTAAATGGAGAAGAATGAAGAAAACTATAAGCTTATCTTTATGCTGTAACGATTACAGTAAATCTACTGACCAAAGCCCCAGGCAGTACAGCTCCCACATCAGCAAGTAGTACTGATGAGTGTCTTTCAAAGCTGTGGGGCTGAACACCAGAGCAGGAAACTCCCATGTCCCAAGATAAGAGCAGTCAGGAGTCCTTCACCCAAGTTTTGGTTAGTGAGGTAAATCCAGTGACCACCTGTCTCTCCAATAAAAATACTGGAAAAGTGTAAAAATCACTGCTTACAACTCGAAAAATATCTATTACGACCTTAACCACCAGGGGACATTACTTCATTTCTTCCTCTGATTTTTTTCACTATGAAAAATATGCTACATCAGAATTATGTAATGTTCAAAGTATTTCAAAGTTTAAATACTGAAATCCCAAATATAGTCCAGAATTACATCTGCAATAAATAAAGTATAGCTCAGGTACTCAGGCGTTAGTATTGCACTTGTTATGAAGTGATCTGAAAGACCTTGAAAGAAGCTTTGTATCAATTTATATGTCTGAACAACAGCTGTGCTATGAAAATCCTAATGGCAACCAGAAACAACCAGTTCCTATAGGGATTATCACTATATGACATCATGTCAGCAGTCAATATTTAAATGTGTGTCTGTCCTTTGATCTACACACAAAACTCAACGGGTCTATGTGAAGCAGTACACAGCCATGTGAGACAACAATTCCAGAAGAATGGAGGGTTGCACTCTTTTTCCACCATGGTACAGATAAGACAGGAACAGCAAAGTATTTTTATAAGTTTACAGTAAGATGTATAAAATACCTGTGATGAAAGTTTCATTGGTTAATTCCTTTCACTGAAAAGTTTGTCTGTTTTACCACTGTATATATAAAATAACAGGGTATATGCACAGTGAATGCATAACCTTTCCTCCACCTCAAGCAAAACTAATATTTAAATTGTCTGCATGCCCAAATCGTATCTGGGAATTTGGAATTTCTTCTATTTTACAATATATCCTACTACCTAAATGCTTTCTCAATAATTTTTGGTTGCATTAACACTACTATTTTTAACCCTTATTGGGAATTTTCATTCTATACTTAACTCTATAGAACAACTAAGGAAATAACATTGATACCCAGAATCCTGCAGATGATCATTCCCAGCTAGTACAGACATGCCTGTTAAGGCATCCACATTCAGTGAATGAAAGCCCACTCATTATTACCAAAGGCATAAAACTACAGGCTACCACAGAAAGACTTCCTTTAGACAACCAGCACTTTATCCTGTGCTGATATAATTTGAAAAGGCCATTTTGCTAACTGTAAATAGTTTTGGGGTTTGTTTTTCCCCCAGAAATGTTTTCATGGATGCTAACACTAATGGAAGGCAGTTTGAAAAATTTCATATAGTCCAAAAGGATATATCAACTACCATTGTCTACTCCATTAATGATTCAGAAGTCAATCAAGCCACTCAGCGATGTGTTACACTGTTACAGCACTAGGGCACCTCTGGGGCCTGGAACTGTGACAGTAACAGGCACTGCAGAAACACAGAACAAAAGCGCCTGTACAATCTGGATGGTGACAAAATACTCCTTTGGCAGCTGCTGAAAAGTAACTCATCATCCTGGCCCTCCCACAGAGACCCACTGGTGTCAGTTAAGGCTGTGAACCCTTCAGGGCGTTAGAAATGATGCTTAGGGTTTCCTCTGGCAGCAGCCCACAGCTCTGAAGCACAACCACCCCTCACAAGAAGGGAGTAATGGAATGGAATGCCTGGGGGACACAGGAACATGGTTTCTGTGTGGATCCAGTGGTACAATCACGGAGCACAGAAGAACTGAAAAAGCTTCAGAGGGTGATTGCAAAGCCCAGGAGGCGCAAATAGAGGACAGGTAAAAATAATAATACATGCAAAAGTGGAAACACAATTTTACTGCTATCAGAATTCCTCCTTGTGCCTAACCCAGCCGCATCAGAGAGTTGCATGCCATCCAGCTTCCCTCACCTTCTGAGGAGGCTAATTACAATAGCAGACACTTCTGATACCAAAACAAGTGTTTTCATTTCAGACTTTAACTTCTATGCTCTTTCCAACTAACTCTTCTTTGCTAGTCTTGACCTTTACTCTTCGAAATACTTGTAAATGTTTTAAGTCCCCTGGTTTGTTGCTCTTGTCTACCATGTGTAATTAACAGCTTTAATCTTACGGTTTTAATTGTCCTTCATTCAATTGTCTTCAAGAAGTCATAAATTAATTATGTGCTTCTGCTGGAGTTTTACAAAACTAGTTCTCACTCTCTGTATATGTAGATATACCTATAGACTCCTGTAGCTGAAGGTACAAAATAAATATTTTTATTTGTAAAGCATTTCCACAGAACATCCCATTAAGAGACAGGAATTCTAAAATGCATTACATCCTTTAGTTGCTATGGGATCAAAACTAGGTGACCATATCCTGTTTTTGACTCAGTGTTGCATACAAAACTATATATATTTTTTTTTTTTTATCGTGATGCTTTTGGCTGAGGTAGAGTTAATCTTTTTCATAGTAGCTGATATGAGGCTATGTTTTGGATTTGTGCTGGCAACAGTGTTGATAATTTAAGGGATGTTTTAGTTACCGCTGAGCAACGTTTATACAGTCAAGGACTTTTCTGTCTTGCCCCCCCCGCCTCACCAGCAAGAAGGTTGGGAGTGCACAAGAAGTTGGGAGGGGACATACAGACAGCTGATCCCAACTGACCAAAGAGATATTGCATACCATAGGGTGTCATGCTCAAGCAGATAATACTGGGGAGGAAGGAAGGGGGGTATACTCAGTTATAGCATTTGTTACATGTGACGGTGCCCTACTTTCCTGAGGATGGCTGAACACCTGCCTGCCCATGGGAAGTGGTGAATGAATTCCTTGTTTTGTCTTGCTTGTGTGTCCAGCTTTCACTTTACCTGTTAAACTGACTGTATCTCAGCCCATGAGTGTTCTTATTTTTCCCCCGTCCACTGGGGAGAGTGAGCAAGTGGCTGTGTGGTGCCAAATTGCCAGATGGGATTAAATTATGGCAATTATACGTGTTAAATTATCGTGACAGCATAAAGGAGCACCAGCAAAGTCCAAAGATGCTGATATTATTCAATTTATGAACCTAACAAGTTCACAATCTAAGCAATTTAAATAATCACTTGCTTTTATATCTACAAATCATCTTATAATGTGAGTACGCAGAGCCCAAATGTGTATGCACATAGAGGAACTACTGGTTTATTTGTTACAGGATAAACATCATTGTGTTTGTAAACTGAAACTGCAGTACCCTACCTGGTCATTAAATCTCTCTGCAGATCAGTATGTTCATTATTATTGGTACAATTTTATTGTTACTTCTGCTGCTTTCAGCTGTTATCTCATTACCTAGGGTTTCTCTATACAGAGATAGAGCTTGTATATCTCTCTATCTCTCTTCTGATAGATATAGTATACAGGTACCCAGATGCAACCAATATTTTTCAAGGTATGAATTTGGAGAAGCAATAAAATGTATTGTCCTGTAGTTCCTTCAGGGCTATTACTGTCCTCATCAATCCCCAGAACAACCTTAACAAAAGCAGAATACTCTTGATAAGAGTGAGAACTGCATTTCCAAGAACAGAAGCCTCAAATGCAGATGGAGTCAAAAGTGTATGTTATTCCTGCAAAATGTCGCTGCTCAGTGTGAATGAGCACAGTTTGTGACCAGGTGTCAAGACAAACGTTAAATTATGGGTTAATTTTGAAATTTAGAATATTATGATCTCATTTCTGACTAAGTTGTGCAGGCATGGCTGTCATAGCAGAACCGAAACTGGACAGAGCATTTTGGCAAAAAAAGTATAATGCACTGTGGTTGAAATGATATGATTAAAAGGCTTTAAAGGGTCATGATATCCCCAGAAACGCTTGCAAATAACTTTTCAAAATACTTTAACAACTCTAGGCAGCCACTTGATTAGAAGGCTTAGGAAGGTATACCAGCTTTATACAGAATGTTCAGCATTTTTAATATTTCTGATAAAACTCCCTCACAAACAAAATAAGAATATAACCAGCACAAGTGTGGTGTTAGAAATTGTATGTTGAAATGACATTTCTCTTGCACTAAGATACACCACCTGCCTGAGCCAAGTGATCAGGGCTTCTACAATCATTTGTTGGCTCTAAACAATGCTATTGCTAATTCCTACTGTATACTCCATGAGTCTAAGCAAGGGGAAAATCAGAAAGACCAAACAAAGGTAATTTCAGACTTTGTACATAATGGCTGCACTGTGCTTGTGCTTCACACCTGACTGTGTCCCAAGAGTAGATGAAAGCGTGATGCCAACAGCTGAGGTTAGAAACTATTTCCAGTGCTCTGTCCTTCATGCAATGCTCAAAATGACCAGATCCCTTCAGTCAGTTCTTCATTACCAACACTTCACTTCTGCTAAATTTCTACTGACAAAGCATTCATAAGAGAGATCCCTGGTGGCATCAGCTAAATTTCCTTTTTTTCTAGAAGGCTTTAGTCCCCTCCTCTGCCCTGTTCCTATCCTGAGCAGATAACCAAATCCGCTAAAGTGCGGTGCACATGAGTTTGGGGTTTTACTAACGCACCACTGTCACACCTCAACATATCCCAGTGGAGCTTATCTGGGCTAGCAAACATCAGTACAAAGTTTAACCATCTAAACAGAAAACTAGCTCAAAGGAAGTCAAATGCAGAATTTATTAAATTATTTATAATATGTGGCTGCAGTCCTGAACACAAACTGGCACTGAGGTTTAATAGCTTTAGGGACTACACTACTGTAACTAAACTACCTCAGCTGAAGGGAAACAGCAAGGAAGGTATTAATAACCAGGACAAATTTGCTTTTGAGATATACTATTTATCAATTAAATACCACTTGCTAAGCAAAAGCCATATTCCCTTTCACTCACCAGACACTTGGATTACCAAATCTAAATGAGGAAATAATGGCTACAGAAAGTTTGGGGTTTTTTTCTTTATTTTTCAATTTCTTCAGGAAGAAAAAACCCCATAAAGTAAATAAAAAAAACCCAACAAAATCCCAGAACCAGACCAAAAAAACAAGGAAAATGGGCTTTACTTCTTGCAACGTATTCAGGAAAAATAGCAGTCGTAAAAAATTTGTTTATGCTCATTGCTATAGTATGCCGTGTGTGCCAGATGTGCAAGTTTCCACACACAAGCCTAAGAAAGTGACTGAGTTTTAGTAAAATGCAATAATCTCTGAGAGAAGGGGCACTTCAGTTTTACAAACATATTTACAGCCTCATTTAACCCTAGTTTTCACTGCTCAGACTGCTGGCTACTGATGGATGTGACCATTTCTCTACTTGTATATAAACTCCCTATGTTCATTCACAAACCAACAGCTGCCTGGTGATATGAATGACTTTCTACCACCACTGACCTAGGCTTTGTATGAACTTAGTTTTAAAAAACTTATGTGCCTGGTGTCATTGTTCTTGAGAAAAAGAAATTGTACCCACAGACTTCATGAGCCTTTAAAAGGTACCAAGACATCACTTTAAAACTAGATTTCAGCTACTCCTTTTTACTTATAATTGTATGCAATCTATGAAAATCGCAATCTATGAAAATGGTCAGGTAATTAGACACATTTTACTCGCCATTGTAGAGCAGATATTTACTAAATATCAACTATAAAACGAATACACACTGTAATAAAAACTGAGCTTGCCTAGGCAACCAAAATCTATCAGCTTTTACCACAGGTAATGAATGGTTCAGTTCATGCATTTCTTTATTTCAAACCATATTTTTTATGACCAAAGAACAGGTTATAAAAGAGACTGTATATAAAACATGCACTGGAAATTAGCACGAAACTGATTCTAAGGTCAGTTTCCACTGTAGAGGATACAGCTATATTTATAAACCATTCTAATCTCCCACTCCCTTATTATCTTAAGAGCAATCAGGTTTTTCTCATGGCAATTTAAAATTATGCAAAACATCACAATGCTTCAAATAAAACAACAAAAACAAGTTTTTACTTTTAATAACAAGAAAAAGACACTTTTTTTAACGGACTGTGATTAGTATATCCTGGTTTTATGTTGAAATGAAGATAGTCAAGACAATTCCAATTCGGAACTGCTCCTTTGTTGACTTCCCCTGAAAACCTTGCTTATATGGGTTGTTTTCAGTGACCTGAATTAGCTGTGACACACAGTAAAAAAACCTCATAGTTGAAACAATATTTAGCACTTCTGTAGAAAGATGCACCCAAGGATCTACAAGTAGTTATGAAACAAATTAATTAATTAAACTTCTCAACACCCCTGTGAAGCAAGCAAGCACATTTATGTTTTATGAGAAAGGAAACAGAGCCATGGAGAGGTGGAGTGACTTGCCCAAGGCTGCCCAGCAAGAGTCTTTCAGAGCAATAAACAGCATCTGAATTATTGATTCCCACTGCTGCCCTTCAGTTGAATTGTTCCTTTTTAAAAATACTGCAGTGAGTTATAATAATTGCTGGCATGAAAAACATAATGTGGCAATATTTAGGCTGAGATTTTCTTTGTCTTTGTTTAGACTATATTAAAATTTTAGTGTCATTTAAATTGTAGTTGAATTTCTTAGGGTGATCAAAAGTTTCCAACTAGTTGTGCAATATTTCTTGTATTTCATTTACAGTTGTCTCTATTTTGTTATGATGCCTTGCTTATGACTAAAAAAAATAAAAAAAACCCGTGAAAATATCAGTTTTATATTGCTTCAAGAGGGAATGACAGAAGACCAGAGAAGGTGGCTACTATCATTCATAAAACTGAATTTTAAGAGTTGGATTAGGATGTGCCAAGTGATGATGCACTGCTTTCATGCAATACTAGCTACAGGAACTGGAACTCGCTGCCAGGGGCTGAGGAGACTGAGCTTCCCGAGTTAACAGTTCTGGTCCCAAGTCACTTTAGACTTAAACAATTTAAAAAAAAAAAAAATTAAAAAAGAAGTAGCAGGGAGTTGCATGGCGCAAATCACTCTGTTCCTGTATCTCCCCTTGCCGAGGTGCAAGATAAGGATGCTACTCCGGCTTACCTTTCACACGTGCAAGTTTGGGGAGGCTGAACTCAGCAGCAGAAGGCTCGGGGGCTGCCGCGGCCGCGGTGCTGCGGAGGAGCGGAGCTGTTACACACACACCCGCAGGTGAAGCTTCACACGGAGAGCGCCACGTCCCCCTGAGCACACCCACCGACCGCGGGGCCCATCCCGCGGGCTGCCCGGCACCCCGCGTCCCAGGACAGCCCGGAAAAGCCCGTGCTTGGGCGCTGCTCCCCGCGGGACGCCCCCGGCCCGCACACGGGGCACGCCGCGTGTCGCTCCTTGCTACGGGCACCTCCCGGCTTTTCCCCACACCGTGTCCCCCCTGTTCTTCCCCGTCCCACGGGCACCTCCCGGCCCTTCCCTGCACGGTGTCCCCCCGTCCTTCCCCGTCCCGGCGGGGCCGCGCTGGGCGTGGCGGCGGGGCCGGGGGCGCGGTGTGTCCCCCCCACTCGGGGCCGGGGTCGCGGTGTGTCCCCCCCACTCGGGGCCGGGGTCGCGGTGAGCTGTGCACGATGAAGGGTTGTGGTGCCGGGGGTGCCCAAAGCCGCCCCCGAGGCTGTCCCGGCGGTGGGCTCTGTATAAGCGCCCCTTCTCCTAAAGGCTGCGTGGAAAGGCTGGGCTGGGTACACATCAAACCCGAATTTACATGGTGGGGTCTCTTTAGGTGCTTCTTGATCTGTCTTACTTGGTCACTCCCTTTATTCTTTCTTTCCATTGATTTCTGTATGTATTTAACTGAATACACTCATTTACTTTACCTTTTTTTCTTACTCTTAAAGCTGGAATCCTCTCTTCAGTGAACCCTGTTCTTCCCAGCTTACAATTTCAGCTGAGAGGCTTCTTGAATAACACACTAGACACCCAAGTGCTGCTCAGTGTGTCAGGGGTGGAGTACCAAGCCTTGCTCGGGGCCTCCTGCTCTGCGTGTGATGCTGCTGGAGCTTCACTTTGTTAACTGTGCTGGAGTTTTACAGCTTTAAAGGTTGTTTCTTCTTTGCCAGGCCTTGATTATCCAATCTGATGTGTTTTACTGTGTTATATCTACAAGGTTGTCTTGCAGCTTGATTAACTCTTCCTCTCTTTGAGAAAGAGACATTGTAGGACCAAAATAATCAGTTTCTCAATAGAATGATGATAGAGGTGATACTGGCTGGACAGACCTGACTGGGAGATTTACTTTATGCTTTTTTGTTTGTCTTTCCTTGCAAGGAAACTGATGAAATTGCTGATTATCTTTCCAGATGCATTTTGGAGGATTTATAGGCTCTCTTTCATTTTTTTCATTTTTTAATTTTTAACCTTTTTGGCCTTCTTGCATCAGAAGAGATGGCCTTTTTCAGTTTGAAAAAGAAGCTTAACTGACTTGCTATTGCAACAGCAGCAATATCCTGTGCCTTTTGTTTCCCTCGGTAATAATTACATGTTAGTGACAAATAATAAGCTTGAAGGCAGAATCGTTGATCTGTTTGTGGCTGCGATTGTTGACCGTGGAGCTGAAGGCCGCGGCTGTTAAATCTGGTTTTGTGTGTCTGCGGCGATGACATCAGAGAAACATCAGCGAACACAAAGGAGTGGCAGTGGGTCGGGGATCCCGGCCCGGCCGAGCTGCAGTGTTGCCGTGGGGGCACTTCGGGGGTCACCCCGAGCCCTCCGAGAGGGGATTGGGTCACTGTGGCCTGGAGGGACAAACGGGGAGCCTGTTGGGAGCACCCCCTGCCTGGGGGGACGACATCCGTGTGTGTCACTCCCTTTAGGGGTGTGCAGGGCTGGGGCTGTGCCGGGCAGTTCCCCGGGGGGTGCCCGGGGCAGGTGCCAAGGGGGCCTCACACGGTGCCCCAGGGCAGATGTGCTGGAGTGGGTGTGCTGGGGCAGTTCCTGCAGAGTCCCAGGGCAGCTCCCACAGTGTCCCAGGGTAGATGTCCC
>VXAU01001901.1:6569-39193 GCA_013399695.1 Formicarius rufipectus | reverse complement strand
CCACCCTCCTACGCCCTGAGACCCCTCAGATCCCATCAGATCCTCCCCATCCCCTCACACCTCCTCAGTNTCCCCTCACACCCCTCAGTGCTCTCCCCATGTCCACCGTCCCCTCCCCTCACACCCCTCAGGGCTCTCCCCTCATGCCCCGTGCCCGCGGCGCCCTCTGCCGGCGGGGCGGGCACTCACCGCGCAGCCGCCGCGGCCACGCCCTGACGGGCGGGGCGGGGCGCGTGTGGCGGCGGCGCTGTCGGGGCGGCTCTGCGGGATCCGTGAGGGGACACCGAGAGGAGACACCGAGAGGGACACCGGGGGGCTCTGAGGGGACGCGGCGGCCATGGCAGACCACGAAGCGGGGTTGCCGCCCAAGTGCCGGCGGGCTCCAGGTAACGGCTGCGGGGGCAGCGGGGACGGGGCCGGCCCCGAGCGGCCCCTCAGCAGCCGCTCTGAGCGCGGGGCGGCTTCGTGTCTCTGTCTCTCTTTCTCCGACTTCTTTTTTGTTTGTTTCGGGTTTGGTTGTTGTTTAATGGTTGTTTCGTTTAGTCGCGGAGGAAAGTTTGAAGATCTTCGGCACAGTTAAGCCCGCGGGAGGAGCGAGGAAGCGGTCGCGGCTCGCCTCCCGGGCGGGCGCCGCTGCCTTCAGCCCCGAGGGGTCTGAGCCCCAACCTGGGCTAAAAGGGGTCTGACCCCCCAGCCCCGGCTAACGGGGGTCTCTCTGAGCCCCGACCTGGGATAAAGAGGGTCTCTGCACCCCCAGCCCTGCCTGAAGGGGAGTCTGAGCCACATAAAGGGGGTCTGAGGCCCCAGTCCCGGCTAATGGAGGAGTCTGAGCCCCAACCTGGGCTAAAGGCGGTCTAAGCCCCCAGCCCCGGTTAACTAGGATCTCTGCACCCCAGCCCGGCTGATGGGGGTCTCTGAGCCCCATAAAACGGGTCTGAGCTCCCAACTCCATTTAACTAGTGGTCTCTGCACCCCCAGCCCCGGCTAACAGGGAGTCTGGGTCCCAACCTGGGCCAAAAGGGGTCTGAGCCTCAACCTGGGCTAAAAGGGGTCTCTGAGCCCCCAGCCCCGGCTGCCGGGGCCGAGCCCGCTGCCCCCCAAGCCCAGCGGGGCCACTCCTGGTGATTCCCGGCAGTTTCATCGCCTCTCGGTTCCCCAAAGTGCCCTCGGGCGGGTGCCAGGGCATCACCCCTAGCTGCCCCTGGGGCGTAACGGGGCTTTCTGTGTGTGTGTGTGTTTCCTTCCCTGTCCGGTAACTCGAGTCACTAAGGGGAGAACTACGCAAATAATGACGAGCAGAGTCAACGGAAGCAACTCCCGGGCGCTGCACCAGTAAACGACAACGCGAAGAGTTTGGGCACTGGTTGCTTAGACCACTGACACTTTTCACTGCAGCAACATGTCGATGTGACTGAGAGAAGTGGTAGAAGTCACTTGTATTCCTCAAGCGGGGCAATGAAGCTGTAGTTAATTTTTAATTCTTGGTGTCACTATTGAAGTGGATTTTAGCCTTCCAGTCAGTAGGTGTGAGTGTCACCCGGGTCAGGGTGCTTTGGAAATGATATGTCGAAAAAACACAACTTACAGTTTTAGTCACTGAAAGTGGGAGTGTTTTCCTATTACTTCCATTGTTCAGAAACAGGCAACAGAAAAGTCGTGATTTATTTTATGCTTTTCTTGTTTGCAACCGGAGAAGGAAATGTATTTTTAAGATGGCTTTGTGTTTGAAGCCTTTGGCTGGGTAATGTGAGTTGTTGTATAAATAACTGTAGATCTGTTTGGGCCTCATGCCTAACAGCACATGTTAGTGCTGGTATCCTTGGAGAGGGTCTGCATTTCATGCTGTAACTATGTTAGTTATTAATACCTCCTCGTGGACACTGATGCCAACCTTGTCTGGGATTCTCCAGGCCTTTCCCAAACATCTTGCTGAGGTGGTTTCTCCTGCAGCTCCTGTGGGATCACAGTGAAATACAGAGTAAATGGCATTAGATATAGTTTTGTTTATTAAGTGTCATTATTTTGGCTATCTCACATGTAAAATGTTCTGAAAAGCGTCTGTGAAGTCATTCTGTTCTCATGCAAAGCAGCGGTTTGGTTTCAGTCCCGGGGTTGTTTGCAGGGGCGTGGGGAAGGTCCCGTCCTCTCCCCGGCAGGTCTTTGCTGTTTGCCAGTGATGGGCTCCTTTGGATCGTGCAGTCTTTGCAGGAGGAAATAAATCACAAATGAAGTGTGTGCCACACCTCAAACAGTAATGAGAGCTTTCCCCTTCCATCTTAGCCTCCAGCACTCAGCGTATGTTTTAAAATCGTAATACTGTTTGATGATCCGAGTGATAATTTCTCGCTAAAGTAACGGTAACTGTTCCTGTCAGCCTTAAAGGCACTGAAAGCTGATTCAATTAATTTTTTTATATTCTTTCTCCTTCTGGCTTATTTCTTAAAGAGGCTGTTCAAGGACTTTTGCTTGTCATTGGTTGCCTTGGTTTGCACACCACAGCAGGCTACAAATCCAAGTTGTAGGCTTCTCAGCATTTGAACTTAGGAGAAAATTCCAGTGGCATGGTTAGAGATGCTGTCAGCCAACACTTAGTATGGGGTGAAATATCTTTTTTCAGCGTGTGGGGTGGGCAGGAATGGACATGACCTGCACGAGGTGCAGTGTGACACCTGCAGCACCTCTGTCAGTCCCATTTCCCTGCTGTGAACTGGCTGCTCTCAGGATCCAGGCTCAGTGAGCCCACTGATGAAGTTTTCCAAGTCCCATGAATAAGATGGTTCAATAATAGCAACAAGGAAACTCATTCCACAGATGCCAAACGTGTTTCTTGTATTTCATATGGTTGTCTGCAAGACAGCGACTCTCACTTCTTGTATTGTGAAAGACATCATGTCATGGGACAGTGGTGCCAACTAAAGCTTGCTCAGTCTTGATATTTCACATTATTTGGGCTGTGACTTCTACATGTTCATGTTTAACAAGGAAGCCAGTTTTTTTCCATGCTGTAGTTCTGTAAAGCAAGTGGGTGTTTGGTGGCCAAGAGTTGATGGTAAACTGTAGAGAACTAAAGAATTCAGCTCCTTTAGGTTTGTAATAGGTTGGACTCCATGGTCTTGGATGTCTTTTCCAACCTTAATCCTAAAAGAGAAAGGGAGAAGCTTCTTCCACACCAGTGGACTGTGAATACTATTTATGATTTTAGGCTGACTAAATACCTTGTTGCCAAATGAAAGGTGATGTTCACTAATGAGTTTACAGATGTTGATTAATGCTTACAGCTCCTTAATAGGATTCTGTGTGGGAATCTGGAAATTACTGCTGTGATCTGGTGTTTCCACTCTGTAACAGTGAACCCGTGGGGTATCTTTAGGTAACTTTAAAATTACCTGGCACGTGCTTGAAGTTGTTTACTGGTATGTGACAGGGACACAAATGACAAATGAGATGCCCAGCTGGCTTCAGGAGCTATAAGTAACTTCATAAAGTTCTATATACTGTGAGAGACAAAAACTGATGATTCTCCATCACCTCCATGCTCCATCATACCTGAAAGGATGGGAGTAGCTGTGAGATCCACAGTCTGTGAAATAGATTCCTTTAAGGATCTGTGTAATCAGTCAGTTCAGGATAAAGTGTGCATGTTTACAGCCCTGTGAGGGGGTATTTACAGTTCAGCAGCGTCAGGGAGTGTGGGCCTGAAGCAACAGCCTTTGATCTGAAGGTGAGAATTGTGTTTTTCTAAGCTTTGTGGATGCTTCTTGGCACTCTGTACTTTTGGCAAGAAAGAGGAAATGTGGTATCTGCACAGTAGGAGTGTGGTGGCTGTGGGTGCTCCATTCCCCCCTGGGATATCCCTGCTTGGCAGAGGGCTCCTGGCAGCCCGCTGGGAGTCTTGGCTGGCAGGATAAGAAACTTCCTGGAGCCCTGTGAGAGCCTCCCAGCTTGTTCATGTCTTATCGTGGTGCATTGCTGGGTTTAGCTGTGCAGCATTTGAAACCACCAGCTCGTTATTTGACTCCAGAGATCCTCTCAGCTGGGGTCTTCTCAGGGCAGAGGACTCTTGCCTGAGAGGTCTTTGGCCAAGAGACTTCACTGCACATCCGGTTGATCTTACACTCACCCTAATTCCAGGATCCCAGGGCTGAGAGCTGTGGGTTCCTTAGCTCTGCACTCGTGACAGCTGGAACAGAAACCAGATTCCAACTGTTCAGTCACAGAGCTCGCAGGCTGTGGGGTACTTCATTTCACTCACAAGAGTGTCCTCTGCCCTGTAAGACACGGAAAGAGCAGGATTTCCACTGCTGCCTGTTGGCCACTTCTCTAGAAAAAAACAGGGAAGAGGGAGGCATTTGAGAGTCAATACTGAAATGCTGGCATACTTCATTCTGCACAAATGCGCACACTGCCCTCGTCTGTCTTCCAGAGACACACAGAGGCACAACTTCCAGAGACAGTGAAAATGAAAGCAGAATTTGGCTTTTAATCTGACTTCTAAACAGAATGTATTTGGCCAGGGGAGTAGTGCTAACAGTGGCTTATTTCAAGGAATAGACAACATAAATACCCCACTTAAGCACTTCCTGTAACAGGCACTCTTGGTTCTAAACATGTGGACAATTCTGCTCTCCCACAGCAGAATCTGCTGATCCTGGCCTCGGGGTGTGTGGATGGATCCTGGTGATCACCTCCCTGGTTTTCACTGTGCTGACTTTTCCCATATCCATCTGGATGTGCATCAAGGTAAAATCGGTCACTGCTAAGTTGGATTAAAACTTGAAGCAATGCAGGGTGGTTATTATTGTTCTCAGTTTGAGTTACTTGCTTTCAACACAAATGAATCCAACTCTGCTCTTTCTTGACCTATAGCAGGCAGTGTATAGCAGACCCCAGCTCTTCAGTGCATTCATCTTCACACCAAAATTAAATTATTACAATATTTTGTCAAAATGATTCCTGCACTGACTTCTTTGCTGTGTCTACCCAGTTGCAATTAGTTCAGAAACTAGTTTGGGGAGATCAGAATAATTGCAAAACCCCATAATTACTCTTCGAGGACTGATACCTTGATTTTTATTTTTTTAAGGAGATCTCCATATATGTATATATCTAAATATGAAATAAGTAAATATAAATATGTAAGTATGTACATAGATGTGGGTGTACATGACACATTTGAAGATACTGTGTCATCTGTGATCACCCTGAGCTTGATGATTTCAGTTTCCAGACAGGAGGAGTTATTTCCTTCTGAATTGGCTGATATACCACATCATAATTTGAGCTGGAAAAACCCCTGCTGGTTCACAGATACTGCCCTTTGTTGTGTGGTTGCCAGGATATTCCTGATGGCTGCTGCTAGTGCTTGGACCTGCCCAGGTGATGTCCTGTTGGTAGTTTGAAGAGCATTTCTTATGGGATATTGTCCTGATTTTAACTTTTGCTCTTTGACAATAAAGTGTAGGCTAAAATTCTCCAAAGCAGCCAGTAGAGAAATGTGTGTTAAATTTGAGACTCAAGTGTGTAATAGTTTTGAATCCATCATGTGGCTTCTGGAAACCCTTACATGACATCCCCCACTCTGTTCCAGATCATAAAGGAGTACGAGCGAGCCATCATATTCCGACTTGGACGCATCTTAAAAGGGGGAGCCAAAGGCCCAGGTATGTCCTGGAGAGCAGCTGTTTGAAGTCTGTCTTTGGCAAACAAGAGCTGTGTAGACACATTGCAGCAGAGTGGTAAATGGATTTCTTAAGAGTTCTGTAACTACCAGGAAGAGCATGTGTTACAACAGGAATTGGACTCAAAGAGCCTCGTGGGTCCCTTCCAGCTCAGCGTGTTCTATGATTCATACTGTATGTGGAGGGGACAGCAAACTAATTATCTGTGAGCCTTACCCAGCACTGCTTTGGCAATGTGTGGTCTGCAGGTATAATCAAAAGCACTGAATGTAAGGGAGGAATAGTGGCATGAAATGTGTTCTTTGAAAAAAGAAGTTTGATGTTTCAGTTAAAACCCAGTTAGTCTGAAAGCCTTGGTATCCTTCAAAACTGACAGAAGCCATTGAAGTATTTGATGGGATTGAAAAGTTGCCTGTGTGTATTAGAAACTCAGATCTGGAAGAATGTTGTTTTCAGCTGTTACTCCTGCTTTTCAGAGTGACAGAAAGAGGCAGTAGCTTCTTTCTTCATTTTCATCCAAATTTTGCAATATTCCAAGCTCAGGAATTTCAATGATCAGTGTAGAAAAGGAGGCTGATAGTTTCTGCTTGCCAGAAGTAGTCTCCACAAGGAACTATGTGGGGACGTTTTAAAAAGTAGCTGTTAACAATTCTGGGGTCTTTTTCTGAAATGTTTGAGATCTCTGAATAAATGATACTCCAATAAAATGAAGTTTCTCAGCATATGTTTTTGAAAGGCTTACCCTGGTTTGGAAGCCACTGACAGGCATTGTGCTGCTGAGCTCCTCACAAGGAGCTGCACAGCCTCAGTGCTTGGAATTCAGCTTTCATTAGCAAGTTTCCTCTGCTTTAATGGACCATTTTCACATCTTCTTGAATGGATTTTTTGGCACAGGTTTGTTTTTTGTCCTGCCCTGCACAGACAGCTTCATCAAAGTTGATATGAGAACCATCTCTTTCGATATTCCTCCCCAGGAGGTGAGTTTGCATTTGCCTTTGCATCTGATAAAGTGTTGGCACAATTTTGTGCACTTTCTTTTTCCTTATCCCTTCTCAGTTTTTGGATAACATGTAATTTAAACAGACTTCTTGTGCAGGTGCAGTGTGTATTGTGAAGAATACACATATATCCTTTAGAAATGTCATCAATAAGAGAAGAGCACTGAAGGAAATCAAATGATGCTGTCCTCTGAGGAGCAGATGAGATCATTCAATACAGCCTGAGAGCTGGGATGGGAGGGCTGCTGGCCTTCATACAACATTCCCTAATTGCTTCTGTGAGATCTGGAAGGTTTCCAGACACAGCAGTGATCTGTCCTGTGCCAGTTTATCTTGATGTATAGACTAGCTAAAATATTGGGGTGAAATTGATGTATACATCAAGTGCTATTTATAGCAACTCAGGGGAATGAGTGGTCAGCTCCCTTAGCTGGGGTTGGTGTACACGAGGTTTCTGTGCCCTGCCCTGCAGGAATATGCTGAAGGTGGTACTGCTCCTTGTGGCATTTGATGTCTTTCAGCTTGAAGGTACTAAAGAACAAAAAAATTGCTTTTCTTTCCAGTCTGTTTTTCCTTTGACCTCTACATTTTGTAGTAGAATGTCTCGGAGCTTTAAGCCAGCTGAACTCAGTGCTGCCAACTCCATGGTTAACAAAAGAATAAAAACCCACTGGCCCTCTAAACAATAAGCTAGTGAACAGTTGTATCTCGGTGGTTATAACTGTATCCCTCGTGTATCTGGTGTGTTTTGCAAGACAGGGATGCTTGATGCAACCTGCCTGGTGCATCTGCTTCCTGTCAGATTTGCTTGTTGGCTTGTTGCTCATTGTTAGCTGTCGATTGAGACAAATGGCAGCTGTCCTGGTACACTGTAAAGGGTAATTGGGAGAAACCTAATCACTGCAGGCACAATGTGCTTGCAGCTGCTGATGTGCCATTAGTGAAGCCATCAGTAATCCAGTTTTTCTTTTGACTTGATTAAATTATGCCTATGGATTTAGGTCTGTGTTCCGTAGGTAGAGGCAGAAATCCATTTTTATATGTACAACATGATTTCTGTGCGTGCTACTCATTCTTTAGTTTCTGCTGTTATGAAAATCCTGGTGAAAGAGGTAGTTTGGGAAGGGACAGAGCAGGTAAGTCTTGAGGGTTGAGTAATTCACACATCCCTCTCTCTTGTCAAGCACGATAGGAACTGTCTGAGGTGGAATGAGGACACCCCTTCCCATGTTTATGCAGCATACTCCGATCTCTTTTTAACTTCTCTTTAAAATGGAATGAGTATCAATGCCTCTTTCTAGGATTCCCTCTTCCAAACCTTCAAATATACCTGTGTCTGCAAGGACACACCCTTCACTTAAATACCAGTGTTTCATTCAGTGTTTCACCTGACTCAGACTCAGAGGATGTTCACAGATTGGGTTTTCTCTGCAGCTTGCCAGGCCCAGAATCACAGGTTAAACTTTCCCAGGTGATGTTGTATTTCAGGGTAAATAATTGCTGGGTTTTTTTTTCTTTTTCCTGTCACTGGTATGTCTTGCAGATCCCTCTGTGAATTCAAAGAAGTTAAAAATACCGTTATGGCAAAGCTAATGGAAAGTATTTTTCACTGAGAAGTGTTCTAATTCTGTATTTAGTGTCAGCTTTGCAGAGCTGTACTGGAAGGTCTGTGAACCCTGGGACATGTTCACATGCAACATATGTGTATAAGGACTTTTATTTCCAAGACAGTGGGAAAAATAGTTTACACTGGAAAAAACAGGAGTTGGTCTAGTAAAACAGGTACATCATTATCCTAATAATTAACCTGGTATTTATTGCATGTTCTCTGCATTCCCCACTGCTCTACAGATCCTGACCAAGGACTCAGTGACGGTGAATGTGGATGGGGTGGTTTATTACAGGGTCCAGAACGCCACTCTGGCCGTGGCAAACATCACCAATGCTGACTCTGCCACCAGGCTGCTTGCACAGACCACCCTGAGGAACGTCCTGGGCACCAAGAACCTGTCTGAGATCCTCTCTGACCGGGAGGAGATTGCACACAGCATGCAGGTATGGGCAGCTGTAGGGATCCATTGAGCACTTGGGTAAGCAGCAATCCCATGGATAACCTAAAGGTGCAGATCTATTTTACCTTCTAAGTGATAAGCCAAGTCATGATTTGGGGTTTCAGACAAAGCCCTGTCAAGATCTCTTGGGATGGCACACTCTCAAATAAAAATGGGAGTGAGGGATACAGGAGAGGAGGCCTTCCCTGCATCATTGCATCAGTATGTGCTGTTGAAGGAAATTATGCCACAGAATTCCTTCAATGTATCAATCAAGCTCTCAAGTCTTTTGTTAGTTTACAACAGTTATGTTCTTACAAGTATCAAACCATAATACAGATACTAAAGCTCTTAAAGTCCCAGAATTCAAAGATAATTCATTTGGTTTATTGGTCATTCTTCAACTTTGGGCATTTGTTTGAGCTGGGTTTGTGGCTTCACTTACCTGTCCTGCCTTCTGTAGGTCACACTTGATGAGGCAACAGATGATTGGGGCATTAAAGTGGAGCGTGTGGAGATCAAGGACGTGAAGCTGCCTGTGCAGCTGCAGAGGGCCATGGCTGCAGAGGCAGAGGCTGCGCGGGAGGCGAGAGCCAAGGTAGGGCCACCAGCAGGGGGTGGGGTTGGTTCCTTCTTCCTGAATAATTCAACGTGGTGATGTGCAAGATGAAGGTTCTCAGCCAGACTGTGTTAAATATTAATTTTTAAGCTTAATTGCTTCATAATTTTTTTTAGTATTTATTCTGATGTTTAAAAGAGTAGTGCGCCCTTGCAGTAGGGCTCTATAGGAGACTGTGCACTTGGCTGTGCTGGCACACACAGGAATTGCCTCAGCAGTAATTTCTCTGCCAAAACACTGCCATCTCTAACCCAGCCATCCTGGACAAATACATTTATAGTCCCAATGCAGGAGGGTCCTGCTGGTACAGAAACGTGTGGCCACAATTCTGTCCCTAATGAACTCAGAATTAAAAGAGGAAATAGTCCCCAGTAAGGAACACACTAGTCCTTGCCCTTGTAGATACACAAAAAAATACAGCTTTAAGGAGAAAGTATTCTCAGCTATCCATGGGTGTGCCTGCTGCCCTTGAGAGGCAGTGCTGAAAGAAGCACAGAAAAAGTTTCTGAGGACAGAACAAACACTGCCATTGCATTCTCAAGACCTGTGCTCAAAGATCAGCTTTTGTGAGGGGGCATTCTGTGGATGGGAGGAAACCAGGAGAGCAAACAGGAGTGGTCTGTGCCTGGGGAGGCCCATAGAGTGCTGGGCAGTGCTTTGGTGCTGCCTTAGGGCTGAAGTCCCTCAGCTTTGCTGGTTTCCCTCCTGCCCAGGTGATTGCAGCTGAGGGGGAGATGAATGCCTCCAGGGCCCTGAAGGAGGCGTCCATGGTGATCACCGAGTCTCCTGCTGCTCTCCAGCTGCGCTACCTGCAGACCTTGACCACCATCGCTGCTGAGAAGAACTCCACCATCGTCTTCCCCCTGCCCATAAACATCCTGCAGGGCCTCTTAGGTGGGAAAGACTAGGGAGGGTGGCAGGTGAGAGCTTGGGCCTGGCCCGTGTTTGCGGCACCGAATTCCCTGTGTAGTGTAGCTTGTGGCAGTGTTAGCAAAGTGGGTTTGCTAAGGAATCTCTTTTGTTTTACTATGTGTTCTAAAACTTGTATATAATGTTTGTGAATATGGACAATCACAATTATTTGAAGTTGAAAACCTCTCAGAAGGAGTACAAGCAAGTTGTGATCTTAAATAAGCTTTATCCATACTGTCCTGGATGAGATGCCTCTAATCCATAAACTCTCCTTTGCAAAGAGTATAGAAAAGGAGTTGTGGTAGAGGTGATACAACATTTGGAAAGAGAATGATTCCTTCTAATGAATGGGTCTGTAGCCTGCAAGGGAAGTGGAACAGCCCTAACTGTGTTCTCCTGGAGTGTAGCTGTGTGTGGTGGGGTCAGCCGGGAGCTGTCACGGACTGGCTCTCTGGCTTCCACAAGTTGATACAGGAATGAGAATACTGTTTTGGGGACTTCTGCAAATCAGGCTCATGCTCCCTAAACCAGTCCCCATTCATGAAAAACAGTTGTTGGTGGAACTGTCTTGTCTGTTCTGCCCCCCCAGGAATGGCTCAGACATGCCATAGTTATGGATACAACGTGCTTGTGGTCACTGCTGGGCTGGTGTTGTTACAGGGCTGTGTCTGTAGAGTTATGCTGCTTTAAAGCACTGAAATGGGTCCATCTTTATCTGTTTCTCTTTAAAATACTTTTTACAAACCAAAGTACTACATTTTATCCAGCTGTGAAGCCTTCTTTCTCTAGGAAGTCACATGTCTTTAGCTGGTGGGGCAGGGTGGTGTTTGACAAAGATGCTGCACTGTAGGTACACCTGTTTTAACACAGGGGTGCTTTACCTGTTGGTGCTGGTCTGTGCACACCTGGAGTGCTGGTTGTGAGCCACACAACCCAATCTCTACACGTTAAACTTCATGTTTTGTACCTCTTTGGCAGATGTAATTACAGATTAAAATAAGGAGAATTGGAGTCTGCAGGAGAAAGGCTCTTCAAGGCTGCCACTAGCACTGAGTCTATCTCTGGCTTTTGGGAGGTGGCAATGAGACTGAAAAGCCAAGATCAGTGATGTAAGTGCCCTTCTAACACTGCCAGCAGACACCTCACAACTTGTTTTTTATCCCCTTTCTGCTGCTATCAGTTCTGTATTTACAGGTGTTTTAGTACAGGCAAAGCCTGTTCACCTGTGCCTTGACACTCTGTGCCTTTGTCACTATCAGGAGAAGAAGCCCAAGTGCTGCTGCTTTTCTGTCTGTTCGCTGTAAAGGTTTCCTTTTCCTCTGCAACATACTCCTCTGTTTGTCAGTGCAGCAGTTCATGTAAGCTGAGCTCAACTTTTAGCTGGGAGAATCAGTTAACAAAGCCAGGATAATTAGCTTTGCTGTGCTCACACAGTTGGGAAGGGGAAACAGCAAGTGCCTGGCTTGAGGTTAGTCCTTAGGGAAGATGAGACACTGTAACTCACGCTGCTGCTGCAGGTGCCACCCCTGTGGATTCTTGTTGACACCATGAGATGCTTTTTGCTCTCACCCTGAATAAAAAACATGCTGTTTACTGCTAAGTGACTTTCTGGAAGAGTAGAATACTGTTAATTTATCAGGGTCTTAAATGCTCATAATTCTGGTGAGGGGAAAGCGAAACAATCTCCAACCCCTCAAAATAATTTCTTTACTAAAACATCCATGTGCAAAAAATGGCACAAAGAAGGTTTCTAGTTCAAAAGTGTGTTCCTTTCAAGCAAGTTCAAAGGTGGGGTCTGTGTGTGCTGTTTAATGTTTTCTTCATAACAAACCCCTCCATTTGTGTTCTTCACATATTTCATACAAGCTTTATTGTATTAAATATAATCAAAGCAAGGAGTGGGGGTCAATGACTGGTCGTGATTGTTGTCGGAAATTATTGCACAGCTAATTGGCTATTAACATCATTCCCTCGTTAATGTGCATCCTGCCGGAGGAAGGAGCTCTTGGAGGCGCTGAAGGCACTGAACTTGCTGTGTCTCAAACCTGCTCCTCAGACATCCACGTCTGCCATTGCTCTCTGCAGAGGGTCCACAGACCAGTAGTCGTCATCCCAGCCCAGGAACCAGCCGGAGAAGGTGGGGGGCTCGGAGCCCTGTTTGATGATGGTCACTGGTGTCCTCTTGTCCCGGTTGGACGGGTCCGTGTCGATGTACCGCTTAGCTGAGGAGGAGGAGGGTCACATACTGAGTGCAGGTCACACAGAGCAACCCTGAAAAGGCTGAAGGGGAGCTACAGAGACACAGCGCCCCACAGAGATGGGGCCACACTGTCCATTCAAACCAACGGGTTTCCACCCTATGGGTCGATCTGCACCTGTCAGAATGTGGATCACCTGCCTCATGATCAGTGGAAAGTGAGAAGGGGGTAGTTCAGAGAGGGAAACATGACATTACCAGATTTCAGTGCCTCAGTCTTTTCTTCTTCTTGGGCATCTTTCCCAATCCATACAAAGACCTAAAGGAAAAAAAAAAAGGCATATTATTTCAGCAACAATTAATGTCTTGATGACAGGATAATTTAGATGAAGTCTCAGTGAACAGAGTGTGACACAGAACCAGAACATCCCTGGGCTGTTGACCCTACTGACCAAAGCCAACAACTGATCTCAAGAAGCTTTTTGCCTGCATCTTATTTACATAAACTGTAGCTCCATGAACAAAGTCTACACTGGTTTACCAACAGGGCAAAGTAGCAGATGTTTGAACATCTCTACATTAAACATTGGCAGTCATCTTTAAGTTATTTTGTGGCTGATTTATGCACAGCCTGTGATACAACAGCACTTCCGGCTGTTGTAATGGGAGTCTCGATCTAGAGCTGCTCTGTGCCTAATCTTGGCTCCTCCTCTTGCCCTGTAAACATGATGTACCTGATCCCACGTGTCAAGGAGCATCACATCATCTGTAGCCAGGTCATCCTGAGTCAGATCTCCAGGAACTTCTTCAATCTGGAAAACAGAGGGTTAAGATAAGCACAGGCTTCAAGCACCCACTCCACCTGTACAGGAGCAAGGCCAAAAAGGGAGACTGGGGGGCTCAGAGCAGCTGGGACCAAGACTCTCCCAGCCCTGTCAGGTGGGTGTTGTTAGAGCAATCGGGATTGTTCCTGGGCACTCACAGTGAAG
This sequence comes from Formicarius rufipectus, assembly GCA_013399695.1. Lineage (NCBI taxonomy): Eukaryota > Metazoa > Chordata > Aves > Passeriformes > Formicariidae > Formicarius > Formicarius rufipectus. Next base: position 25,749 of record VXAU01001901.1, on the reverse strand, counting down.
CGCCCGCTCTTGTTGGAGCAGGCGAAGAGGCGCGGGGGGTGGGTGTCCATCTTCTTGTCCTTCAGCCGGGGAGAGGTGCGGTACGGAGCCTTCCCACCCAGGGCTGCCCAGAAGGTGTCTGCAAAGGACAGGCTCATGCCTCAGCTGTTCATGGAACACGTCTGAAACACCCTCAGAAAGTCCCAAAGGCCCACAGATAGGAATGCTCTGTGCCCATGTGCACATTCCCTTCTGCTGTGGGACTAAAATACCTGTGAAATAATTACTGAGGATGTGCAGCTACACAGCAGTGATCCCAGACTCCACTGTGACCCCCTCACCTGGCTCTCTGCCCTCAGAAACCTGTACTGGGCGAGCTCCCAGGATCTTCAGCAGCTCCTGTGCTCCCGATTTCTCAGCATTGCTGGCTCCTTGGCCAACCCAAAGGTAGGCAGCAGAGGGAGTTTTGAGGACGAAGGCATCGTTGGAGTTCAGCTGACTGGCAGTAGGATCCAGCTGCAAAGAAGGAACATTGCAGGTGTCAGATGTAATTGTCCTCTACACAGAGCCCATTAGTTCAAAGTAAAACCAGAATCTATTGTTGGATAAATCACAAACAAGCAACGCCCTGTGAGCGTGTATGGCTGTAAGGTGTGTTGTGTATTCCCTGTATCCAGGTGATGAGTTAGACTTGCCACATGGGAAAAGTAAATAGCTGTTTCCCTGTGATCTTCAGCTGCACATGTCCTGTGGTAGGAACACCTGGCTCTGTCATTCTGCCAGGCTTTATGGCTATGGCAGGAGATTTAGGAACTCCCTGGGAAGCCCGTGGCAGGGCAGTTCCCTGCTGGGACACTGATCAATCATTAACACCATCTTCTCTATGTCAACAAGGACGGGCCACCTTGAAGCTGGAGACTTGGGAAGTTACTGGAGTCATAGACCAGTGCCTTCACCTCCCCTGCACCCATTCACCAGGATTTCATCTCTGGGGGTCTGTTGCACCGGGTTTGTGCGTGCATTTTCTTTCAGAGGAGTGGAGCTCTCAACCTGTGTCCTGGCACGAGTTCCTGTTCCACAGAGGGAATTCAGCTCTTCATGCCCTCAGGGCTGTTGTCCCACAGTGGGCTCAGAACAAGTCAAGGGATCAGGTTCCCATGAGGGCCTGTGCACACACCACCCGAGGTCCACATACCTCCACTGCCCGGGTGGCTCCAGAGGTGCTGGATCGGACCTGGAAGAGCCGCGTTTCTGCAGGTGCCGTCTGGCCTCCCTCCCTCGAGGTTCCACCCTTGTAAACAACCAAGGGCTTTCCACCAAACATGCTCATCAGGTGAGGTGGCTCTTTCCCTTGCACTACTCGTTTCTGGAGAGAAAGAAACGTGCTGTCGGTTTTGAGTAGCACGAGATGTACCAGAAATGGCCTTTCGAGCCCCTGCCCAGCTGGGACCAGGAGTTTAATGTTATGTATTCCCACAATGCTGGGGTTTGGTTTCTGCTGGGCTGTGTTTGCTCCTTTACCTGCACAGGGGTCCCTCCCAGCTCCTCATCCAGCTGCACTGTGAGGAATGCAGAGGTTGCAATCTCGTCCTGTGTGGAGTCAGCTCCTTGCCTGGAAGACAAGGCCAAATTCCAGCTTTATTTTCAGCCCTTACACACACCCCCCCCTCTCTTACAGAAATTCAGAAGAGTTAAGGAAAACCTGCGCTCCCAAACCTCTGCAGCACTTCTTTCAACAGGGAGGAGACATTGGTTATCCTGTACTGTAGCTCAGGGATTACAGGAGGAGATAAGAACCTTTTCTAGATAAGCAGCACAGATTCTGTAATATCTCCAGGCCAGTTTAAAAAGCACAGCTCTTGGTACTGGGATCAGGAAGTGTGCAGGCTGTGCCCTTTCTGGGTGCAGTCAGGGGTCCTGCCTGTGCCCTCTGCTTGATGATGGGCAGAAAAACCACCCCTGTGAGACTGACTGGAAAACTCTGTAAGGACATAGGCTGGGAACCGTCCCAGTCACAATGGCAGAGCAGCAGAAGTTCCTTACAGTGTCTCAAAGGTGCAGGAACTCTGCAAACAGCAGCACAGCTTGATCCAAAGAAGGGAGTAACTACGAGTGTGGAGGGGGCAAAGCTAAAACAAACAGCTAGTACAGGAATTCCCTGCATTGTTTCACTTCAAATGAAACATTCCACACCTCTGGCAGTGTTTTGGTTGCAAGGGATGCTTGTCCAGGGTGAATTTCACCCCCACCAAGGTTCCTCTGGGAAGCAGCAGTGATCCATTTTCCCAGTGGACCCTCACCCCACACAGCCCCCGCATTCCCTGGCTGGCTCCGCAGTCCCTCACCAGGTGTAGATGATCTGGCCCTTCCTGCCGCCGTGCTGGTAGTCATACAGGATGATGTAGCTGTCCCCGCCGTAGAACTGCCCGTACGTGGCTGGATTTACCGGCACCTTCTCGGAGCCTTCTATTCTCCAGATCTGCAGCGGGATGAAGGGAGGTGGCTCGGGACGAGACCTCTTCCCGCTCCCCGAATCCCCAAATTCCGCATCTCGGGATCCCCGAATCCCCAGATTCCGCATCTCGGGATCCCCCAGTTCGGAATCCCCGAAACTCCAAATCCTGCAGCGCCCCCTGCCGGGCCAGCGCCGACACAGCCCCGGACCTGACGGACCATTCCTCTCCACGGGATGGAGCTTGGAGGCTTTTCGGGCACCTTTGGAACAGCCAAACCTTGGCCAGGACCAATGTGGGCTGCCCCCAGCCCTTTCAGTCCCACCTCCATCCCTGTTTTTATAGGCAAAGACATGCACGGGACAGCTGCTCCAAGGCAATCCCCCACCACAGGTGTGATGGCAACAGGTAGAACAACCAGGAGAAGGACAAATGAGGAAGAAGTACAGGTCAGTGCTGGGGAATCTCAGGGTCAGAACTAACAGAATCAACACCACTTATCAGCAGGGCTCTCCAGACTCTGCTGGTCCTTCTGGTGTTAAACACTGACCCAGTGGTTACAAAATCCCACAGGGGCTCCCTGAGAGCCTCTCTGCTCTTGCAGGAATGCCATGGAGGAGCAAAGAAAAGCCCGGGAACCTTGGCCCGGGGGCTGTCGCCCTGCTCACCTGTTTCTTGCCAGAGCCATCATCCTCCATGCCGTGCTGGGCAGCCATGGCCCTGGAGCTGTGCAGGGTGGCTGCGTCGAAAGGGACCTGCTCGATCTTGGCAATGTGACCAGAAACGTGAGCCTGGCCCAGCCCCTCTGTCTGGTCCCTGTCCCGCCAGTTCTTGAAGAATTGCTTGAACAAAGGGGTCTCACCACTCTCAGGGAGGACTTGGATCTGAAAGGAATGAGCCTTTAGAAGCACCTCCCTAAGAACTGAAGGGCAGGTTTAGCTACATGTGGGCTGCGTGGCCTTACCTGGGTGTGTTTGGGATAACCCATCTTGTCAATGAACTCAGAAGCTGTTTTCAGTGCTGCCTTCTTCTCTTCAGAGTTGGCACCTTTGCCTTTAATGAAAACAGAGAAAAGAGGTCAACTTTTTTTACCCAAAGAAGAAACTGCCCCATGTACCTTTTGCAACAGTGGAAAAGCCCAGCCTTCCAGATGAATAATGCCAGATAGCAAATGACATGAACACAACTGCCTTTCTACTTATGACATGAATTATTTTCTCCCTGGTTGTCTCTAGTACCTTTCCAAACAAAGATCTTTCCATCTGTGCCATGGTCCAGGATGAAGCAGTCATCTGTACTCAGGGCTGCCTGGGAGAAGGGGTTCTCATCTGCCACCAGGGACACTGCCATGTTCCCAGCCCCATTGGAGACCTGTGACAGCACAGCACAGAGGTCACGTCAGGCACTGCCTGCTCCTCTCCACAGTTCAGAACTCTGGGAGGGGAAGGGAAATACATTTGAATGCACTGGCTGTTGCAGGCATTATTGTTTTCAAACAGGATACCTCTGACACAGCAACAAAAACATAACACTGGCTCTGAAGAGTTCAAGTACTTCCAGCAAAGCAGGTACTGCTGGGACCAAAGAGAGATTGGTCCAAAGTGGTAAATATCTTCTAAAGCAAACCAGTTGCACTCAGGGATGGGGGGGTATCTGAGAACAGGCCTCCCTAACTCGAGTTTGGTTAATAACCTGAGTTCCTGTACAGACTGGTGGATAAAGTTTCACATTACAAACCATTCTGGCAGACATTCATCCCATCATTACTGTCTCCCTACAATCAAAAGAGGTGGTAAAGACACCAGAAGCACGTGGACATCCTTAAGCAATCAGGATTCACACACAAAAGTTGATAAAAAGCCAACAGCAGAGTGAGGCAGCAGTGGGACTTGGATCAACTCGACTCCTCTCTGCTGTTCCAGCTCCATCTACTGCACAAAGACCACTCTGTTCTCCCCAGTGTTGTGTCAGGATCTCTTGTTACCTTGTAGAGCTTGGCCAGCTTTCTGTTGGCTGTGTCAGTTTTGGTCTCATCAGAAACTCCTGGTGGCAAAGCGGGCTTTGGTCCCAGGACCTGTGTGAGAGAGAAAAAATCATTACCAGCCAGTCTAAGGGGACCTTCATGCCCAGATGCCCCAGTCAAGAGAAGCAGAAGAAAATTCTAGACCAACAGTGTCAACACCTGCCGGTGTCCCAGCGCTGCAGAGAACCACGTGTGTTCACAGGGCACTTCACATGGACAGACACCCCTGAGCCCGTNACGGTGGCCCACCTGGAGCATCTCCTCCCGCTCGGAGCCCTCCTCGGTGACAAAGACCTTGGCGCGACCGTTGCGCTCGTTGTCCCGGATGCCCTTGGCCAGCACCGTGGCCTTGAGCCGCTCCTGCCGGTTGCTCTGGGAGCCACACCATTGGAAGATGTTCTGGGGGAAAGAGGAAGGTCTGTCAGAGTGGAACAGCCCTCTGTTGGGACAAGATGGTACTTGATGGCTGGGATTGAACGGGGTCAGGCTGGCTGAACGGTGTTCAGGGTGCTCAGCGTCTCAGGGGGTTTCAACAGAGCAGGGAAAAAACCCCTTGTGTGAACTCTCAGACACCTCCTGCCCCGGGAGGCTGCCAGACCTGCCCTTGCCGTGGTACTCACACTGCCCAGGTCCAGGATGAAACAGTCCCCTGTGTTGAAGCTGTCCCAGGTCACAGGGACCTCCGTGGCCCGCACTGTTCTCCTGCCTTTGACCTGCAGCAGCCTCTGCACGGTGACCTCATTGGGAACCACGTGTCTGAAGCCAGAGGCCACACCACCAGCCTGGGGGACAGCACAGGAGAAAAGACTCACACTGGGACTGGTGAAGAATGTATTGGCATGTGTATGGTGTGTCCTGCCTACCAGACATTATCCCAACCTCTAGGATCACCTTCCCTGCTGATAAAGAGACACTTGGGATTCCTTATTAATGCAGGCAACAGGACTCATACCAGTTATCCTCAAAAAAACCATAACCAAATTCAAGTGAATGAAAATAACAACAAATGAGTGGGAAATGAGCAAAACAGAAAGACCAGGAAAGTTTTAGACAAGGGGAAATGTGAGCACTTCACAAGCATTTGACATGACTTTCCTTGTGCCTTTGGATTCCCACAGACACAACTGCTCCTCCCTGCATTGTTTTCACTTCTGTCTCACTTCACTGTGATGGCAGGCAGGAGTAACTCCCACTACTGTTCATCTGCTTTACCAAAACATTGCACATGCTGAGGAGGTGGGTTAAGCACAGAAACTGAGTCCCGGAAGGTCAAACTGTTATGCAAGTGGGGAGAAGTTAAATCTCCTGGGTGGGCGTTTCCCATTAACTCTGCTGCTTCTTAAATTCATTCCAGGTGTCTTGGGCCTGTTCTTCCCTCTGCTTCTCAAAGGAAAACAAAACCTCGATTCCTAGTTTTCTGGGGCTTTTCTTTTGTATTATTAATTCAGCCAAATCTCACCCCCGGGGATCTGCTGTTCTCCACCCAGTTCCAACTCATTGAAAACATCTGCTTGAGAATGGGCTTTAAGCAACTGTAACAAGGGCAATTCTCTCTCTCTGAGAACTGGGCAGCGGGCAGGATGCCCTTTCTTGCAAACAACATTCAGACTGGTACCACGAAGCCCCAGGGAGCACCCACCTTGTACTTGATGCCAGATTTGAAGTAGCCCAGGAAGGTGGAGGACTCGTGGCCCTGCACCTCGCGGTGCTGCACAGCCCTGCCCTGCAGGTGGTCATCCATCTGCACCGTGAAGATGGCAGCGGCCCCGCGCTCATCCTGGGAGCTCTCATCGCCTGCAGCAGGGGAGGGGGACAGCTTGGGGGGTGCTGCCAAGAGCTCTCCCTTTTGCAGGAGGTGGAGAAAGCCCTGGCACGCCCCTCTGTGACATTTACTGCAGGTAGGAGAGGGAAAAATCCCACTCCCTGAGTCGGAGGGATAACACCCAACCTCCATCCTTTCAAGTACAAAGGATTTCAGCCACCCCTTTCACAGGAGATCTTCTCCTCCCTGTGAACCTCTGCAGAACAAGGGCTCGTTGTGTCACCTTGGTCAGGAAAACGCATTTTTAGGAACACAGGTTCCTCACTGTTGGAACAGGGGTTGCCCTCCTCGCTGTTAAAAAAAGGGGTTGCCCTCCTCAGTGTTGAAACAGGGGTGCCCCTCCTCTCTGTTGGAACAGGGGTGCCCCTCCTCTCTGTTGGAGGAGCCACTGCAGATATTTTGATGAGCAGGTCTGTACTGCCCCCCAGACTGCCCCACTACGTGCTGCCAGCTGGGCCCTGTGTGCCCCTGGGCAGCATTCCATGCCCAAGGTGGGTACGGGGGGGGGTCAGGGTCACCCCAGGCCATCCCAGCACTCACCCAGCCAGAAGTGCAGGTCATACTGGAGGTTCCCACTGCGCTGTTTGATGGTGTTCAGCACCAGGTAGGAGTCTCCAGTGAAGAAGTCTCCATACAGGTTTTTGGGCACGGGAACCAAGTCAAACTTCTCAATCCTCCAAATCTGCAGGCCAGGTTCCTTCCCAGCCTTCAGAAACTCAGCGTGTTCCACCATGGTGACGGGCTGGGGGACACAGAGGGTGGGGCTCACTATGCAGAGTCCAGGGAGCATGTGTTTAAATTGAATTGCTTCTGATCCCTTCACTTATTGTTCCAGGCAACAAGTGGAAACATTGCTTTTTCCCTTGCATTAATCACTGTTAATTTTCACTTTCAATCAACTCTACTTCCTGGCTTATTCCTGACTTACCTTTCCTAGACTTTGTTTTCTCTGGGGTTTATCTATTTCCCTCGATTTAAATCTATATATTTTCTTCTAATTTATACTTTTTCAATATGGCACATAAGTGAAGGGCTAATTCCCTTTCCTATAAATGCTGCATTCATATATTGCATTCCAAACTGTTGGAAACAACCCCCTTTTAACTACACATTGTACATCTTGCACAAACATTATTTACAGGTGTCCTAAAACCAGGGTGATCGTACCCAGCTCTTTCTAGAAAATGCTGTGAATGTCATCAAAGATTTACATAACTAACAGGTTTCCCACAGCTCTTCTGACATATTACATCAGTATTTCTGTGTAACTTGTCCCTTGTAGGAACTACACTAATTTACACAACATCCTGTCCTAAGGACATTGCAATTTTGGTTTAATATGTTTATTGCCAAACTTATGCACTATATTAACACTATGCAATATCCGTTGTTTTTACAAACAGAATGAACACTTTTCTCTGTTATGAAAATTCATTTTGGTAATTCTGGAAGGAAATAGAATATTCCTGTTGCATTTGCAATGGAGTTTGTCTGTCGATCACGTCATGCCTCTGAGTGCTGTCAGGTAACAGGGAAGAAAACATTCAAACATTCCATTAGAAGCAGCCAGGATTTTGACAAAGAAGACAGTTCACAGCAGCTGGTGGACAAAAGTACAATATGCTGAGCTTTCAAGGCAGAAATAAAGAATGTTACAAACTAGAAAGGAAAATAGCAAGTCAGGTCCCAGTGACTCCTAAGCTGAAATCAGGTCTCATAGGTGGAAAACAGTGAGTGTTATCGTTGCGATTCCAGCCAGCCTGACTCCCCTGCTCCCAAAGTCCCACCTCAAAACGGGACAAAAACCTGAAAGAGTTAAAAGAGAGTGGGACTCTTATAAGTAGCAGGAAAACAGAAGTTTTTCAGGATTTAATTGTGATGTTAATCACTTACCACAGCTGAAAGCACAACAGCTGCTGTAACAACATATCCCAGCCCTGCCATGGACATGGAGCTGACACAGTTCAGCTGCAGAGCCATTGTGCAGAAAAGGGTGAGAAAAAGAGAACTGAAGTCCTTTCTGCCCATTTCTAAGAGCAAATGTGCTTCTCCCGCAGAGGCTGTGGGGAGTCCCAGCTCCCTCCTCTCGCTGCTGGGGACGATGAAGGGCAGAAGCCAACCTTTTATCAGGGACAAACACACCCACCCCCTCGGCAGTCCAGGGGCGGAACGTGTTTGTGAACATAGTGCCCCTGGAATCTCAGCCTCCTCAGCCGCTCGGAGGCTCAATCCCAGCAGGCTCCAACTCCAGACAATATGCTATCCATTACCGACAGCACAGCGAGGGCCAAACGAGCCAAATATCCAGTCACGAGGCTAACGGGAGAGGAAGAAATTAAGAGACATCGGGAACAGAGGCAACACTTTGTCAGCTGAAAGCTGCGAAGGTGATGGGACCCAGAGGCACAGCACGGCTGCTCCAGCTGGCAGGGGAGACAGGGAAAGAGGCCTGGGACAAGACAAGCACTGAAAGGATTCAGCTGAGCAACCTGAGGGTGGAGGGAACGTGCCCTCATCTCCCTGCACTTGTCAGAGGAGTAGGATGCAAAGCTCAGCCCCTGCTTTGCACCCGAATGGAACTGCCACACAGGCACTGCCAGACGAGCACACCGGGGAGGCTCTGGGGATGCACCCATGGATTTCAGCTCCCGTGCTCACACAAGGGCATTCAGAGCCTGGGAGGCAACAGAACAAGAGCTCATTCAGTAATTTCACAACCAAGTATTTCTGAGTGTGTAGCAACACCCTGTGCAGAAACACAAAGCCACCAAACCTCCTCAGCCCCATGGAATTACAACAGCATAGCTCATGGCAGCATCCCCACAACCTGCCACCAATAAAGAGATTATTCCTCCAACCATCTCACACTTCAGCAAACCTGCCTATGACAGTTTCCAAGTGTTTGCAGTGAGTAAACCGGGCAGGAAACTTTCCCTGTGCCCCCCAGGAATGGAGCAGCCACACAACGTGTGCTGCTGGTCACTTCTGCTCCTACACCCAGGGGTGGATTCCTGACAGGAGCAGCTTCCCAATTCCAGAATCTCTCAGAGATACTTAAGTAAAGGCCCAAGCTCTGCAGCCACAGAATCCCACGAAGGCAAGCACAGACCCTGCTTTGTGCTCTCTGCCCTCTCCATGAGGATGTTTTCTCTCATGAGAACACCCTGTTTCTCTCTTGCCCAAGCTGATGCACTTTGTTTTGAAATGTCACCTTGGCAATGTACCTTTAAAAATTTCACTGGAAATTCTCAAACTGAAGCAGACAATAAAAACAATGTGTTAGTCTTGATGGTATTTCTGATCCCTGGGAAGGAAGTTCAGAGTGTCAGAGGTCTGAGACCCAGTGGAAAACATGCTGGAACCCTGACTCCAAGGAAGGCAGCTGGGAAAGGCTTTGGCAGCTGCAGGGAACCCAAACCAAGATGACTGGGTTGCATAACAGTAGAAAGAGATGGGACCTTTCCAAGTGGAAAAATACTTCGGACTTTTTTTAATAAATACCTGTATAGCTATTTAATACACACCTGGGCAAACTTCACAGACTTTTTGAAAGCATAAAGGCCCAGGATCATCATCTTTGTTAATATCCCATTGTAGGATATACTGGAATCTGTAGATATATGTATACATGACATTTTTGAAAAACAATTTATTTAGTCTTCTAACTAACTTGGCATTTTATAAGTCCAAGCTTGCATTGCCAACGAGCTGCAGAATGTAAATACAGGCAAAAGAGGGCTACAGGGAATAAACTGTGTATTAGAGTGTTCTTTCGTAACATGATTTAACTGAGCCATTTCTGAAGGGAATAGGTGTAAAGCCACCCCAGCAGCTGGTGTGGGTTATTGTGCTGGCAGCAAACCTTGCATTGTTCAGTGAAGCCTCACAAGTGTGTGGTCTGGACGCTGCACTGAGGGCACTTGCCAGCTGAGATAGCCAGAGCCCCACCGAGAGGGATGTCCTGGTGGAGACATGGAAAATAGGCACAGTTCAAGCTGCTCTTAATAAAACTGTCCAGCTCAGTCCCAGGAAGGCTCAATGTCTTATGCAAAGGAAAGTTATTTAAGGAAAACAAGGAAAGGTCTTGGAATACAAGGTTTCAGCACAGATGGACCGGCTAAATGACACTTGGCTGCACAGCCAAAAAAACAAGAACTTAGGAAAAGAAGCCCAATGATTTGAGCAACCAGTGGAAGACAACAGCTCGTTCTGGGCTTCAGATGTGCAGTGGCACAACCATGACAGGGCTGCCTGGGAATGCTGTGTGATGGAGCCTGGCTGAGAACCAGTGTCAGGGGTGTGCTCTGTGCCCCCAACACTAAACACCACCCGTGGTATGTGAGGGAAGCGGACACGGACAGAAAGCCGTGTCTGGCCCACAGGCCAAGGGCAGAGTTTGGAGGCTGCTTCTCCAGGGCAGTGCTGAATGATTTCCTGAGGCTGGAACCACTTGTTTCAGAGGAAAGGCCACAGAGGCAGTGCCTGTGCTCAGCAAACCTGAACTGGCCCTGCTGTGCATCCTCCCTGATGTGGTGTATGGAAGCTCTGCTGATGCTTCCACTGCCTCTGATCTGGATGCAGTCCTTGTCTCTCCTCGTGTCCAGTCCAAAACACCTCTTATCTCCACCCTGCAAATTGCCCCCTTTGCCTCCCCAGGTCCTTCCTTTGTGCTCTGCACATTCATCTCTGGCTGTGCCTCCCCCTCCTCTGCCACAGCCCCTCTCTGCCCTCACAGACTGACACTATCAGCACTTTGGCCATTCGTCCTTCCTCTCCTCCCAGTTTGTTTCTGCCAAGGAGTGCCCAGTTCTGCACTGCTCACAGGGGCCCAGCACAGCCATACTGAGAGGAGGGTCCTGTTCCCTTTGGGAAAAATCTGTGGGCACAGAACCTGGAATATCTCACTCTACCTCACCACACTGCAAAGGTCATTACAGGGAAATAATTAATGCCTGGCTCCTCCACATCAAATATCCTCTCACATCCTCACACCTGCCACCACCTAAAGCATCTAGTGATATGTCTGAAGTATCTTTCTACAAGATAATATCATCCAATACTGACAGAACAGAAAAATCTTTATTTTATTTAATAACTGGACACTTACAAGAGAAAAATGAGCACAACATATTTTTTTAGGAGCCACGTTTAATTTGTGGTGATTCACACTTGTATTTACCCACTAACACAGCAAGGACTCACCTGCACAGAGCTTCTCAGGGATGCTTGGCTGCATGAACTGAGACTGAAAACAGTGGTGGAAGGCCAGGTCATCACGTGGTTGTGCTCATTGCAGCTCTGGTTCAGATAATTTGTCTGAATTTGCTACGTAAACAGAGCCCACACAGGAAGGGCTGCAGCCAGCACAAGCTGCAGCACAGAGCACCTCAACCACCTGCTGCTCACTGCATGGCTAAGGCTGTGCTCTGTAGTTTAATGCAGAACATCAGGACAGCTCACAAACACAGACTGAATTTCTAAAATATGGGGAGAACAGTAAATCTTAGTAGAGTCTGTATCCACACTACACTCATGCTGCAAAAATGCCTCTTGTGCACTGATCCTTATTGTATCTTGGGGGCAAATAGTTGCATTTCCACCCAACTAACTCTCTCCTTCCCTCTATTTATTTGCCAAATATTGCCTGGAGAATATGAACTGCTACAAAGAAATAACAATATATGTCCTCATGGAAAGAAAGCCTCCCTTGTCTCTTGGCACTCCAGCCCTCCTATACTGAGTGCCAGAAATAAATCACTGCTGTATTCCTGCTGCAGCAACAGGAAAACCCTAAATCCTTGTGTTTTGTAAGAAGCAAAGGGGTATAATCCTACTGGTGTGATCAATCCAAGAAAATCAACAGCTTGTACTTGCCAGTAACACCCCCGAGTGAGAGCTGCATTCTCCAGATCACTGTCTAAAATAGTGGCACTGGAGAGACCAATTAAACAAAACACAAAATTATTTGCTTGCTCCAGGTTTAGCTGTTTCTGCACTCGGAGCAGAATCTCCACTGCCCGACTACCCACGCAGCCACTTCCTCTGATCCTCTGCCAGCCCTACAGCCTCTGATGAATTTGCAAGCACTGTGAGAGTGTGGTGGCTGAAGTTCTGACAGTCGAGAGACACTTCACTGCTGACCGGGAGCGAAGCAGAGAGCTCAGCCCCGGCCGGGACAGCACACCCTGGACCACGAACGATCGTCTGCTCCCGCAGCCCTCCTGCCACACCGGGGCGTAACAGCACTCACTCCTCACTGGAAATAACTCGGGGGAGACTTCAGCTTTGTTGCCCAGGTGATAGGCATTGAAAACTATCTACAACCGTAGATTAGCTGTGAATTCATGTACACACAAACCTAAACCCAACCCCTTTCCTTCCATCTCTTGAAGAAACCAGTAAACAGAGCTTATTTGGGAGAAGAAAAGAGTGGCATGGGAGAGCCTCCTCCTACCCCAGCCATGGTGACTCCATGAACTATTTCGGCTCCTATTTGAGGAGCAGCACAGTTATTCCCAGCAGCTACATCTGAACACTCACAGGCAGCCACAAACCTAAAAGAATTCGAGCTGAATTGCCTAACTGAGATCAACAGTCCCGGACACAAAGCCCAGCATTAGCTGTAAACTGGCAAGCAGGGTTTTTGCATTAGTTAAGTTACAACTCCTACTGAACCACTTTAGTGAAGCAGAAGGCCTGGAAGATGTGAGCATTGTTCACTTTTCCCAGCTGTTTGTTTGCACTGTGAGTCACAGCAGCGCTATTCTGGTCTCCCTACCTTTTGAACAGACCCACTCAGTAAACACAGAGGGTTTGGTCGATGCACTGAGACTGAGAACTTCTGCACAAAGGCCTGAGTTCCTTCTCAGCTGCAGTGCTGTAGGCTGGGAGGAATATTCACGGGAGAAAGGTCTGCAGAATAGAGTCTCCCAGAGAACACACTCAGAGAAAGCTGCTGATACAATCAGCTGATACAATACCATTTCAGAGCCCTGCCTTGAGAGCATTCATGGGAGCTGAATCATGCACTTAAACACATACAGCACAGGGAAGGCTGCACTGCTGACTGCTTTCATTCAGTGGGGAGCAACAACTAACCCTGAATAATACTCAAACACAAATCATTGTTCAGTGCTGAAAAAACATTTTCAAGGAGTTCTTATGTAACACATAAGACATAGACCAGCACATGAAAATGTGACTACCACCCCAAAATATGTCCTCTAGAGAGAGCTGGTGCTGACAGCCAGAACACATTAAGGGAGGCAGTGAGGACATGCCTGTGGTCAGCTGCAGGGAGATGACACAGATGTTCTTCCTCCAGTCACCAGGCCCTGACTGTGTCCAGGGGAAATCATCTGCAGCTTTATGCCAACCCTTTTTCCCTGGAGAACAAGCCAAAACATTCCTCTGTAGCACAGGAGTCTGTTCAACCCATGATCCATAACACAGTGAGACATAATTGCCAGAGAAGGGCTGGAAACCAGGAGAGGCTCCAGAAGGGAAGCGTGGAAGTTGGCCTTCCCTCCACGTGCAGCATCAGGCACAGGCAACTCGGTGAAAGGACTTAAATGTCACTGCTACACGTGTGACAAGGACAGGAGAAGCACAGGCAAATGTTAGGGCTGGGTTTCAGTGAGGAAAAAGCAGGTAAATGACCTTTCCTTAGGCCACACTGCCAGGGCACAGCCAGGCAGGTCCCACAGCACCTCCCCTGGGGCCAGCAGAGTGCAGGGCACTGCATAGAAACTGCCCCTGTCAGCTCCACACAGAGCCCACCTTCCCACCTCAGAAACCTCCACACGAGACACCAAGCAACCCAGAATTTAGAGGAATTAGATCCCTGAATGCACATTCCAAGCCAGGGTGCTCCTGGATGGGGGCCAGGGAGCAGGATGTGAGGCTGAGGGTTCCGGGGTGCCCCACGCTCACCAGCTGCCAGGGAACACAAACACCGCCCCCTCCAGCCCTGCCTCGGCACACACAGCGGTCCTGGCAGCTTCGGCACGGCCCCAGGAGGGCACAGGGCCCCCCATTTCCTATAGAGAGGTTTCCTGCACGAACACCAACTTCCCAGGAAATCCGTGTGGAGCCAGAGAGAGCTGGCAGAGCTCCCCTTCGCATCCTCAGTTCCCCGAGCACAGGCAGGTGTGGCCACTGGGAATGACTGTGCTGCTCGCAGGGCTGTTCCCAGCTCCGGCTGTGGCCACTATTAATGACTGTGCTCTCACACCCGGAGCTGCTCGCAGGGCTGTTCCCAGCTCCAGCTCCACAGCCCTGGCAGCCGGAGCAGCCGGTTCCCATCCCGCTGGGCACAGCCACAGGAGGGCAATGCTATAAACACACATACCAAAATTATCCCTCCTCCCTCGCAGCAAAGTGAGCGGCAGAGGGGGGGTTAATTTCAGTTCCTTTTAATCCAGGTTTTGGTGTGGAGGAACCACAAGCATTCCCGGAGCAAATAGGCTGGAAGAAGGGAAAGTCCTGCTGGAGCCAGTGCTGCTTGCAGCAGCTCCGCCCCTCTTGAGAGACCCCGGGATGATTCATTTCCTCCGCAGTTTGAGAGGCGCTGCATTTTCACTGCGTGTGGAAGCGCTCCGTAAATAACATATGTTTAAACTTTGGGTTTGGACGGTGTCCCACTGCCTGACTGTCCCAACACAGACAAACCGTTGTTCCTCCCTCCCCGACTGTGATGGGACATCAGCTGAGATCCACTCCAGCTCTCCAGGTTATCAGTGGGACGTGAATGAGGAATAAGAGAGAAGGGAAAAGGATGGACCAAACCCACAGCCTGTTATCAGAAAAGAACACTTTGAAATAGGTAAAAGGAGACAAAATATAAATCTTCAGAGCCCATACCATCCAACCCTTCCATCCAGACAACACCACATCCCAAATTTTGATCACAAAGCCCTGACAACCTGGTTTGAATATCCTGACTGAGGGTGCAGTTACTTACCAAGTCCCAAAGTGGGGAAATCTGAACAAACTAAAACAAAGGTCGTTCTCCAGAGGGAAATGTGAAATCCCTGGAATACCAACCAAACCAACCACTCCCAAGCAGCATCACCAGGCTCCTTCAGCTGTCCTTGATCCAACAATGCTATTTCAGGCTGGCAATTCCAGACTGTCCAGCACTGCAAAGCACCCCAGGACAAAGCTGCCAGAGCTCTATTTACCCCACTAATGTCAGAGCTCTATTTAACCTTGCAAATGCAGCATTAGTGGATAATCAGAGATAAATACCTGGAGATCCTGCTGAGAGAGGCTGCTCCTGCCTTTCCTAACTTCTCTGGCCAGGCTTTCCTTCCCTGAGCAGGTGTGAAGTACTGAGAGCTGACGTTTCATGGACACTGCCTGACCCGATTTCATCTGTGAGGGCTTTGTCAGGGCCACATTATCAGCAGCTCCCTTCCAGCGGCCTGGATCCACACCTGGATCAGCAGGGAGCAGGCTGATGGCCACACCGGGCCTGTGCCATGTGAGGGCAGCATTCCCTGCTGCCATCGGGACATTCCAGCTGTACCTGGAGGGTATGAACACCCTGGGACAGGGACAGTCACCCAGCAGTGCCTGGCAGCCACTGATGGATCTGCTCTGGCAATTGCTGCACTTCAGCTAGCAGGGTGTAGGATCCCAGTGTAAGTACTGGAAATCTGCCAACATCCATGACTTCTTGGGAAGCAGAGATGAGGAAGAAGCATATCCTCTGAAATCCAGGCCTGGTGCACACACAGTCAGCTCAGACACTCCCACCACCAGCTCATTTGCCTCTCTTCTCCTCACTTAAGTATCTGAATGAGCCTTCAATTCAGAAATCCCTGATCACAACAGTTCCCAACTGCCAAAGTCACAAGGACTGAGGGAAACTGCCCTGAGGAAAACTGCCCAAGCACTTTTCCATGCTCTTCTTTGTCTAAACGTCTGCTGTGGGACAGAGCTGATCAGCATAACAGCTCTGCTGCTGTGGCCCTGTGCTGTCTGAGGCTGCTGTGCCTTTCCCCCTGCCACTGTTTCGTGCAGCCTCCTGCAGTAAAACACTTCCCAAAGTGCCAAATCCAGCCTGCAGCCCAGTAGCTGTGCACTATCCCCACCTAGGGAGTCTGTGTGTGACACAGGAAACAGCTCCTAGCTGAGAACTCCAGCGAGTTTAGTGCTTTTATGGGAAAAGAATTAATCACCCACAGCATTTCTTTCTGATTCCCTTAGGCTTCTTAGTGTCTGAAGTGATTAATTAATGATTAGGAGGCTGAAAAGACACAGACTTGAACTAATGGAGTGAGAAGCAGAACAAATGACATGACAGAGAGACACAAAGAGCAGCACCAAAAAGGAGAAAAAGATAACTTGGGGTTTTCTTCCAAATGCAAAACCTCAGTGACCCCTGAAAGCCACTGCCCAAGACATCCTTTGAGTCCTGAGTTTAAAAGGATCCCAAAGAGATTACAAGTGGCCATATGAAACAATAATGCATACAATTCTCTCTTCAGTTTGTGTTATTAGAAGGGATATCAAGTACCTGGTCTGGAGAACCAGACAACCACCAACAAATAGAAATAATACCCACTAATCAGCAGAAATACAGGACAGCTTGTTACATAGGAATTGCCCACATCAGAATCCTCTGCCTTTTCAGGAAAAGCATTTGATATTAATCAGGCAGAGACAACAACACTCAGAACTCAGTCATCCACATGCCAACTCCCCAGTGCTGTGGAACAGAAAACAAGAGCAGCTGTTTCTCCCAGGCAGTAGTGACTGTGCTTAAGCAACTTCATATCTGTGTCTATCCATGTTCTGCTTTACTGCAACCCAAACTTGATCACTTCAGCTCCAAGGAAAAAAAAAAAAATCTCACTACTTTTGGGGTCAGAATCCCAAAGCAAAACAGGGGAAGGGTTGGTTTGTGAAGCTGCACTTTCCTGTCCAAAATCCTGTTTCACATATGTGCTACTCAGTAGCAACACTACTGTCTGAGACTGGGATTAAAATGGAAAGCTTGTATTTGTAAGGGAGCTGAGAGCAGATAAAACTCCCGAGTACAAAATACATCACTGGGCTATTTTAAGAATGGTTCAGTTCCCACTGGGATTCTATAAAACACACAACAGACAACAAAAAGTTATTTTATCTGAATTTGGGGTGGGAGAAAGCACTGGCTCCTATGGGTCAGCAGCTGAGCACAGCTCCCAGCTGCTCCGTGCCCCATGGGAAGGCCCTTGCCTCTTCTCTTCCACAGGAGCAGCACTTAGAGCCACTGCTGACCACACCACCAGCTCAGCAAAGGCTGCAGCACTCACCAAATTATACAAAGCAACAGCAAAACCAGCCCTGTAATGGAACACATCAGACAGCCTTTTAGCCAGAGCTGGCAGCACTCCCCCTCGGTAACATCAGCAGAACCGCGGAACTGGACTGGGGAACGCTCCCATCCTGCTTTGGTGATGAAAGGAATGAATCCACACATGAGCTGGATTTGTGCCTGTAAAATCCCAGTTACATTAGCACCAGCAATAGCATTTTTGCTCTGTCACCCTCTAGACACTCAGAAGCAGCCAAAGGTTGATGGCTGGCTCAGTTTCCCCAGGGTTTTCCCCATAGCACTGGAATTTCATGCAGCTGGAGAAAGCCTCCACTCTTCCGAGAGCAGGGAACATTCTCCTGGGGACACACAGGTACTCAGCTCTCACTAAAATTGTTATCTGAACTCTCAACCAACCACTGGAAAATCCCTCCCTGTATTTAAACATTTGACATTTCATGAACTCACCATCCACCCATGTCACTGAGGAGGTGTAACTACAACCCCTGCCCTGTGTTCCTCCTGAAATCTGGTGAAATCCATGGAGCTGGACTTCCCAGTGCCAGTCTGGTGATGGTACAGACCACCAGCCCAGGCCAGTGCTCCCATTATCCACCACTCTAGAGATGGACAGAGCATCATCCAGAGACTGGAACCCCTCCAAGCCCAGGGAGTGGCTGTGGTGCCAGCCACTGTTAAACGGGGCTGACTTCTCTCTGCTCATGGCATAGGCCAGGCTTCAACCTCCCACCTCCCTGGAGTAAAAACTATGGAATAAACTGTCTCATGGACAAGAGAAACCAGTTGCAACAGCCAAGGTTGTGCAGAACTATTCCTCAGTACTCAGGTTTCCCTTCATTTTTTCCAGATGGATGTTAAACAATATGCTGTAAAACAGTTTGAGAAACCTGAGGGAGCAGAGACCTTTAAGGAACCCCCACCCCAGGGCACCCTAGGCTGAGCCATGCTATACTCCCGCAAAGGAAATACAGGAAATTTGGGGGCTTGCTGATAAACTTGCATCATGCAGAGTTGGTAGTGGAAGATGGAAATCGTCACGATCAGTAAGAAAAATAAGAGACTGAAGGGGAAACAATGCTTGTTAGCAAAGTCGGATTTTTTACATCCAAAAGCAAATAACATTCAAAGCAGTTTTATTCCAAGAGGATCTACTTACTAATGAGGCCTCCTTGAAACAAGTCATCCCCATAACTTTTTTTTTTTAACCACTCTTCCTAGGAAACATTTTAAATACGTTTTCAGTGTCCACATTTTTGGAATTTCTATTCAAACAGAGCTTTCAAACATTCTTCCCCCGAGCAAAGACCAAGCCGAACAAACCCCCACTGTTCCCATCGCCACTCGCTCTGCTTTCAGCGGCGCTCGGAAGGCTCCCCGGCCGTGCGGGGCGCTCCCCCGGCCCCGGCCCCGGCCCCGCACCGAGCGGCGGTCGGGACCTGCGGCGGAGCCCGGCACATCCTCGCAGATGCCGCACACAACGCCCCGGGACGGGATACCGGCGCCACAGGCGCCCCCTCCCTCCCCTGGAACCCTCCGAGCCTCCCCGGTCCCGCCGCCCCTCGGCAGGGTCACCGCGG
>VXAU01001898.1:0-11780 GCA_013399695.1 Formicarius rufipectus | reverse complement strand
AGGGCACATCTCCAGGGTGGAGGGTCACCAACTCCCTGAGACTGTGCTCTGTCATGAACTCGCCACTGGTTGCTGCAAGAGAGGAGCCCTGAAGAGGAGATAGAAGGACTGCCTGAAACAATACCTCAGCCTTGGCAATATTGACCCCCATCAGTAGCCCACTCTGGCCTCCAATTGGGAGACGTGGAGACACACAGTCTATAACGCTGCTGTCTCCTTTGAAAGTGCATGAGAATCAGTCTGGAGGACAAAAGGCAACGCCAAAAGAACCATGCCTTGACAATGACACCTACAGAGACTTTCTGCTGTGCCTTTTGCAACCAGACTTGCCTATCTCGCACTGACCTTATCAGCCATCAGGGTGCTTGCAACAAGCATGGGTAAAACCCTCCCAAATCTTCGTTCGCGAAGTCTAGCCATGATGATGATGATTTTCACTCATAGTGATAAAGCACAGAACTGTTCTGACACTTTCTAAATCTCAATCAGATATGAAATACTATTTTTAGATAACTATTTTAAATAAATGTGTGTCACCGGGCAATGCAGAAGAACCTTGGATCAAAGATAATATTCATTACATGGAAAAAATAAATGTAATCAAACTAGGAACATGGGTTAAGGTAGATGGGTCTGAATTGATGCTGTATTTTTCAGAATTGATGTCGTAACATCTTAATCTTTGTTCAAATTAGGAAACTTTTAAACAACTCTAAGTATTCTCTACCCAGGGCATATGCTGAATGCTTGATTTGTTTAAAAATTAGAGCAAGTAATATTTCTATGGGAGAATGCCCACTGTTGTTTTGATAGGTTTCTTAAGACTGGGTAGTGAAAACTGATGAAGTAATGCTCTGCACAGTACCAAGTACCTGGCCATAATCTGTAGCCTCTCATATGCTGGAAGGCAGGCTCAACACGGTCTCTTCTGTCAGTTTTAGATCTGTTATGTAGGCATACCAGTAGATAACCAATAGGTTAATCTATTTGCAACATAAATTAAACTAAATGCACTAATCAAAGTAAGGATGCACAAAGTAGCAAGTAGTCATTAGACTGCAAGTCACCTCAGTCTAAGCCCTCATTTTTCTTTTTCATCTGTCAAACATCTTCTCTTCCAGTATTACTGTTCAGGTTGAATAAGGGATATAGTTGAAGGTAGGAATAAGGTGCATTTCCTTTACAGTATGCCATCCATACTAGTTCCTGATTTTACTGTTTTGCTCTGTTCTCATTACTCTTGTGCTTATCCATACAGAAAGCATAATTCATCAGAGTGTTTTGACTGCCTCATTTCAACCCAAAAGCTAACTCAATTACTGTGTTTTCCTACACAAACATGGAATCTGTCCACATCCACTAAAAGTTTGCTAAATATTTCTAACAAGCCTAACTATGCTTAGAGTTCTGCAAACCTTTTGGCATCCATTGCTAAATGGCATGTTGACACTGAAACAATAAGCTATGTCGAGCTTTGCATCATTCTGGTTTTGCTTTTGGTTTTCTAATTGTTGAGATTCTCTACCCTGAAAAGTTGGATAATTTTTGCTAGGACTAAAGGAAAGTATTAGTTCTACGTAGGACTAAAACTTGAATGTTGAGTTTGGCACATAATCCTGAAAGGAAAGACTCCATTTTCCTTCTAGCTATACTAAAAGTAAAGAGAAATGGAAAAAAAAAAAAAAAGTGTCACAATTTTTTGATTTTGTAGTTTGCTTTGAATCTTTTTGGTTATTTTAAGGAAAAATGTAACTTCCAAAATAACCCAACACTAAAACTGAAAATTTGGTCAAGCAAATCTGGAAATCTGTGTACCATAAAATAGCTTTTGGTCACTTTGTAAGGACTCAAGAAAACACGTAAGATGGATGTGGGAAAACTTAATTGGTTGCTAAATGTGCTGAATGTGCCTGACAGAGGTTGGAATTGTGTCCCAAGTCTGAGAAAATGTCTAAATGTCTACTTCTGTAACAACTGGAGCTTACAGTGTGTTAAAGGGCTAACAACAATTGACTGCTGCCTGCTGGAAGACAGAGACCCATAGAATCTCTGGCTCAGTGGCATGACTGAGAGTGCAGATGATACTGTCATCCACTGAATTGTGTGGATGGTACAATAATGTTGTTGACAGCCTTAATACAATAATAGACAAAAATAAAGTAGATGATAAGATACCTGTTCCTTTACTTTCTTCCTAGCTGATCTTCCCAATACAGAGATATTTGAGGTAGTGTCAACTAGAAGTGAGGAATTCTGTGTTTTTATGAGGAAATAACTCTTTCTTGCAGTCGCAGGAGCAAGTTGTGAGGAAATATAATAGTCTATTGCCTTTCACCATCCTGTACTAAAAAGTCATTCCTGAAATGTATTATTTCCTAACTCGATTTGAAAGTCAGTAAGCTCAAGTTATACAGTAATGTAGAAACTAATTTCCAGAAGTACAACATGCATTTAAAGACATAGGGGGAAAAGCCAACTGTGCTGGTTTAGAGTTAAACCAGTAGGAGAAATTAATCCAACTCAGAGTGAGATTGCAAGTCAGAATAACAATTTATTAAAAGATCACAAAAATACACTGAAACAGAAAAGAAAATTTGTTTGTGCCATGAAAAACACCAGATGTACAGCCCAACACAGTGGGGCACAAGCAGAGTGGAGCTCACCAAAAATGACATAGAGGGTTTTAGAATACACACCCACACAGTGACAAACTGATCCTGGTTACTAAAACCAGGACACCAACCAAACTTCCACTTTCTCCTAATCACTCTAATTAGTCATCTCAGCTTCAGGGAAAACAGGAACCTTGAGTGATGCAGACAGATTTGTCTAGATTGCATGAAGTAAAAGGAAAAAATAGGAGGAAAATATTGTTTAAGAGGTAATACTTCTAATGAAGATTCTGGCATTTGAAACACCATTTTTATAATCCGTATAGTCCAAGACTGGAATAGTAAAAATACTCTTCACTGAATTTTTACATCCTTTAGTGTTTTTATTTCTTTACCTTGGAAGTGGGGTTTATTCTAGATTTATGTTAAATCTGGAAATCTTTTAAATTTTTGTTTTACTATTATTTCTGAGCATTTCTGAATGTTTGGAATGTTTGTAAAACAATCTTTTAGTTGTGAGATAAACAGTATTACGTCCTTTGTAATTAAATCTTGCACATTGTGAGGAGCTTGTTAGATGCAGTGTTAGTAAGCATTTTATTAGCCAAGATGAATTAGAGATGAAGATATGGATTTGTGACTGTTGAGGGATTGTGTTGGAAATCTGCTCTGGCTCTCTCTGTTTGTGAATGTGAAGGAATGGGATTAAATGCAAATATCACAACCACTTCTTTACTTGTAGGTTGGGCGTTTATGTTTTTCATTTCAATTGTTCTCAAAATCCCATTGACTTATATTTATCAGGTGTGGTCAGAAAAAACCCACTCTCACTCTAGTCTTAATGCTGATGGGATAGATTTCCTGAACTACAGTCTGAGGAAAAATAAATTAACTGTAATAAATAGCTATTACAAAAGTCTTAAATCCTACTATGGCTAATCAGTTTGAACAAGATATTTTAGCTGTAAATAGCTTTTAACTGAGTTTTACACTAAGTGACAGCTACTATTACATTTTCTGCTTTTGAGTGTGAGAAAATTAATGTGCCAAGGAAGTGCCTATTATTTAAAGACATCTTGCTCCAGACATTTTTAACAACTGAAATTTGCAGTGGGTAGTCCATTGAAGCATCTTGTCATTAAATTATGCACTGTACATTAGAAACAGATGTACCACTAGAAACCTTATATGGCAGCACAGTCTTCAAGATCTGCCAATTAGAATGCTGCTAAAACAGAGAACACAGCATGAGTTACAGATTAGCTGGTTTACCTAAGGGAAAAAAAAAAAAAGGACATAAAGGGAGCAATGAGTTTTCTGTTCTGCTATGTAACATCAGCTTTGAGAATTAAGTAGTGAATATGTTTTTCCTTTATGCTTTTTTACCTGCAAAGCAACTAGTTTTATGTATCGGGAAGGACTGATGCATTTCCTGATGTGCTTCTCAACTTCCAAATGATATAATACTATACAATAGTAAGAGGATATGTGGGGTTTTTTAACATTTAATCTTAAGAATTCACTAGTGTGAACTGGGAAAAAAATTTGAACATGGAAAATAACAGGTGATAACGTAATATTGGAACATAAATAAATTTATGTAAGAGTGATTTTGTGAGGAGTGATTGAATTGTTGTTGTGATTCAAGAATGAAATACTGTAACCAAGTTCCTTTATGTATTTGCCATCCTTAAAGCATGGATTTAATTTTAATTAAATAAAAAGTAATTGTTTTGGTATGGCATGGATTGCAATGATTTTCATTTAATATCTCAGAAAGTTTCATGTCTCTAAAACTCAGGATATTTGTACTATAGAAATAGAAAATTTCTATTGTAAGCAGACTACCTTGTGCGACCTTATACTTCATGTTACTTCTTAATGAGAGTTGAGGCTAAAATGCATAACTTCCCTCTTGCAAACAAACAATGAAGTCAACAGTTGCTTTAAAACAGGAATAAAAAGATAATAAACCTATTGTAAATTTGCCTCAGGTGCCTGAACCAATAGCTGTCTGTGTTTAGTAAGTTTAGGAAGATGGAGTGTGAATAGCCTTTATACAGGAAAAGAGTTTGACTCAAAAGTTTTCATTTTTTGAATATTTATAGTGACACCAATTACAAAAATTTCTGCTTTTCAAAAGCTCTGATGTCATGATCTTTAAGCAGGGGGAAGCATACACATTTCCTGAAGTGATGATGTTAGCACTGCTCAGCAGTGAATGTTCTCTGGAGACTGTTAATACTGTAAAAAAAACCCAAGATTTTCTGAGGGAAGATGAGTAAATCTTGTATCTAAAATTTGTGATATTAACATATTCTTTTTTTTTTTTTTTTCCCCCTTCCTTTCTCAATAGTGATTTAATCACTGGGCTGTTTCCCTTTCATGATGGTGATGGAAAGCTATCCAGATCTTTTCCTTCTTCCTCTCTAGCACCAGAAACCCACACCTCTCCCCGTCATCTGTTTGATGGGAAATGAAGTTTTTCCTAAGATAATAACACCAGGTGGAGGTTTTTAAATAGTTGCATAGTTAACACATTCCAGAGACGGGAAAACAGAGGTATTTATAATTGACTTTGGTGCACATTGACCTGCAAAAGCATATCCAATACCATTGGAGATAGAGCCAACTAGACAAAGTGGTCATCCAAGGTTGCATATCCTTCTCCCATAATCCTCCCCCACTGCTTTCCTCACAGGGATGCCTTGCAGGTCACTGCTGAGGACTGGGAACACTCATCTATGAAAGGCTAAGGGAAAGCACTAAAATCCAGTCAAATATGGATATAAAATGTTTAAGTAATTACATAGGTGATTTGATGAATTTAAGAATTCCATTTTTAGAGAATTTAACAATTCCATAAGGCAAAAAACTGTAAACCTGTACATTTGTAACTCTTTAGACAGCAACCATTGAGAAAATCTGAGACTAAGTAAACGTAGACACACCCAGAGTCCCCTAAGAAGTTAAGAAAGCAAAGATATTTCACTGAAGCTCATGACTCAACAGAGACCACAATCTGATTGTACTATTATCTATAGTAAATGAATGATGGAGTTGTTATTTCGATACTGCATTGCAATATTTAGATATTGTGTTTGTAATAAATCTAAATGTAATCATCCATGTAATCACATAATTCTCTCCTGGTCAAGAAACTTCTCTCAATTACTCTGCTTCAGCTTCCTATGCTTTATTCTTTTCTCTCCTCAATTTTAAGCAGGTTCTTCCATAGAGATATGGTTATGTGGAGTAAAACTAATGGCAAAACTTGGCTTTTGAAGAGGAGGTTTGTTATTTATCTCCAATATTAGCGATTCAGACAGCGCAATAGAGGGAATAAAGAAACTATGAAAATAGAGGACCAAATGTATCTTCTCTTACAAAATCATGACTACATAGATGGTTTGGATGCAGGTTAGAAAAGATAAGAATTTTAGTTTCAGAATCTTTCAAAAGCTATGCTTATACCAGGGATTAATCAGTGCACTACACGTTTAGTATCAATAGCAATACTATAACAGATGAATGATAACATTAGATGCAAAATAGGAATACCACCAACAAATTTCTAAATAGTGTTCCAAAACTAAGAAGTTCTTATCATGCACATATGCAGATACAATCACATGCATATCCCCACTGTCTCAGTCCTTGGAGGTCACAGTCACATCCCACTTCTAAATTCATGGGTTCCCTTCCCTACCTGCACACCCCTCCTATTCTGGCATTATTTACACCTGGACAACACCCTACACCATGCTGACCCAAGTCCCATAGACAAAGTCCTCCGTGATATGATGCATATGTACCTCATGCTGTCAGCCACCAGCTGTGTGCAAAGATGCCTCCAGTGTTCCATGGGAATTCTACTGTGCCCAACTTGGACAGAGTTTATGGAGCCATGGGGAGGCATCCAGCAGTGCAAGCCATGTGCAACTGTTGCTTTTTCTAAAGCAATGTTTCTTACCATGTTTCTTATGTATTTGTGGGCTGACTACTCCACTCTCGATTCAGAAGTTTGTTTCAAGTTCCATGATCATATTTTAAATGGTCTAATGGTAATTATGCTCTTTGTAATGCTCATTTTTGGGCAAAATACCATTCTAAGAGTTTGGTGCATTTGATCCAGACACACTATGCAGAATCACATCCTACCAAGAGTTGCTTTCCAGACGTCTTGCCATGAAGGCAGCCTCAAAGCATGCTGATTGTTTCACGCAGAAGTTTTGAAAAAAGAATGAGAGTGATATTCAGTGCCTAATGAAAGTTAGGAATACCATGATCAGTATCTCTTCTGTGTAACATTTAAAACCACTGCAATTGCAATATTAAAAGTACTTTAGAGTGAACAATATTTAGCCTTAGCATTGTTTCAATGCACCTTTAGTCTTGGAGCATTCTTTCTTTGTTCTGGTTTAGAATTAAACCAGTAGGAGAAATGAATCCAACTCAGAATGGGATTGCAAGTCAGAATAACAATTTATTAAAAGATCACAAAAAATACACTGAAACAGAAAAGAAAATTTGTTTGTGCCACGAAAAACACCAGATGTACAGCCCAACACAGTGGGACACAAGCAGAGTGGAGCTCACCAACTCTGTACTGAGCACCATGTGGTCCCCCCCGAGTTCAAAGTAAAAAGAAAACAAAGTACCTGCTGGTGAAAGTGATGGTTGCAATCTGGTGGCAGTCTCAGTCTGCTCGCGACTCTGGTTCTCCTCTGGATCTGAAGAGACCTCCCAGGCCCAAACCCTTCTGCTTATATCCACTTAGGCTCTGCCCAGTCCCTCTCCCAGGGCAGAGACTTAAACAATGGGTGGTTTACTCTGGGAGATAAACAATGGCCTATTTTTGGCATCCTTGATGGGCCATTAGCAGATATGACCCCTCAGGTGGGTGTGGGGGCAGAAGACCTTCCTTATCTCACAGAAGTTCCTAAACACCCAGTTTGTAGCCTGAGGGGTGGACTGTGCCTTAGACAATTGCTGCTAATGGACTATTGTGAGCAGTTTGTGGGAAAAATGACATAGAGGGTTTTAGAATACACACCCACACAGTGACAAACTGATCCTGGCTACTAAAACCAGGACAGTCTTTGTCTAAACATTGGCTTACTTATTAAAAACACTAAAAATTCTTGAGAAATCATGAACCTAGTGGTACCCACTGAAAGTGACTGAAAATAAAATAAGGAAATATCGATGATGTGTCTTCGCAATTACTGTCATCTAGTCTTACAGACAGTCTCCATAAATTGCTTTTATAATTCCTATTCTTCAGCTGAAGTGTGATATTTAGCTAGTAGAAGTGAGGAGACACAGGAAGAATTCAGGACCTCACACCATGAAAAGCTGATCTAACACTGAATTAAGATAAAATTCTTACCATGGCTAAAGAATTACATTACTAGCTATGAGTGGCTAAGAACTATAGGGTTTGTGTGTCTTTGATATGTTGGTTCCTATTTCACATGGTATTTCAAATACTGCCTTTACTTACAACTGTATGAACCCTCTCATTTCAACATTAGGATAGCAAACCAAAATATTTATGTACGGTTACTATCCTTCCCTTCTCATATTTATTTTCCCTGAGATTTTAGCACTACAGATGGTTTTACTAATATTTGTCTAAACAATGGTTCTATATTCTATGTATATTTCTTTTATAAAATGCATATGTCAGAAACTAACAATTTTAAGAGAAAAAAACTGAAACAATGAAATATATAATGCACTGTAAGGCGCAGATTTTGTTCTAGCAAAGCCTACTACAACAAGTTAGTGACTATCCTCAACATTCTTTTTGTTTTCTTGGTAGATTTTTTTTACACTGAACTATGATTTATTTCTGAATAGGTCATTACTTGGTCTTAGGTTTTGTTTATTCCAGCAGGCCCAGTGATGTCTAATTTGAAACAAAGTCAATTTTTATACCATCATTAGCTTCTAGCTAGTGACTGTATACACCATTGTATGCTGATGGTTGACAGAACCCTTGTAGAAAACCACCTACAATAAACAATCCAATATTTTTTCATCTCAGCATGGAAACTATGTAAGTCTCACTACAATTAGGTAACTACAGATTATTCTCTTAGACATAATTATGCAATTATTCTTGGATCTTACAGAATAAAAACATGAGATGTTTTAAGATAATTTTTTGGGTTTTTTTTTTGTTTGGTTGGTTGGTTGGTTTTGTGTTTGGTTTTTTTTGTTTGTTTGTGTTTTGGGGTTTTTTTTGTTTATTTGTTTGTTTGTTTGTTTTTGTTTTTTTTTTTTTTTTCTTGCAGTTTAGCAGGAAGGCAAAGAGAAATCTATTTTTCACAAGGCAAATCAAGTGTGGATTTGGCCACAGTCAATGAAGACCCATAAGGGATCTCTGGTCTTTGGATGTATTGGCTCAGTTACTCAGAAACTAAATTTTCCCTTTGATGAATGAATAAAAAAGTAACTCATCCCTTTATGGGTATGTTACTTATCAAAGATATGATGACAAACAAACAATCTAAAGAGGAGTAGAGAAGAAAATAACAAACTTCCTAAGAACTCTGAGGTATCAATCATTTTCCCTAGCTTCGGTAAAAGAGAAGGTGCCCAAAAATTAACGTGGATCCAACCTTCCTCAATGATAAAACAGGCTTTTAAATGGCCCTATGGTGATAGGACATATATTATAAATAGTTTTCTTGCAGACATCTTCTGAACTGTGAGCGAGTGTATGTGACGACTTGGAAGCCATGAACAGAAAAAAAAGTATTGATTAATATACTGAATAAATGTGATATACTACAGCTGTTAGGTCAAAAATGAGGAAAGCCTGATTTGGAAATAAATTGAAGAGAATATATGCTGTTCCTGAAACAGAAGTTTACATTTGAGAAAGAAACATAGCAAGCATATTTGATCTGTCATAGAATCATAGCATTGCAAAAGTGGGAAAATACATCTAAGATCATTGAGTCTAACCATTAACCCAGAACCTTCATGTTCACCAATAAACCATGTCCCCAGGTGCCACATGTAGATACTATTGAACACTTCCAGGGATGGTGATTCCACCACTTTCCCAGGAAACCTTTTCCAATGACTGACAATTCTTCCTGTGAAGAAATTTCTCCTAATATCCCTCTAAAACTCTCCTGGAACAACTTGAGGCCATTTCCTCTTGTTACCTAGGATAAGAGACCATCCCTCACTGTGGTAAGACCTCCTGTCCAGTAGTTGTAAAGAGCAATAATATCTCCTCTGAGCCTTCTTTCCTCCATGCTAAACAACCCCTGCTCCCTCAGCTGCTTGTCCTCTTATGAGCATTTGCTGCCATCCTCATGAAGAAGCTTCAAAACCTCAATATTTTTGCTGCTATGACAGACCCAAAACTGAACACAAGATTTAAGATGTGGGCTCACCAGTGCAGAGTACAGGTGGACAATCACTGCTTTATTCCTGCTGGTCACATTATATCTCATGCATAGACACATGGCACTTCTTCTGCTGTTTTAGAAACAATGTATTATATGAATGGTCCAGACTTTTGTGTACTATTCTTAGTCTCAGTGGTAGCAGGGGTGTTTTTTATTGCTTTTAAATCCTGGAGTTATTTAACCTTGATTTTCCTCTTTAGACCAAGATGAGATATCATTCAGCAATTACAATACACTCTTTAATATTAGGATTTACAGCCTTGACTATCACTAGCAAAAGATGAAAATTACATGATTCTATTGTCCTGATATCTTGGGTAGGCCACCCAAGGCCCACCTTGTGGTGGGTTGACCCTGGCTTGATGCCCACCAAAGCCATTTATCACTGTCTTCCACAAGTAGACAGGGGAGAGAAAATATAATGAAAGACTCATGAGTTGAAATAAGGACAAGGAGAAATCTCTCACTGATTACCATCACAGACCAAACAGACTTAACTTGGGGAAATTAACTGAATTCATTACTAATCACAATCAGAGTAGAATAATGAGAAATAAACTCTAAAACCAACTTCCCTTCAACCTTCCCTCCTTCCTGAGCTCTACCTCTTCCCCTCCAGCAGCATAAGCAGATGGGAAATGGGAATTATGGTCAGTTCATCACATAATATTTTTGCTGATGCCTCCTTCCCAGGGTGAGGTGGTCATTCACGTGCTCCCGCATTTGGTCTCTCCCGTGGGCAACAGTCCTCTACAAACTCCTTCAGTGTCAGTCCTTCCCACAGGCTGCAGTTCTTCATGAACTGCTCCAGTGTGGGTCTGTTTCAATGGAGTTCAGTCCTCCAAGATCAGACTGCTCCAACACGTGTTTCTCAAGGGACCACAAGCCCCTACCAGGAAATCTGCTCTAGGTGTGTGCGCCTCTCTCCATGAGTCCACAGGTCTTTGACAGGACCAGGGCTTCCCACAAGGCCACAGCTTCTTCAAGGTATCCACCTGCCCTGGTTGGGTCTTCTCTGTGGGCATCAGGTAGAACTTTTCTCCCCTGTGAACCTCCATGAGTTCTAAAGGCAGAGCTGCCTCACCATAGTATTCACCATAGGCTGCAGGGAAACCTCAGTTCTAGCGCTTGGAGCACCTTCTCACTCTCCTTCTCCACTGCCCTTGGTGTCTGCACAGTTGTTCCTCTCACCCTCCCCTCTCCTCTGATGACAATTACATCTGTGCAACAACCAACAACTTTTTATCCTTCTTAAGAATGCTATCACAGAGGTGCTACTACTCCTTCTCATTGCTTAGCCTTGGTCAGTGACAGGCTGGATGCAGCTGGCACACGCTCTCTTGGACATGGGGTAAGCCTCCCTTATACACTCCCCTGACACCCAGCTAACAAAACCTGATCATGCAAACCTAATACAAGGCCGAAGTATAGAGAAATTCTTTAAAAAAACATCATCAAATGGTCATTATACAAAAGCCTGACATAGCAAAAATACAACATGCAATGTTAATCAGTCTTGTGCAACCAACAGACCTTGTGCTATTTAGTAGTCTAATATGGAAGGATTATGTAGAATTCCCAGAGAAAGTGAGACATTTTTGTTGAAGAATTTATTCCTATTGAATGATCTTTCCCCAACACTTTTACATTCAATGGACTACAGAAAATCCACAGATAATAGCATGCCCCTTGGTCTAGTATACATTATGAATGTGCCACTGATCATCTCTTGCAG
>VXAU01001897.1:118275-159347 GCA_013399695.1 Formicarius rufipectus | reverse complement strand
GGGGCGTTGCTATGGGAACGGCGGACGCGGGTGAGAGGGATCCGGGCCCGGGCTGCCGTATCGGAGCTGCCCCGGGACGGGACCGCGGGGATAGAGGGGACAGGGAGGACAGAGGGAACAGGGTGAATTGAGGGGACAGAGGGGATAGCGGGGACAGAGGGGCCGAGGGGCCTCTGGGTACAGCGGGGATAGAGGGCACAGCGGGACCGCGGTGACTGCGAGTACAGAGGGGATAGCGGGGACAGGAGGGATAGCAGGGACAGGGTGGGCAGAGGGGCCGCGGGCCCTCAGGGTACAGTGGGGATAGAGGGGACAGCGGGACTGCCGTGACTGCGGGGACAGGGAGGACAGGGGGGACTGCGAGTACAGAGGGGATAGCGGGGACAGGAGGGATAGCGGCGACAGGGGGGACAGAGGGGACAGAGAGGCCTCAGTGAAAGCGGCTTTCCCTGGGCTTGCAGGTCCCTGCGCTTTCAGCCGGGACTAAAGCCGGGTCGGTCCGAAGCCTGGTGGATGGGCAGGGATCCTGCGAGGAGTTTTGCCGCGTTTCGTGTGACACGACATCTGCTGCGAGACCCGAGCTGTGCTGGCAGTCAGTGCCAGCAGAGCTGAAAAGTCCGCAGTCTGGGCACAGAGAGAGGTTTGTTATCATTCCCTTCGGGTTCCCGAAGGAGTGGCATGAAGCTGGGTCAGGGGAGCTTTAGGTTGGATATGAGGAAAAGGTTCTTCCCCCAGAGGGTGGCTGGGTACTGAACAGGCTCCCTAGGGCAGTGGTCATAGTCCCAAACTCGACAGAGCTCAAGGAGTGTTTGGACAACACCCCCAGGGCCATGGTGGGAGGTTTTGGGCTGTCCTGTGCAGGGCCAGGAGTTGGACTTGATGATCCTGATGGGTCATTTCCAGCTCAGCATGTTCTGTTATGCTGTGTTCCATTGTACATGTTTTCTCATCACACATGCAACAATTTGGCTAAAATTACCTTCCAGAACACACTGCATGGAAATTGTGCCTTACAGACTGTACAAAACATGTTTGGTTCTTTCTTCATCTGTCACTTCTTTTTTTCCTGCATAGGTGAGCAGTGGATATGGATATGGACAGTGTTTCCTTGGGCTCTTCTCTGCAGTGTCTTGCCAAACTGCTACATGATGCTCAAGAAGAGGATGATGATGATGATGATGTGGTGAGCCTTTCATAAGAATTGCTGCTTGTTTTACATACCATACCATACCATACCATACCATACCATACCATACCATACCATACCATACCATACCATACCATACCATACCATACCATACCATACCATACCATACCATACCATACCATAGCCTGACTGTGTTAACTGAGGAGAAGCAAATCTCTGCCCAGAGTAAATAAAAAGAGAGTGAAAACCTTAGAATGTTTTGAACTGCCTGAAACATCTAGAAGACGCTTTTAGAGTAAGAAGCTTTTGAGGGATAGAATAAGGAAGATGCCCCAGGAAAACAAGGACAGATTGTGAGCACAGAATATGAGGGATGTTTAATTTTTCAGCCTGAAGGAAATGAGAACACGTAGTTGAAAGAGCTTTAGATACTTTAGACTCCTTCCTGCTTTTCCCTAAAGTCTGATGGAGATGAAGGCAATTACAGCTAAATGCTTCATATGAAGGGAAAAAAGTTGCTGCTCGACTTCTGAGTAAAGACTAAAATATCCAGAGGCAACTGGGTGTACTAATTGTGTTTGTCAGGCATTGAAGAACTGCAGAGATAACAATCACCAAAGTACAATAGATATTTTGGTAGTTGTAGAATAGGGAGAGGTGAATATACATTTTGAGATGAATAATCTTAATGAATAATGAGACAAATTTCTGTCCATTCTTCTATATCAATTCATCTCAGGACAGATGAAAATCACAGCTTTCGGAAAAACTACATTGTTCCTGCAGCATGCCTGTGGGCTGGGGAGGAATATTCCCAGAAGCCCCACAGGTGCCAATGATGTAAAAGGCCTCCATGAAGGCTCAAAAGTTTCCCAAGTTTCTTGGGATTTTGAGCAAATCGTGTTATATCATGGGTGACAAAAATGGCAAATGCCTGTATTCCTCCAAATCACTCCTCAGCAAAGAGCCAGCTGGCTGACCCAGCAGTTGTACCCCAGTAATAGCAACGGGAGTAATATTTGTGATAAAAGGGCTGCATATCCCTTGAGATTTCCTTTCAGTAGAGTTTAGATGCTGTCCTTTGCACTCCAACTACCCTCTAGCTCTTTAATGCCTGGCTTTTAAAGCTACCATTATTGCTGTACATCTCTGCAGTAAACATCCTGATTCTAAAAGAATTTGTTTACATCTTATTAATAAAATGAATGGCACTTCAGAGACAGAAATGGAAAATTGCCATGAGGGATGTCAATTAAGTCTGAGTCAATCTGGGTAAATTGAAATCTTTATTTTGATTTAATTTAATGCTCTGTGCATTTGAGGCACTTTCATCAAACCAAGGAATCTTCGTATATAGAGAAATGCCTCACATTGGCCTATTAGCACTAAATTGATTCATAATTAGAGGAAAATGTTGTTGCCTCATATGATCTCTACTGTCAAAAAGAATCCAAATGCTGGGATGGGGTTTTCATGTAGAACCCTTGGTTTCCTGTAATATTTTCGTGGCAGGCAAAGCATGGAAATTTTGCCAAAATGCCATGGAAACTAGAACTCAAAAAGCACATCTGTCTATATTATTTGGCTTCTGGGAGTCCTGCTTAAGCCTACTGTGTCAAGGTCACTTTCTGCTGTGTGAGAGTCAAGAAAAAAATACTTAATGATTCAGTCATGAAACTGTTGGATAATGTTTTTTGGATTCTAGCAGGGTTTTGTGTGACCTCAGATAATGTTTTATATTTACTGACATTATGGATGTAACTGAGCTTGGGTCCAGCAGACTTGGTTGATCCATTTGCCTTTTCTGCAGTCACATTCCTCTGTTGGTGCCATGACTCCTGGAAGTATTGGACCTGTAAAGAAAGAGACCCCTGGTAAGGAGAAGTGTTTGTATGTTTTAGCATTCAATCCCAAGCCAGCAGACTTTAACAGGTTGTAGTAAGTTACCACTGAAGGGTTTGCTTCAATGAAAGAGTGGTCACCCACCTTTGAAACAGACTTTGCATTACAGTTTTATAATTATGCTGTAAAATTATTCTTTTTGTGAAAGCTTAACTGTAAAATATGCAAAGAGAAGCAGAAAGGCTAACTTCAGTGGAGATGATAACAGTGCAGAGCACAGCCAGGTCAGGGGCTACAGGGATCATGACTCAGCAGCAAAAGCTCTGTAGAAATATTCTCATGGAATTGTTAATGCTCACTTAGGGCCAACAAAGAAGATGGACTTCTAAGTACTCACCTGCAAGGATCTTCATGCAGTAAACTGTGTGGAACTGAGGCTAAGGCTGTGAGAAGGAAGAGCTATGAAGTTTACTGTGAAAGCAGCCATATCATATTCCTTCCTCCCAAAAGTTTCACAAACTTATTGAGGCCATCCATAGGGAGAAGGAGAAGGTTTGTTCAGTGCTGCCCTCACAGACTGAGAGACATAACTCAGTTACTCTCCTCTCAGCACCTATTTCACTGCCTGGAGGCCCCAGACAATTAAATACTTTATCTGACTTCAAGTGTTCTGACGTCAGGTAGAATGGCAGACTCTCAAACAATGAGAAAAAACGCCTTGAGGGTTCCTACATTTGTATCAACACTATGGATTGCACTCAGGAAAGAAGACACTTTTGGCAAAGTTTTGGCAAAGTTAATGTAAAGTTCTTTCTGAAGTTATTGCTTGGGCAGCTTTGTTACGAGCTCTAAGAAAGACCAACAGGGACTGGGATGAGTGTTGCAGAAAAGGAACTGTGGCAAAAAGGACAGACTATTTTTGCTTGGGATTCCAACAATAACCAGGGATTCTACTCTAAAAACCTTAAAGTTTTAAATTTACTAGCCTACTAGAAAAAATGTTTTTCCGTGCAGGACAGGCATAAAGTTCACTGTCCATGAACTTCTTCAGCACCTTGTCTGGACTGTGCCCAATAATTAGTGGGAAGAACTGGATTTCTGTGTGAGGAGAAGGCCATCTTGTCAATCTCTGCCCACTGAAAAATCTTAAGTTGGGGGCTTGGGGAAGACTAGTATTTCATCCTTCTGCACTTTACCCATTTTGAAGCACTAGGTGTTTTATGCCTGAAAGGAGGATTTCCTGGATGTAGAGGTTCTGTAAAGGAGATTTAAGTGAAAGGAAAACATCCTCCCTCTGCAAATCTTCATTCATAAAAAACTGACGTAAAGGAGACTGTAATTACCTAGATGCTTTTATTGCAGAAATTTTTCTAAAGCCCAGAAATGTTTTCTAGGCTGTAGAAATTGAAGTTTGTTTTTGTTTTGGTTTGTTTGTTTGGGGTTTTGTTTGTTTGTTTGTTGGTTGGTTGGTTGGTTTTTTGTTTGTTTGTTTTTTTAATTCTAGAACAATATTTTAAGTTTTCAGGAAACCTGGAGGAACAGAGACATTTCAAACACTGACAGTGGGATTTTTCTCATCCCTTACAGGTACTTTTCAAGTGAAATCTGAAAACAGGAAAACTATTTGGAATATAGACGAGGTCCCAGAAGGATCTGAATTTGATGATACCTGGGACCCTAGAGAACAGCCAGAGTAAGTGAGCTGAGACTGCCTGCATGGGCTTTACATAGATTTTAAATTTTAATGGGATTTAAACAACATCCACTGCACTGGAGTGAAACAATCTTCTGAAATGCTTGTGTTGTGGAAGACGAAAAGAAGAATATCAGTGTTGCATCTAAAGCAAAGTGTGAGAAATGGTTTTAACCCTTCTCTTGACACCTTCCGATCTCATGACAGGCACATGGTGTTGATTTTTCCCATCATAAGTTTATGTGCAGCATCAGTTACTTGTATAAAGCGGGATTAGGAGAGGAAGTAGGTCAGCAAAACGATTTACTTGCTTTAAAATATGCCATTTATGTGAAATACCTGGTTTTTGCTGCTGCAACCAAGATGCATCCATTTTTCCATACTCATAAATTCATAAAGTACTCCAACTTATATTTGCATTTCAAAGATTTAAGCTCTTTAGAGACAAATAGTTCTGCAGGAAGGAAAGAAATGCAGGCAGTTTTGAGCTTTTAAATCTTGTCATCTTGTTCTGTCAAAGGGACAGTCTAAAACCAGAGCTTTTTCCCTTGCTCATAGAAAAACAGTAACAAAAATGTTCCTGAAATGGGCACAATCAGGCATGTTATTTGTAGTTTGTAGAGGTCAGAAAGCCCTCAGAGTCAAGCCATAAAGCAACTTTTGCATTTCTAATCTATGTTCCAATGCCCTATCCTGTAGTGTCTAACACTGCAGCAGATGGATTGTAGCCCATGAAGCTGCATGTTTACACTGGTTTGTAGTCCAAAACCTTCATTTTTGTCTTCACATAAGTCATGATGTGAGGGGTTCAGTTTCCTGATTTAAACACAGGACTGGAACTGCCCCAAACTTGGACTCAGCATTTCTGAAAATGCCATTTTCTGACCCTTCCCCTCTGCAGTGTTTCTCTGGTCTCAAAAAATTGTAACTCATGTTGCACAGATAGAGTGTAAGTCTTTATAATGGTTCATCAAATGAAGCAAGGAAAACGTCCCGCAAGGAAAACCTCCCACAAGAAAAACAGATGGCCACAGAAGTGCATCCAGAGCTATTAGACACATTTTTCATTGACTTAGGAATTATTACGTATGCAGATGCCCACTGAGGATGTCTAAGACTTTCCATGCATTCTTTCTAACAGCTTAGACAAGTGATCCACCCCACTTATTTTGCTGAGTTTAGTAGGAGTAACATATGTTATAAATACAAATCTAGTTTCTATTTTCTCATTCATTAATTATCAAGAGCAAGGGAGTATATGACTGTACATTTTGTAGATGTGAAGGAGAAGAAAATAAATGTTGGCTGAATGCAAAATAATTATAATCTGACTAAAGAGTGTTATGCTCAGGCTGCAAGAATATGTTGAAGGACAGAACAGAACATGTGTAATTGTGACATCCCCCTTTTCAAATCCATTTCCCAAATATTTTTGGTGTTTGACTAGTTAATAAATATCATATTCACTTAGAATGTATTTCCTGATCCCACAACTGCTGGTTAGTGAAGCAGAGGCAGCATGGTGAGTGCTTTGGAAGGTGAAGTGAAGGATACTCACCTGTCTTCTACCTACCTCAGCCATGACTGAACAGGAGCCCAGTGCAGATGGATTGAAGCCTTGAAGGGAGATTGAAAAGTTGGAGAGATGACATGATGAGGATATTTACAGTCCTCTGGGAATTGCAACCTCCTTTAGTCTCCTGCCCCTTATCCAATGTTCTTAGGCAATGACTTCTCTTTTTCAGGTATGAGATTTTATTCAAACAGTGTGTGGGAACAGAGGATGTATTCTTTGGGATGAGTGGGAAAGACCCCTCCACTGCCTGCTGTGAGGATATAGTGGTGAGCTGAGCCTGGATCTCCAGTCCTTTCTTTGTGCTTTTTCTCTGCCCTTTTCCATCTTCCTAACTGCTCAAGGGACAGAAGGTAAACAGCAAACTGTGCTGCTGCCTTTGGCCTCCCTGTAGCATTGCCTTGCAGTTCCTCAAGCATTTGTAGCTGATATTTACACTTCCTAACCTGAGGAACTTGTGTGTCTCCTCAAGGACCAAGTGTACTCAAGGGAATCTGTGCAAATCCATGTGCCACATATGAACTTAAGGGAAATAAAATGTAGTTCTAAGAAGTTGTTTCACCTTGAATACAGTTTTGGAGGGGAGAGGGGCTGGGAAGGAGGTTGTTCTCATCTGCCTGCACTTTTCACAAGGCATATGAGTTAGCAGAATGCTACAATACTGACACTCTTTAAAGTTACAGGTATCAGATCCTGCCCTGTCATTATATAATCAAAGACCTCCCTGGTTTCTGAACTTCAGGACAGGTGGAAATTCTGTGTTATTCTTCTAGTAGGAGCAAACAGTCCTTGCAATACACAAAGCCAGAGGTTTTTGCTGGATATAGAATATCTCTCAAGTACAGTAGCCACTCAAGAGTTTTGGGAAAATAGGATGTCAATACACACCACTAGGCTACTGAAAGCAATGGTTATCACCACCATACTTTCTCTCATACAAATTACCTACTCAAAATGTTGCTCTTTCACACTAGCATCAAAATGTCAATGAAGTGAGATCTATGGC
Organism: Formicarius rufipectus; assembly: GCA_013399695.1. NCBI lineage: Eukaryota > Metazoa > Chordata > Aves > Passeriformes > Formicariidae > Formicarius > Formicarius rufipectus. The sequence goes on along the minus strand of VXAU01001897.1, from coordinate 152,086 downwards.
TTATAGGGCTACATATGTAATCACAGTTTTGCCTCTGCCCATCATTTCAGATTAAAATCAAGCTGCCAGAAACAAAATACTCAGACATCACATTAGATATCCAGGACAAGGTTCTTGACCTTCGAACTCCCAAAAAGTAAGTGTAACACAATTGATAGAAGTACAGTTAGTATCTTGTTTGAAGTGAGGTTTAACCAAGCCTTCAACTGGAGACTGTGTGGAAAGTGCCGTTAAAGATGAAGATCAAATTATTAATTGCACATGAGAAATAGATACAGACAAAGCCAACCATAGTCCATCTGTAGGTGTACAGTGTGCTGGCTTTGGATCTGTAATGCTGTCTAGTTAAAAGCAGCTTTAAGACAGATTTTGTCTACTTAAACAGCAAGGTTTCAAGGGCCCAAAATATCTGGCAAAAAGCTGCCCAAGTTCTTGAAGGACTTCTTGTCTAATATTTCTAATAGTAATTTGTATTACTGAATTATGTATTACTGAAGATGGTAAAAAATGTGCAGATACATTTTCAAAAGCTGAAAGCCAAATTATGGACATTTCCAGGCATGAGTACAGAGATGGAAATGTTACAAGGTTTCCCTAAAGACATGTCCTTTGAGTTCCTTTTTTATAGGGTTATTTCAGACCTACAAAGGTCTTCCTCCATCTTTCCCTCAGTAATTGTCCTGCCTGAGATTTCCAGATAATTTCCATGTCTGTTTTGCTTGAAATTCTTTTTCAGAAAGAGTGCTTTCTTAAGAAAGCTTAATCCTCTCTGGGCTGACTTGCTGCGTTGAATGGAATGTGGGGAGATCTATATGTGAACAGCTTTCTGCAAATAAATTCAAGGTGCAGGCCATGGATTAAGGCCAAAATTAGTTCTGTCCCTACTAGACTAACTATAGAAAAGCCATTTTTCTCACAGCCAAACCCAGACAAAGTCAGTTACTCTGTGCTTAGTTTTAACCCAAAGATGCAAGAGAAGCAGAAGAATGTTTGGAAGTGCTAGCTCTGAAATGACAAATTGGGAGGAATAAGTGTTCAACTAATGACTTACAGAACCTATGGGTAGTAAAAACGGTAGCTTAATGCAATCCTGCAGATGTAGGAAAACCTCAGCATCCTTTTTCTTTTGCAATTCTATCTTTTTGGTGACTCAGATCTGCCATTATCTTCTCAGTACCCAGCTGTCTCTGGTCACAAGCCTGGCAAATAAAATGTTTGCCATAAATTTAATGGTTGCTTGGGTACAGCCTGAACCAGTGCTACTTTCAGAATTATAAGTGCAAGTCTTCTCAGTATGAGAGGAACAACTAAGATTTCAAGTTCTACATGCTGAAAAACACTGTTCTTGTGCAGGTGGGTAGGAAGCCTCAAAGGAACTGCTCCCAAGTCTGTAGTCCTGTGGCTGCTTCTAAGCCAAGCTGATTTTAAGGACCTTTCCAAGTTATAGGAAATGTCTTCCTTCAGTTGGTGTGGTGCAAAGGTGTTTTTACTGTACCTCTTTCAGCCATGGCTCCTACTAGACTGCTGGAAAGGTCTGAAAAAGAATCAACAAAGCTTAAACCTCAGTTTAAAGAAAGCCTCATCTATGTCACCATGGTTTTTTGTTGGGCTTTATAGAGTTTGCCTGGGCAGATCTCTTGATTCCCCAGTGTCCTGTATTCTCTTTGCACTGTCAATAGAGTGGGGGTCTAAGACTGAACCATCATTCATATTGTTAGTGTATAGTATTGGGATAAGAGGGAAAAGAGTTCAGACTCTGCATGAGCAAGCAGGTTGGAACTGTTATGAGTGAGAAGAGTTGAGTGAGTCCAGACTGAGACATCCATGGGAGGAGATAAACCAGAAGATTCCAGGGAAAGTTGTGTCTGACATAGTAATGGACTGGGGACTAGTTCCTGAGTCCAAGACCCAGCCTTTCTTTACTCTATTATGTACCTGAGCCACAGGCAGAGGGGGATCACTGAATTAATCTTCAATGTAGAATAAAATCCCAGCAATTTCATCAATGTAGGTCCATTCCCATACCTGGACTGTGTTTTACAGTGCATTATCAATGTAGCTCCTCCTTCCCCTGCATTTATGCAGCACTGTGCAAAAGCAAGAGCAATGGAAAGAGCCTGCAATCCATCACTGGAAATCACTGACATAGCCACAGTCAAAAGGAAGGAAAAGTGTTGGAAGTATTTCAGGGACCATCTAGTTGTGCACCAGGTATTGCAGGAACCCCACAACTGTCATGAGAATGAGATATACTAGAACATTCTCTGGGATACCCACTGGAGAATTGCAGGAGTAATTTGCAATGAAGTCTCAATTGCTCATGTGATCTGAGATGTTGAAATTCACTGTGTCCTCTTTTACAGGAAGCTGCTGCTGCATCTCCCCTACCCAGTCAACAGCAAGGAGGGTAGAGCTCGTTTTCTCTCTGAAGAGGAGATCTTGGAAGTCACCTTGAGAGTATCAAGGAAGTTTGATTTCATAAATTTTGCTGATGGATAGAGAGATAACGTTTGCAAAAATAATCTAGTATGAAGTCTTCATGAAATAGTAGATTGTTTTCCTTGAACAGTCCAGAGGGAATATCTCTGGGGAAATGAGTCAGGAAGAACACAGTACCCACAGGTCCTAAAAGCTGATGCTGTCTGGCTCTTGTGCTGCTCTGGTTAACTTTCTTCTGTCTTCAGTCTGCTACAGGCTCTGTGAATCAGAAAGTAGGAGATTACAGGTCTGTAAGCCAGAGAAAGCCCTTTGTGTGGTTATGGCTGAGAAATAGCACAGTGAGTCTCTGGTCAGTGAATCTGCTTGGTCTCTGGTGCTATGACTGGGCCCAGTTCAGAATCTCCTTTGGCCTTTGGTGAGAATATCAGAGCTTTTCAGGGATCCATATCCATGTCTGAAGCTCCTTTACACTGGCAGAACAAGTTAACCAGCTACAGTTGGATTGTTGAACATTTCAGCTCTTTTGAACAATTTTTGACAATGTTTGTTGCAGTATCTTCTATTCACCTGCTGTCCCTTCAGCTATTTTTCTGATCTTTCTTGATTAATAAAACAATATGTTCTAAGGAACAGTTCCAGTTACCTTTGACTCTGCCTTCTCTATATTATGTCCCCAGAGACCTAAAAGTTGAGATAAGAGGAACTTTGCATAACAAAGCATTGCTCAAAGGGCTGAATTGCTGCCAAATGTGTTCTTTGGCCTTCAGGTCCAACCTAGAGCTACAGAAATGGGTAACCAAGATATTTCTTTCACCAGCTGCTGGGCAAATGTATTCTTTTAACATTGTTAGTCCTGCAGGAAACAAAGGTACTTGCTCAGTGATCAAAGTGGAGGGGAGAAGCAGGCCCTGGCATGTCAATGGTACACTTAACCAAAGCCTTGTAAGCACTTTCAGAGCAAAATGGCTCAGAGTCCTGCATTCTTCTGTTGTAGAAGTAGAGGAAAATAATTGACCATCTAAGTTGCAGACAGCACCCATGCAGCTAATTTTGTGGCAGGCTGTAATGAGGAGATGGACACTCTGTGATGGATTGAAGACACTGATAGTGAATTTAAAGGCATAGTTTCTGTTTTTTCAGGAATTTTCAGAATTCACAGTATCTTTGTAATGCACTACATTATAACTCTAGGAAAAATTAAGCTGGTGTCTGGACATTTCAATCACTTCCCTGAAAAGTGCACTCATTGCTTGGGTCAGAACAATTCTAATTAACTTCTGCTTTAGCCTTAATGCACTGGAAAGCAGATGCCTCAGTTATGATTCATCACAAGCTATTAAATACGCTGCTAACACTCAGGAGCTGCTTCAATTTGTGTTTTCTTAAGTTTCCATAAATTACACTTAATGTCTCTTATTCCAAAGCGGTGGTTGAGGGGAACAATGTCGATATACAAAAAGGCTGAGATCATTCCTCCTGACTCAGTTTTTCCCTCCTGTGCTTGCCAAACAAGCTGTTTCCTGGAAAAAGGTTATCCTTGTGGTCCCTAGACAATATGCTGCTTCGTTTTTGCATTTCTTATACAAAAGTGGAAGACTGACTGATACTTATACATATCTGAAGGTAGCATTTGTTCAAATTAATTCAGTACATCCATGGCAAAGCAGAGTACAACTCTGCCCTTCTGAGCCCTATTGCCATGCTCCATCCACAAGGTTATGTTGCTTTTATAGTTGGTAGTAGTTTTTTACTAAACCTTAAGTCTTCAAGCTCTGCTTAATTTAATGTCAGTATTTGATACTGAAAACAAGGATGATTTTGGCTCATTGTCCCTCTCTGCCCTGTTTTAATTTCTTATGGAAATGAGCATATGCCACACTGGTATCAGTATCATAATTTCTCTCCAAATATTTTTTAACCTGGGGGCATTTTATCAGCATTCAAGAGACAAAAATCTGACATGTGTTTTATAAGAAAGTCAGCTGCTGCATAGAAAAGGGAAATACAAATTTGTACAGCCTAAGGGGGAAGTTCTAGTGTGATTTCTTGCACCTGCTGGCCACTCATTCCATGCACCCATATTCCAGGATACTGCAGATCATCCTCACCGCTCCATGAAGGGAAGATGACAAGCTGGTGACACAGCAGGAAAGGGAAAGGAGATTTGCTGGCAGGAGGGAGTTGAAATCACAGTGTGAGGATCTATGGACTCATGACAAACTCATAGGCATCCAGGTTTTGTGTGTTCCTCTGCTCCAAAATGCATTCCAATAGAGTAGAAACACTGTTTTGGTAGTGGGCAGTTTTCTGTGCCAGTCAGGTCCATACCTGAATGCACCATCATCACCTGGAGATCCTTTCACATTCTTACTTTCTTCCTATCAAGGACACAGAGGCTGCCCAAGGCACTTTAGGGTTTGGGGTTTTTTTCCATGTATTATCCCAAGGGGAATCTGATCAAAAGGACATGTAGGTTGTCAAACTTCCCAGAAATGTGGGGGCTTGTGACAGCTGTGAGAGTTATCTTTATTGCAAGGGCCTGAGGGCAGCTTTGCTTTGCTGAACTATCATTAGCAGAAATCCTTTAGAAGGGGATACAGAACCCCCTTTGCCTCTGAACATCAAGGCTCTTACCTAAGTGCCACTCCAACACCTGCAAGCATCTTAATTAATCAAAATTATGAGCCCAGTTAAACAACCCAGCCATTAAGCCCCAGCCATTAAGTATCATCAAGCTTTATTTGGTTCCCTAAGAAAAAACTTGATTAAATGTATTGCAGTTAAGTAGAGGGTATTGCGGTTGTGGAAATGAGGTAGAGGCTTCTTTGCCGTAGTATCCCAATAACCTGCAGGTTGTCGTTTCTCCTTGTTCACATATTCTGTCCTCCAGTTGTGGCTGCAGAGCCATCATCCCCATTTTGACTTGTTCCTGCCTTCTCTTCAAGCTATGGTGGTGTGCTGAAGTACATGGACCAACTTTCTCTCTGAGTTTCATCTCTCTTCATGTTCTCCTTTGTCCAAACACTGACGTGGGGCCAGGGTAGTTGCCTCATTGTAGAGCTTGAGAAAGAGAAAATCCTTTTGTTTTACTTTATATGAAAATCTGATATAGTGCAGGAAGTTAAATTTAGATTTTTCCCTTAAAGCTGCAGGCTTCTGGACTTCTTTCATTCCCACCTTCCTCCAGGTCCATTGTTGCTTCCATCATATACCCCTTCTACTTATTTTAGAAGGACGACTACTTCATTTTTCTGCTGTTCAGTTTAAATTTTGCATCCACATTTTGTATGTACTTCTTCCATTGTGTGAAACACTGCTTTATGGGTATATGCCTCCCTCCAGATAAAGTTTGCCTAAAACAACTAAGCTGTATTTGTACATACAGAAAGATCTCTCCCCTCATGCTGCAGTGGCTGCCTTTAAACCTGCTGGTGTTGGCAGACCTTTACCCTCTGCTCCACAGCACCTACAGCCTGGCATCAGCATTGTTTTGTGGGATCCCCTTCAAGAACTCATGCCAGAGTCAGTCAGTGTTTTCTGCTGATGGTCTTGGCTCCAGGGAAGCTGCCTGGAATATGCTGGGGATTGGTAGTTATTTGTTTCATATAACCTGCACAAACAGGAGAGGATTTCTCTCCTTGTATCTTCCTTTGCATCTCTGTTTGCTCCCTTTGTGTCTCTGTTCACTCTCTGTCTTCAAATCTGAGTAGAATTTGCTTTCACATTGTGATGAATTCAGTGGATTGAACAGCATCCCTGTTTTCCCTTTTCTCTCCCAATTGTTTGTTCTGTGCTCATTTCAAGGGACTTTGATCTCTTCCCTCCTCTCCTAAGTGCTTTATCTCCCTTCCCTCGATTTTTTTCACTGGAGTCTCCTGATAGATTTCAGTTGACATATCTGATCCTTACTGGCTGTACCAAAGGTGGGCAAAGTGTGTGATTCATCTCCCTCACTCAGCTCAGTGCAGGTTGAGATGCTGTGTCCTTCCTTGCTGTGTGTCCAGCCTGGGTGGGTGGGGAGGGGATACCAGCAGGAGCATAACCCGGAGGGTGTCAAGGCAGGTACAGTGAAGAATCATGACATAAAAGCAGCAGAAGCTGCAGGTCAAGGCAGGGCTGTGTGAGGGGTGTTAACAGAATTGTGGAGGAGCCCCTTGAGTCTTTGCTTCAACCATAACCAGTCCCACAGGTCTCTGGTGCAAATTCTGGTCATGAAGGAGTGAACAAATTCAGAAAAAGTCAGAATCATTCAGCATTCCAACCTTTCCCAAGGCCTGAAAAGTTTATTTTTGCTCCCTGATGTGTGTTCCCATGTCTCAGATGAGTACTTGATGTTTTTGAAATCCACTCCAGGGAAGCAGTGATGCAGGCAACACAGGAGTGCCTTTGGTTTTGGAGTACTTCTCCCAATCCATTGAAATCTTTCATCATTTTGGGCTTTCTCTTTTCAAGGTCTCCCTTTCATCTTTTTTCTCTGCCTTCACACACTCATTTCTGAAGAGATCATAGGAAGTTGCCAGAATGATGGCAGACACTGTCCACCTAACAATCCTTAGAGACCATCTCTCTTTAATTGGGAGCCTCCTTCATGGATCCCAGCAGCCTGACAACTCACTTCTGATGGTGATCAACATTTTTTTTAGATCCATGCCATTTTAATTTGATGCTATCACAACCCAGCAGAGTCTGTCAGGACAGCTAGGTAGTGTTTACTGAAAGAATTCTATGATTCTATTGGCAACCTGTCTACTGCAGCTGCTCAGCAGAGAGGAAAAGAACCCCTACACCTCTTCTGGAAAATTCTCATGTTGGAAAACTGTGTAAAAAGGAACAGGATAGGAAAGGAGATGTACACAGCTGAATTGGTTAACTGGGAAGATGACATGGGCAAGACAGACATTTGCCAAGCAGTGGCAGATTAGGAACTGTAACAAATGTAAGCACCAATGCTTGAGTTTAATGATGCTGTGAGCTCTGGGTGGGTTCCAACCTTCACACCTGCCCAAGTAATGAGAGTTTATCACTGCCGTAGGTTTCTCTGGTTGGGAACCCTGGCGATGGAACATCCTAACCCAAATTCCTGTAGCCATATCCCTGAAGCAGAGCCTTGGGTGACACTGTGATAAGCTGGCAAAGGGGGTAATGAGGGATTGGCTTCACCTGGGATAGTCAGCTGTACCTATTCTCACCTGAGCAGATCCCAGTCACAGGGGGCCTGAGGACTCCACCCAGAAACAGAGCAAGTAGGGATAGTGTGTGGTATGTTTGTGGTGCTTGTAGGGGGAAGAAGAGAGGAAAGTTACATGACCACTGTACAGGAAGCAGCAAGGTAGATGAAAGATAGGTGATTCATTGTAGGGTTTGGGTTACCTGTGCTGGAAGATTTGCCATTGACCATATGTGGGAAGCTCTGACAAGGTCAGAAATGTTTCTGGCTTTGCTCTCGGTCATGGGCACTGTATGAAGGCTGGAATGTCAATGTGGCTTAGCTGGTGTATGGCTCCTGGTCAGCAGCAACTGTAGGAACTGTGGCAAGCTTTGGGGGTGCCTGAGATGCTGAGAGGAGCTACAGGAGGTCCTAGAAAAACGTTGAGAATGACAGCCTGGCCCCAAGTACAACTTGCATTGTGACTTGCATTCAGTAACTTTCTGCCAGAGCTGGGTGATGGTGTCTCTGGGGAGCTGGCTGGGGAGTAGGGACTGCTGTGGGTGAAGGTGTTTCAGGCCATTGCTGTTGTGTGTGGAGGAGAGCTGGGCAGGGCTCTGAGCTTTCGTATGGAGAGCACCAGTGAGACTGGAGGGAGCAGGCAGAGCTGGCTGGGGAAGTAGGGGAGCACACAGGACTTGTAGCTGTGTTGAAAGGCAGAGAGCAACAGATACTGTGGAGATGGAGTGAGACAGTGAAAGTGGGGGAGTCATGCGTACTGAGCAAAAGCACCACTGTGAGAAGAAAGAAATTATCAGTTACTTTAAAATGACTGTGTTGAAGGGGAAGGTTGGAGAGACAATTGCCCTGTACTTAGGGCAATTGAATGTCACTAGCACTAAAAATTCTGTGCCAAAAGGAGCTGTGGGAAGGGGACTGTGCCTCAAAAGAATAGCTTTGAGGTCTTCAAGAGGGCCTGAGTGCTGGGGTCATGTAAATCTATTGAGCTGTGAACCCTGCCTCGCTCCAGGGGTCAGCCCAAGGTGGCACTTGGTGATTGCTTTTATCAACAGTGGATGGAAGGGCAATTGGAGTGGGAGGAGTGGGAAGTTCATGAACCCTCTCAAATGTGCCAAACAGCCTGAGTCTGTTGTCGTCCTTGCTGCACCTATTTCTGGGTAAGCAGAGTTAGAGTGTGCAGTGCCTCGGTGACAGATTGCTGTGCCCTGAGTTGGAAGAGTGGATGTCACGTCTAGTTTTAGGTCTACATGCATATGTTTGCCTCTATCTTTTCCCTGTTTAGAGCAGCCCATATTTATTAAAAAGACCCCAAACAGGGGAAAAAATACCCACCAAAAAAGAACCAAAAACCCACAAGAAAACCCACCACAAGCCTTTGCTCTAGAATGAATAGATAAATGAGGGAATTGGAGTTGTTCTTACTCTGCAGCCACGTGTTACCTTTAGACCAGGGGCAGGTCATCCCTTGGATGGTTCTGTCATCTGGAATGATCCCCCAAGGTTGCCCTGAACCAGTGCTCAGATAAGAGACTTGAAGATGATTGACTGTTTGCTGTGATATGGATACTGAATGAAGAGAATAGAAGTAATAGATAACTCCATTTCTGTTCTCTTTATTTATGAATTCCCAAGTTTATGCTCTGTGAGTTTATTTAAATTGGACCTGTGCTTCTATTTGGAAGTAATGTTTTTGTTTTCCTGGATAAAACATGTTTTCCAATGCTGTTGCCCCTCAAACCACAGCCAAGCAGTTTAAATCAAGAGAATTGTTTGCCCTTGGAAGCTGTAATAATAATGTCTGAAGAAATCCATGAGACACAACAGGAATTCATTTGTAAGTTAATGACAGCTGTGCAGTGCAGCACAAGGGTGATCAGGGCATTTCCTGGGCAGCATTCACCGAGATATATTTGGAGGTTTCAGAGAAAGGAATCTATAGTCTTGCAGCAAATATGCAGTATGCTGGATCTTTTGTTGTTAATGCAGTCCCTGCTTTCAAAGGGAACATGCAGAGAGTGAGGCTACAGGAGTTGTTCCTCTGATGATGCCGCTGTGTGAGAGACTGGGCGTTTTGGAGTTGCACACTGGGACTTCCTGGAGCACACTAATGCTAGCTGCTCTTAATCAAACACCTGATAAAACCAAAACACACACAGAGCCTGAGCACAACTGAAGAAACACTGGTGGTAATTCCCTGAAAGAGCTAGGAATGAGTTTGTGTGCAAGGTCTTTATCAGAAGATAAGCTGCTCTAGTAAGCAGGGATAACTCTCCCCTTAGATTTGAGATTGCTCCTGTGGTGGGGAAAATGAGATCCTATAGTAAAAATGGTTTTGAATGCCAAAGCTGTGCCTCAGTGTTCAGGTGGACAGAGCAGGCCAGTGGTGGTATATTACAGCATCACTTGGGCTATGAGTCAGACCCAGACTCATCATCATGTGGCTTTCCCGTCACAAGGATCTGTTTGTCCCCTCTAATACTTGCATTGCTGTGTGCCTTCAAGGAGAAGGAGCCAGAGCTCAGTCCTGTGGTTTACTCTGCCACAGCTTTACAGCAAGACACTGCCCAAAGGAACAGACCTGCCTCTCTTTTCTCTTTCTCCAACCCCAAGTGGCAGTGTGGGGATGGAGGTGCCCTCCTGAGGCACAGACTGGAAGAGAACCTTGGGGTGTTACCAGCCCTCTCCCACCTGGAGAGGGTCTCATGTCTTTCCTGCTTGGGAAAAATTAACTGAGACAACTTGGCAAGTATGGGCAATATCCTTCAATGAGAGCCATGAGCTGAGTAAACTAAGCCTCATTTCTATGGATTTGTCTCACAGTGGGCATGGGAGAATCTTGTATGGGCCCTGGTGATCAGAGTTCTCTTGCAGAGCAGGATGTGTCTATCATCCACATGGATTCAGATGCCTGAATCAGCACACTAGTTTCTCCAACCCTGGGAGCATCACTAAGTTTATTTTCCATCTAAATGCTTGTTGATATGCATGGTGTAAAAACCATCATTCCAGCTAACATTGATAGAGGCATAGAGGTCTCATTGTAATTAACCACCAAGCTCAGATGTCACTGAGAGTGGGAGAGGAGCTGCAAACAGCACACTACTACATCAGCTGCCTCTTTCTTTAAATAAAAAATAAGTTTTTTTAAAAAAAATCTGCCAAACAACTTTAAATTGCTTAGAAAGTCCTGGCAGTGGGAAAGGAAATTGAAATTGCTTGGGGGAAGGAAGGGAGGCACATCTGTGGTACTCTAACAGAGCTGCCAACCCAGCTCAGAGTAGTTAGAGGAGATATACATCATACTTGCAGTGACTTTGCAGACTAGGGGGGGTTAACCAAGTGTAAACCTTTCCATTACCAGCACCTTAGGCTACAAGGTAGAGTTGGATTCCCAGAAAACAGCCCTATCTCCAAATACAGGCATGGAAGCTGTAAATGCAGCTGGTATTTGTTTAGAGACTAATCCATGAAAGCCTCAATGCCTACATTCCCAAGGCTGATTATCAGTCTGAGCCTCAAAGATAAAACAAACATGCAGCACCTGAAGTCACTGTACTCACAGGTAAACAGAGACTCTGGGTTTTGTGTGATTTCTTTTTTTTTTTTTTCATTCACTGCAGTAGCACTTCTGCTTTTTTGGGAAAGAAGAGCTAGTGGATAGTGGGTCAGTCACTCTGGACACTTTCCCCAGAAGTGGGCTGCAGCAGCAGTGGAGGTGGAACGGGTGGTAATTTAACTGCCCACTTCACTGCTCAAGAACCCCTCACTGGTCTCAGGATGCAGCTACACCTGGCACAAGTGAGGCAACCTAAACCTGCTGGTTTATTCCTCTGTCTCTGTTTCATGTTACTGAGACCTACTCTCCTGACTTCTGGCCTGACAAAGGCTGCAGGCTCGTTCAGGTTGCTAAGGGAGGCAGACATTCCTCCCCAAGTCTTAGCTCACCATTTGCTGCTGCTGTCTGAACTCGATTAAGATAAGGGACTCTGGGCAGGGACACGGCTGCCCTCTTGCTGATGCGATGCCAAGTGGGCTCGGAGCTTTCAATAAAAGCAATTAATGGTCAAGCAGACTCCTGCAATCCTGCAGCCTCTTCTATTTCTGTTAGTTAGGCTTTTAAAGGCAACAGGATCACAATGGCATGACTTCTTTCTCTAGCCAAAAAAAAAATGTAGAGCACTTAATCTAGTGACCTCACATTCATCTTCTACCCTTTATTAGCACCATCTGTCTCCTCCTGCCTGTTGAAAGGCGACTGTGCCTATCTTCGTTGCTGGGACAATACAAATATTGCTCAATTACAGCAATGCTCAAAATGTAATTACTCAATTACAATCTTAATTGAATTATTTGGGTTTAATTATTCTATTAGGAATTTTGCCAGTATATTCTATGAGGAATTTTGTTTGCTTTCTCTCTGTGCTAGTACCACAATGCAGCATCTGGCCCCACAGGGAAGGACTGGTTTTACTCAGACCTGGTTAGCCTGGGAAAATCTAGTGCTGTTCAAAAATGGTGCTCTCAAGTTAAAGGACAGATGTCAGGGCTGCAGGGACCTTCTTTCCTTTAGTCAATGAATTTCCATGTACAACAGTACTTGGAAGAAGAGAACAGGGACTACTTATGCAGCAGTAATTTTGTGTGAGAGCCAGTGACAAAAATACTTGTGAGGACTTTGTAAGTGAAGGAATCAATCCTAAAAGATACTTGGCAGAAACCAAAAGGACGAATTGCACAACATGAGCCTGTAGTTAAGACAACATATAGTCAGCAAGACAGTTGCTAAGGGCTGCTCACAGACCACACAGGGGCTATGACAGGACTGCAGAGTGAAACTTCACCAGCCCTTGCAATAAATTCACCTGGGCAGACAGAAAGCTGCTTGGGGTTTGTTCCTGATTCATTCCTAGAAGTCAGATGAAAAGAGTTAGGGTTAGGAAGACATAGACCCTCTTTGAAATTCCCAAGCTGTATTGCACACAGTCCTGGGAGCTGCTTTCCTGCCTCCTTGAGTAAAGGACAGCTGCTGCCTCTGTCCAGGGAAGCCTGAATTTCCTATCCCAATATCCTACTACTATGACAGAATTATTAGGGTAGGAAGGGCCCTCTGGAGATTGTTCAGTCCAACCCATCACTGGGTTTTCCTCACTCATCATCAGTGGGAGCCCTTGACTGATGTGGCACAGGCTTATTATGAAGGGTACTCAACTCCTTCCCTCCCTTCAAACCATAGGAGTTCCCTTGGTTGATGTAAGACCTGCAGCACCAGTTTAGAGCTGTCGCAGGTGGACTGCAAACAGCCCTACCTACTCCAGAAGGAGCTCTTCACTCAGGCTCTTCTGTGAGCAGAGCTCAAGCTGTAATGCAGCTGTTCTGCAGCAGCCCAGAGCTCTGACTGCCACAGGCAGCCCTGGGGTTTGTACTTGATGTCTGTGCTGCACTTTGTAAATTCTTCACTTGTCTTAAAGTTGCTGCCCTTGTAGCTCTGAGACCAGAAGCTCCTGAGATTTGCAGGTTGAGGTACCACCGTTCTAAGGGGCAGCAGCATGTGAGGCAAGGGTCTCTGAGGTGGGGAGATCTCTGGTGTCATGGGGTTTCTTGGTGTCATGCGTAGATGGATCTTTCCTTGCTGGGGTGGCATCCCTGGCACTGTGGAGCCCTGTGGGGCTCCAGCTGCTGAGACAGTACTTCCTCAGTCCCTGGTGACTGGTGATCCCAGGGACTCCTTTTGTTTCTCTGGTCCACCACACCCCTCCCTTGTCTGCCCCTTCCCACTCACCTGTCTGCCAAGGTGCAGGTGCTGCATGGGAAGCTGTATGGACCCATGGGGGCATAGGTGAGGAAGTAGGGTGTGTGAAATGGCAATTTTGTGGTGGCTTCAGGTAAAAAACTTTGACCTAAAGACCAAGAGTATCAAGGGATCATGGTTAAAAAGAGATCTAGGGGTAATAAGTGGTGACACAGTTGTGGTTTAACTATTTTTTGCAAACATGGACTTGATCTGTCATGTTCCTCATTAACAGTATAGAGATGTTGGCACTTTGATCCCTGTTGGCGTGTTGGGATCAGCTGGAGTTTGAAGGTGGCAGGACCCCCTGTAGTTGTCATTTCTCAGTCACACTTTGCAAACATCCCTCCCCTGCTGAAGGAGAGATGGTTTCCTTTGCAGTGCACCAGATCTTACTCAGCTTTGGCGAGCATTGCTCCCACCACCCCCTCCCAGTGAGGATCAAGCCCTTTGAGGCAGGAATACTTTGCTGCTGGTGGGGCTGTTCCTGACACTGAGCTGGGACTGAGCAGCTGTGCTGGTCTGGGAGGCCGCAGTGCCAGGGAAGGGAGCTCCCAGCTCTCTGCCAGGATTCTGAGGGATAATGGTTCCATGTTCCCACTGTGACATCGTGTCAGAGGGGTTCCTGTGATAATATGGTTGTAGGGTGGGACTGGTGGGGCAGTGCTGCTGCAGCATTGCTGGGCTGGTGCAGCTGGTGTACAGAGGAGCACAGCTCCCTGCTGCCCTCATCCCCTGGGATGAGATTGGGGTTCTGCCTCTAAGGTCTTACTGGTCTCTGCTGCTGCAAGGAGCTGGCTGAAGATCTGAGGCTGGGATTCCTGCCCTCCTGATGGCTGTGTGATCCAGCCCTCCAAATTCCCCCTCAAACAAATGCAGAGGTTATACCAAGACAAAAGGAGGAACCTCTCTGGGGAGGAGTGGAGACTGAATATCCTGCAGAAAAACTGCGTAGACTGGCAAAAATAGCTCCTAGCTTCTTACTTCAGAAGCTGAGTGATCCTAATGTCTGCTCACAGTGCCTTGGGTGCCACATCTCCCTTGTTAGTTGCAGAGCATTCACTTTGCTGCTCAGAATGCATTCAGCCCATTGTGTGGCACTGGTGGTTTGAGTTTCTGAGGCTCTTCCCTGTGTTAATTCCTATGTTCTCCAGTAATACACTTACAGGCTCTCTCAATTGTCTTCCGCCCTGTGCCTGTGTGTACACATGAATGCCTCTTTCTAACCTGCAGCCTCATTCCAGTTTGAGAGTTGTTGTCCCATCAGCATTATCTTCAAAGCCTTGCCTTTTTCCAAGTAAAGAAAGAAATTGGTTTTCCATACCTGCAGTATCTCAGATCTGTACTTCTCTGCTCTGTTTTTTTGCCTGCTCTCCAGGATGTCGTTGTCTTTATTTCTGACAGATCTCAGGTCTGTGAAGCTCAGCCTTGCAAAGTTGCTCCAGTTGCCAGTAGCTGTACCAAGGCACTGACTGGGGCCTCCTGCTGCAGCTTCCTGGCTATTCCTGTGGCAAAATGGAGTGGATTTATGAGAAAAGTAGTAGCCTGGCACTGGGCATCCTTCATCCATTACCCTCCTCTGCCTCAGGCTCTGTGGGGAGCCCTGAGTCCTGAAAGCCTCCTGTTTGAAGCAGGAGAGAGCTGGGGGAGGTCTCTGAGCAACACCAGTGACCCGGTGTTGGTCAGGGGCAGTGCAGCAGCACATCTGGCATGAGGCTGAGGTTTGTGGGTGTGCACTCACCTCTGGAAGGCAGGAGATGCAGGATGGAGCAGGAGGCACCTCCTGCTCCCTGCCAGCACTGGCGCCTGTGCTGGGGCAGATTTCCTGTAAATCCATACCCATTTACGTCACAGACAGGCAAAGCCAAGCCCTGAGGGTATTGGAAAGCAGTCTTTGGAGGTGTAATTTTGCTCTTTTGATTTTAACGCCTTATTTAATATTTCACAATCTTGGCAGTGCCAGAGAGACCCACGAAGGCCAGCTGGAGGTGCAGCCACTGACATTTACAGTATTAGGCTGTGGCTCCAAAGCTCATGCTCAGCAAGGTGAGCAGGATTCTTCCTGTGCTCTTGGCTGAAAACACAGGGTTTGCAAAAACTTTTAGCACTGATCCATTTGATGAGTGCAGAGGGGAGTCAGGACAACACTGCTTTCTGGAAACTTTGCCCTGAGTTTTCTTTAAATGCAAAGTCTGGAGTAGGGCGAAGACATCAAGAAAGGTATTGGGCCCTTGATAAACACAATCCCAAGTCACAGGCTGTTTCCCTATTCTGAACAGCTTCCAAATCCTCTAAATACACAGGTTTAAATAATTGTCCTTCAGTTTGGAAGTACTGGCTCTTCTCTTCTATCAAATCACACCTAATGTCACTGTTGCTGAGAGCAAGTAGGATGAAATTGCCTGCCTGATTTTTCCCAGTGTGTTGGCTTTATGCATCTGGTCGCATTTGGAGTCAAATCAATTTTGCTTTCCTATCGTGGACAGGTACTCAGTTTTGCTGATGTCAGGGTACAACTTTCATCCAGAGAGGGGAGAGGAGGCAAATTGTGTCTGAGAACATGGGGAATTGGGTTGCAAAGCCCCATAAGCTGGGAGGAATGCTCAAGGCTACTGCATAGTCCTAGGATGGTTTGGGTTGGAAGGGACCTTAAATATCATCTCATGCCATCCCCCTGCCATGAGCAGGGACACTTTCCACTAGACCAGGTTCCTCAGAGCTCCATCCAGTGTGGCACTGAACACTTCCAGGGATGGGACAAGCACAGCTTCTATGGGCAACCTGTGCCAGGGCCTCACCACCCTCACTGTAAGGCATTTCCTTCTTCTGTCTAATCTACAACTGCCCTCTGTCAGTTTAAAGCCATTACCTGTTGTCCAAGGCAGCCACACAATGGCCTGTGTGGCCAGAGCACCGAGGCAATGTCCCCTCTCCTGGAGAGCCCAGGCAGGGGAGTCAGGCTTGGATGAGAACATGCTGGTGCTTGGAGCTTTCTGCTTCCATGTGGGGGCAGGGTTGGAGTGAGGCATGCCACTGCAGCCCTGGTGATGTCCACACTGACTCTTTTTCCCCAGGCTTTCCATGTCAGCAGTCACAGCTGGACATGGAATGCATCCCCCTTGGGCACCACAGCTGCTCTGGAGCTGTGGGGTGGTAGGGCTCACTGGGAGCATCCCTGCTGCTGTAACAACCTTTACATGTTTTGTCCTTTTGCTGCTATAGACTCCTTGATTTTAATGTTGAGATTTTATCTTTGAGCTGTTCCTCAGTTTCCCCAGCTGTGAAGCAGGGATAACACTGCTACCTTCTGCAGAAGAGGGCTGGTAGAGGTCTAGAGCACTCAGTTTTGTGAGAGCTGAGGTCCTGTCATGCCTGGGGGTGTGTACCTGCTGCAGCTGATGAGGTGTCCACACCCTGCTCAAGAAGCTCTTCCTATGGCAAAGCTGACTGGCTTTAAAGGGTATGAGATGTCCCAGAGAGGAGTTGCAAGGGACAGTCCTCCTGTCCTTCGGACCTATGTGGACTCGTGACCTGTGGATAGGATGTCAGATCACCTTTGAAAGAAGCAAAGGTAACAGGTGGGTGTGCTCTGTCTGTGCCAAGCTGTGGGATTCTGGCATGTGAAGCATATATACAGCATCTCCTGTGCTGTGAGTGTCTAACTGGCTCACAGAGTCAGAGTTCTCCTTTCCCCTCTCATTCAGGTGCTATCTCTTATCTCCATTGCTGTAGATCCTTTCATCCTCTTCAAGAGGCCTCCTGCTGCCTCTTAAATCTTTTTGTTCATCTCATTTAAGTACTGCAGCCCACTTCAAAATCTGGTAAATCTGAATGAGGGTGATGAAGATTACAGCTTTCCTTCTTGGGCTGGGGATTGCCTCCCATGCAGGGATGCCAAGACTGTTGAAGGGGAGTCTGAATGGTGCTCTGCCATGGGTGTTTGGCTTGAGGATGACCTCCTGGGGCACACAGATCTCTAGGAAGCTACCGTATTCTTCAGCTGGTTCTGGTTGTGAGCCTTTTTCTTTATTAAACTGCCTTCATCTTGTCCTATGGGATTTTTTTTCCCCAACCCATTCCCCCTTCATGCTGAGGAGGGAAGGAATAAAGCAGCTTTGTGAGCACCTGGCATCCAACCAAGGTCAACTCACCACAGGAGTGCAATCTTCATTCATTGCTTTATTTGTGCTGTGACTGCTTTGGGCTACAGTTACCTTTAATTGCTGGCTCTGCTGGAGCTGGTTATGTTTCTTCGAGTGAATGGTTTGGAGGTCCTTGCTCCCAAACAACAAAGCCACTTACCACCACTTATCTTTTAAATCAGAGCTTATATTTAGCTGGTGCCTTCCATTCAGGCTGCTTCTCCACACCTGCACAGAGAAAAGCCATGCAATCCTTCTGTTCACAGGATTTGAATGCTCTCCTCCAGCCCTGCTGCTGCAGCTGGGCTGGGGTACAGTGTCAAGGACGTCATGTCTGATAGCATTTGACTTTTTGATGTGGCAATTCCTTCCCTCTGATGATCATTATAGAGTTAAAAAGTCTTCTAAGCACCTGGAAAGTCATTAAAGCTCACCTAGCCATCATGCAGAGGAGAGAGCAGCTGAGTTTCTCTGTTGTGAGTGTGAGAGGAGCTCTGTGCCTCTTTCATGGGGGATGAAAAGCAGAGCTCAGTGAGGGGAGAAGATGCTCCAGATCCCAAATAGCTGGTGACTTCTGAAAATTAGTGCTGTAAGCCACGAAATGGGATTGTTTGCCCTGAAATCATTATTCCTTGGATTTAATGCAAACTGGAGGGAACTGGGGGCAGCCCCAGTGTTCCCACACTGTTGTTTCTCTACACATGGCCCCAGGGACAGAAACTGCTGTAAGAAGTTGCCTTCAGCGAGCACTGGCCCCACCTCCAAGAGCTGTGCTCTCACCAGCTCTGCAGAAACTGAGCAGTGGGCAGAGAAGTTGTCTTTCCCACTCACCCCCTCCCAGTGACCATGGCCTTGGGACAGATAGGTAGAGAGACAACGTTTGGAGAACACAGTGCCTTAAGACAAGACATGGCACCGTTGCCCATGGTCCTTTTGATCCTGGGTGACCTGCACCCAGCAGACAGGACACTTTCCCCATTGGAAGCCCAGCCATGTGGTATCACTGGAGCTGGTGAGTGACAGCATTTCCCACATGAGAGGAGTGTTTGGGGCTGTAGCAGGAGAGTGTGGGTTCAGAGGATGCTCTGCAGTGCCATGGCCAGCTGTCTCTGCCAAGGACCACATGCCATGCTGTCTGCCTGACCGTGCTTCACGCAGGATAAGATGCCAGTGAGAGGGCAAAGAGCCCTCATCTAATTATGGTGCTATATTTGTACATGAGAGAGGGGAAGTGAGCAAGGGATACATATTGGTGCTGGCAACTCGATGACCTTAAGTGGGTGAATTGAGATACAGGGCACTCCAATTAAGGTGTTGGGTTTTTTTTTCCTTTTTGCACAAAATTACTCCTCTTTGCTCTGCCTGCCTGGGAGGCTGGACTACCTGTGGTGCTTCCTGTGGCAGGAGGTGGCTGTGAGAGAGCAGGATGTGTATCCCTCCGAGGGAGCAGGAGGGACCTGGGGTGATACAGGAGGGGTGCAGGGGCCAGCAGGCAGGGTCAGGCAGCAGCAGGGGACAGCCTGTCCCACAAAGGGGGTATATGAGAACACCTTTTTGGCGCTGGCCATGCACAGAGTGAAATGAAATGCACCATTCTCTTGACAGAGTTTCAAAATGCCATTAAGAGATCAGAGTGTGCTCCAGCCCTGTCGTGCCTCGATGCTGGCAGCAGGCAGGGGAAAGAAATAATTGATTGGTTTCTTCCTGTGATCCAAAAGGGTTTCGATGTCAGGCCATTCATTGCAGTGGCTGGAATACTAACACAATTCATTTGAGCTGCAGCCCTGCAAATGGGTGACTATACTAATGGCTAATCCGGGATGATGGATGGGCTGGGGGAGATGCTGCTGCTGAGTAAGGAGAAGGCAGAAGGAGGAGAGGAGGCAGCAACAGGCTGGGGCCCAGCAGGCACTTTCCCAGCTGTTCCCCAGCCAGGGTGGGAGCTTGAGGAGGAAGACAGTGGGCAGGCAGGTTGGGAAACTATCCTAGTCCCTTCTGCTCAGGGTGGTCACATGAGAGTAACCTCTGAGTTTAGACATCTGATTTTTGCTAGGTCTGGACTACAGAGTGACAAAGAGACGACAAGTCCTCTCTCTGCCCTTCCTGAAGCCCTTCCTAAAATTCAGATATATTTATTTACTTTTAATTGAAAGTGCCTTGGGACTGCCAGCATCTTCAGGTAAATGAAAGGCAAAGCTGAATGCAAACGAGAGGGCAGCAAGAGACAATAAGATTAGTGAAATCAGAGGAGAGCAGTCAAGGTAATGAGCAGCAGGCAGGGGCTGGCATGTTACTTGGCACACCAGCTCAAACTTCCTGTGGATCCAGTGACTAGTCCCACCTCCCAAATCAGAAGCTGTTTTAGAAGCACTGCTCCTGATTTACATTGGGATGACTAGGAGTAGAAGGGGTGATGGTGGTCCCCCTGCTCTGCATCAAGGCAGGGGAAGGGAATGTCTATTCCATCCCACCTCCAAACCATGGCTTGTGCTGAGGATTCAGTTCATGGGGAAATCTGGTGGCTCCTAGGAGGAGGACTGGGGCTTGTCAGATCTCTGGTTCAACCTGAATAGGGGGGACCATGCTTGGCTCTCACAGCAGCACCTTTCCAGCCAGAAAGCAGCTTCCACGCTTCATGGACATGAACAGATTCAGTTTAAATGGTTGCAGATCAAGGAGACTCTTGTGGTTATTGATCACCTACTGATTACTCCAGCACTTAGTATTCAGCTTGTAAATAAGATTACAGGGTAAATCTAAAATGGAAGCAGGCGGATTATAAAATTCTGCTCATTTACAATAAGCTCAAAGAACCTTCCCTGCTCTGCTCTCCCTCCAGTTTTATTATGAAGTCCAATGAAATACCCAGGGGACAAGAAGGAAGCGAGAGGAACAATTCAAAGGGAACATCAAAAGGCACCTCTATTCATTTTACTGTGTTAAGTAACAGGCACAGAGATGCTCCCAGCCACACATGGCAGCTGCTCCAAGTGCAGCAGCCCAGCCACTTCCCCACCATCCCCAGCCAGCTCTGCTTAGCCCAGGGCTTCACCTCCTCCGTGCTTGGAGAGACAGACCCAACCCCATACACTTTTGTAAGATAAGTTTCTATTTTGATGGCAAGCATTTCAAGTGTTAGATGGGGAGTTCAATAGGCTGTTCTCAGTTTTCAGCCCATCTCTGCAAAAGAGAAGTAAACCAAATGCTTTGCAGCTAAAAATAATGTATTCCTCTTCTTTCTCTGTGCTGCTGCAGTGCTGTCCTTTGGGCTCCTAGCAGTGCCAAGTGTCCTGGATCTACCAAGACAAGCTAAAGGAGACTGTGATTTAATGGCAGGATATTTAAAAGCTATGAGCACCTTTGTCAGCCCTGGAAACATCAGTCTTGTGATAGCAAGTGGCTGAAGATCCAGCTCCTGGAATCACAGGAATTAATGAGAATTTTTAAACCTGGAAGAAACCTGATCTCTTCCAATGGACAGCCATGGGAGGTTTGTCCCAGCTCCATTCTCTGAGGGCAAGGAAAGCATCTCCCTTCTTTGAGCAGCAGCCAGGACATCACCATAGGGAGCTGTCCAAAAAGCAAGGCTTCTCTGGATCTTCCTTATGGCTGTTACTGCTTTAAGCAAGGGAAAAAAGTCTCCTTGAGTTAATTCAGGACCTGACACCATCCAGCTTCATGGCTCAGGAGGATGGGTTGTTCCACCTTTCCCCTGTGGGGTCTTGAGGAGACTTGAGAACATTTGGTCTGAATTGTGCTTTTCCCTATGAATCTTTGAAATGAGCCACCCTTGGCAGGGATTATGTCAAGTTATTACCCTTCATTGCCATGTCAGGGAAAGCTGTAGCTCCCATCCTCTGTGAGGATTTGGACTCCCCATTGTTTACAGTAGGTGTGTCATCGCTGCTGGCCATGGGACATCTCTGCCGTGCCCCTCAGGAGTGTCACACTGTGTGCCAGCACCAACAGCAAGGATGGAGTGCTTTTGTGGCACACTTGTTCCTTCAAGAATGAGGCTTTTAAATGCAGCAGGATTGACTTGAAATCCGAGATTAATTCATTTTTAAATACAAGCTCTTGGATTCTCATCCTCTGCTTCTAAGGGTGTATCCTCAGGCCTCACTGGGTGTTTATGAGATCTTGAAATTTAATCCTTCAAGAATACATTAAAACTTCAGTTCCTTCTGCAGTCCTGTCACTTCAGAATCTGAGATCTGGAAGAAGAAGCAAAGATCATCATGATGAGACAGTGAGAACCAGCAGCATTTTGTGCTGGTGGGACTGGAACATCAGAAACCTCATTCTGATCCCTCTGGACTTTGTACTTTCACAATCTTTGAAAAGACTGATATTCCCCCTTTTCCTCTGCTAAGAGGAGACAAAAACCTCTGCTTTCTTCAGGGCAAATACTACTGTTTGTGATCCACAGATGTGGGGTATCCATGGATTATTGCTTGGGGTAAGGAAAAAAACAGAGCATGAGAAGTCTGTACATGTGCAGAGTGAATTTCCAGAAGGGATTGTGCCTCCTGGGGAAGATTCAGAGGCATCTACAAAGCCCTTTCACATGTGGTTTCTGACTGCAAAGGGATGAGGCAGCCCCTGAGCCACAACATCAGTGATATGAAGCTTTCAGGTATTTGCAAACCCAGCTGAAGGTCCCTTCCCCCTATGTACAATTTCAACCCCACAGCCTCATCCAGCTGCTGGGAAATATGTGGGGTTTCAGCCGAAAAGACCCACCTGCCACTCAAGGAATACCCATCACATTCCCACTGCTGCTAGGCTGGAACAGCTGAAGGAGCAAAGTCTGTAGTCTTGTTACCCCAGCAAGAGAAGATCTCTCCAGCCTTCAAGATGTCCACAAGAATTCACACGCATGCTGAGAAAAAAATGCTACCTTCTATCCAAAATGGTTAAAAGACAGGAAAAAGTTAAAAACAACTCTGCAAATGACTGCTGATAATAGAAACATATGTGTGTAGCCATGGCTTCGTCACTGTATGCCTGCTTGAAATGCAGATGCCCACTACTGGCCTTGTTGTGCTGGAACCAGGGCCTGGGAATGGACCAGGAATATGTTCCACTCCTGGGGCTGGGGATGGTGCCACCACCATGCCACCCAAGGTGGGCATCCCTATGCCAAAAGTGGGGAGTGCTTGAGCAAGGGACAGAGAGGGGAAAACCCAGAAACACTAATGACCCCACATCCCAGAGCTGCTTGAACGAGCTCAGGCTTCTCCTGCCAGAGCCAACCCCCTTCCCCATCCTCAGTTGGAGAGGTTTTTCTGGGTGGTGTTACTCCCACCAGTGCCCTTGGAGCACAGCTATTGTCCTGTGGGGCAGGCAAAGGCCACCCCTGACTCCAGACACAACCTTTCTTTCAGCCCACTGCCCGTCAGGTGCCCTTTGATCCACCCTGGCAGGGAGCATCCAGGACTGGAGGGTGACTGCCCACCCCAGTGCCACACATCCCACTGCCACCAGTGCTCCCATCCTGCAGGCTCACCACTGTGGAGGGATGATATATAATGTAGGCAGGGAACCGTGCCAAGACTGAGAATGCCAATATCTGAATGCCTTCAGTTCCTTCCTCCAAATAAATCACTGCATGACTCTAATTATCACACTTGCCCTGGGTACACACCGGCTTAATACGGAAAATGAGTGTGGAGGATTTATTACTGCTGATCCTTGATCTTTCATTTTTGATATTAAAACATGTTTAATTCATTGCAATGTAGATTAAAGTAAGGGAGGCCATGGGCAAAGTGGTTTGCTTGGGGAGAAGTTGGTTGCTGGGGCTCCAGCAGCACTGCTTGCATCAGGAGCTGGGCAGTGCTGCCTCCTGCGCTCTTTCATGCTGACTGGAGTCCAACGCTGGCTGAATTGTGTTTGATATCACCACCACACTTTCTCTGGCTGTGGATTTATGGTTGTTTAGTCACTAAGACTAGGGAAAGTGCGTTGTAAATGTATTATTTTCCTGTTTCCAGACAGGTTACAGCAGAGCTTATAACCCTGTTACATGTGACAGAAGTGGAGGTTTCTGAGGTTTTAAGCTTTCCTAAATAAATTACCATCTCTGTGGGTATGAATCAGCTCCTGCTTTCAGAAAATGTCTTTTTTATGCTACAAGAGCCTTTGGCCTTCAGTGCCTAGTTTGCATTGAATCTTCAAGTATTGCAAAAATATTTCACACACAGCCTGGGAGTGTGCTGCAGAGCTCTTCTTCACAGGGCAGCTTCTGCAGGTTGATGACACCTTAACTACTTCCTTTAGTGCCTTGGGTGGTGCTCTGGTGCCAACAGGGTGCCCAGCAAGTGTGGGGATGAGGCTGACAGCCCCCACTGCCTGTGGCCATGTCCAAGGCTCACAGGGGCATCATTGTCCACAGTGAGTGCACACACACACCTGCACACCTGGGCTGGCCAATGCACGCGCATCTGGGCAGAGCATTCCTCGACCACGGCAGCCCTTCATCACGGGGTCCCAAAGGGATGTGGGGGGCAGGGATGAGAAGACACAGAGCAGACACATGTCCATTGAGCTTATGATTCCCTCCAACCAGGGTAACAGAGGCCCGATGGGGAGAAGGAGGCGGGCTCCCTGGTGGCACTGGTGCCATCCCAGACAACACCTCCCTGCCTGGGCAACCCAGGGTCTTGCACACACACACCTTCCTCTGTGATGGTGAGCTGGGCACCAGGGGTGAACCAGATGGCAGCATCTGCTCTTCTGGCCTGACAGGAGTGATCCACATCAGCTCGCTCCATTCATCCATCCCTCCATCCAAGTGCATTTCCCATTTCCCCTGATTACATCCCTGACTGCAGCTCAGGCACCTGTGAAGTGTGACTCATGCAGAGCAAGGCAAACAGGAGGAGTGGCTACTGCTGAATAATTTGTCTCCCCTGGGAGTCCAACATCTCCCTCTCCTGAAAAGGTGGCGCACTATGTCACTACAGCCCAGAAAGAGGAGGAAGAAGATGTCACCACAGGCTGCATGTTGCCCCTGCCCTTGGCTTGTGGGGGTATGAGGATCTGCAATCCCTGCTTTCCCAGAGCATCTCCAGTCCTGTGGCATCAGGCCACCCCTCCCAGCGCAGCTGTGCATAGCTGCACAGGCCAGTCACCTCCTGAAACACCCATGAAAGGCACAGGGTGAGATCCATTCCTCTGATCACATCCGACCAGGATGTGTCTGCATTTTGGGGCACAGGAGGAAGGAAGAATCCTTCAGGAAACCATCCCTGTTAGCTAGCTGGAGGGAGAAATCACTTGCTGATGTGTGAGAGCATTTTATCTCTCCAGGTCCCATCGACAACTCTGCAAAGCCCACTCTCCTCCTGGAAACGCTGATGCACATCTGATGGGAATGGAGCAGGTCCAACCACGTGGCTGGGAAGGGCAAGAAAGGGGAAGAGAAATGCATGTAAAGAAAATTAAGAGAAGTGGAGAGAAACCAGCTGGTCACTCCATCACCTCCTTCCCCCTCCGCTCCAGTTCCAGCAGCTCCCTGAACCAGGAGCAAGATCAGCTCTGAGCCCTCACCTGTGGCTGTGCTGGTGGGACAGAGGATGCAGGATGCACACCAGAGCTGTGTGACAGGAGGCACACCAAGCTCCAAACCTGCCCCACAGAAGATCTGCTGCCCGGGCACCGTGTTGTCCCATCGCGGGGACGCCCATGGGGAGGTGGCAGTGCTTCACATCACCATGGCAACCCGTGGCGAGCAGCTCCGTTGAGCAAATCCTGCATCTCAAAGATGAGCATTGGCAAATCAATAACCCCAGCAGAGACAGACAGGGTTGGGCTGGGGGGCCGTCCTGGGGGGTTGGGGATGGAGGTGTGTCTGCCCTCTCAGCAGCATTTTGCTAATCCGCTTGGGAGCAGTTTTGCCCCATACCAAAACAGCTGAGCCAGAGGTGCTGCTTCTTTGGCCGCAGTGGCTCAGCAATGGCAGGGACATCAGTGTTTCTCTGCACTGGTGTTCCTTCCCCAGCTCTGTTGGGGAGTTTCTCTCCTGGTGAGGCTCTCTGTGGAGCCTTGGCTAGTGCATGGCAAGTGAGAGACTGCGTCACACCAAACTGATGAAGAGCTGGCGTCCCCTGCGCTGACAGAGCTGATTAGGAAAATGTTCCTGCGTTTCTAACGCTGCAGAGATTTGGGCCAAGAAGCTCCTCAGAGGAAATCAGCAGCCTCAACATGCTCTTGCAAAATGCAGGGTTTCTGCCCCTGTGGACAGCTCCAGTGGGATGTGCTCCCACCTTCCTGCTGTGGTGACATCTGCACCTCCACTTTTCTGTTTCATCACAGCATCCCTACATGGGACCAGTGTATGGATGAAGACTGGGGCTGCCCTGCTTTACCCCTGCCACTTCTAAAACTTCGGATCCATTCACACCTCCTGGAAAAGGAGGTTTTGATGAGTCCCATTTTGGGGGAAAGCCCTGGGGGCTGGGTGCAGGTAGTGCTGCCTGTTATGTTGCATACCCTCCTGGCGTCTGCCTGGGGTGAGGTCCTTCCTGATCAGCATTTCCTAGGCCCAAGGGAGCCACTCTGTCCCAGCATGTCCCTGAGACACAGTGCACATCCCAGAGCTTCCCAGCTGCCTGGCATGGACACAGTGCTGTTCCCAAGCCTTCCCAAAGCAACGTCCAGAGGTAATCTCATGTGCAATGAATCCTGTGCATGTTGTGTGTGCTCAGCATGGGGCAAAGTCCCCATCTCCCCATCCCCGATGGTGTCTGCCAGTGGTTGCTCTTCAGTCCAAGCTGAACCATTCAAAACATGGATGAAGGTGCCATTACACCCCAGCAGTTGTTCAATCCTGCAGCCACCCTGCCAAGCTCCCTGTCCTCTGATCAGGGGGATACCTTCACCTGTGGGTATGAGCCATCCCCCCTGCCTTCCCTTTCCCCACCTCTGCTGCATCCCCCACTTAGAACCCACATCTATTTGGGGTTGATTTGTGCTGTGGCAGAAAAGCCATTAGGGCGTTCTTGTTAGCACAGACAGAAGGACGCCTGCTGTGTGCCCATGGCCACGTTAGAAAGCCGGATGAGGGCAGTAAATAAAGTTTCACTCTATTACAATGATTGGAAAGTCTTGAACGAGAGCAGCAGGCTGGCAGAGCTGCAGAGAAGGTGTTCTCCAAGGGGCAATTGCTGAACAGCAATCTGCCAGCACTGTGCTTTGGTCCCCATTTATCTTTCTGCCTAACCAGAGATGATTTCAAGCTCCTTGCGCTGCCTGGGGTGCTCAGGTGGCCACGGGTGCCCCTGGGGTGCTCCTGTGGGACAGGGCAAGGTGGGAAATCTCCTTAACATCAGAGGTCTGGCATTGCACTGTGCTATGGGCAGCAAATCTGCTTCCATTGTGTCATGAAGGAATGTAAAACACAGGAAGGGTGTGTTCTGCCACAGGTGGCACTGAGCCAGAGCAGCAGCTGTCCCTGGCTGGGAGGTAGAGGATGGTGGAGATCTCCACTCCTGCTATCTCCCCTCCTGGCCTCAGAACTTCTGTGTGCTGGTTTCATTGCCAGCACAACAGCAGCTCATCTTTCCTCTCCTCTCTGGGTGTTGGGAGACTTAATTCTTTAGCATTAATGAAGTGTGCCTGACTCTGCTGCAGAAGCACCATGAAAAAACTGAGCTGAAGGTGTCTCCAGAGATGCTCGGCAGGGGGAAGGTGCTGTCAGCACTGGGTAGTTATAGCCCTCAGTTTCCCCTCCTGCTGAGTCACAGCCAGGCTCTGTTGCAAAACAGGCTGTTAAGTCTCTGTTTAGGGTTTATGGGATCCCTGGTCCATTACAGCATGTCTGAGCAGCTCCAGTGTCCCTGCAATGGGCTGGGCTGGCAGCGAGGGCTGATCTCAACGGGGTGCTGCTCCAGCACCAAAGACACAGGCTTACTCCCACAGCATCAGGAGAGGGGCAGTGAACACCCAAGGACTTGAAGTCCTTAACTCATCTCTCTGAAGGGCAGTACCAGGTGCCTAAAATTAGACTCCTACCTCCTAATTTAGGTACTTCAGAAAATAGACTGATTTCTGTATTCCTTTCCCTCTGCTGGCACGGCTCAGCATCCAGAGACTTCCAGGGAGGTGCTCTGGTTTGGGGCATGTCAGTTCAACACAGCAGTTCCAGGTGTAAGAAGCCCAAATCGTCCCGTATCCCTGATTTACCCTGAGTAGTAAAAGAGGAGCTGCTGCAGTTCTCCCATCTTCGGAGGGGAGAGCCCTTGCTGGTGCTACAGGAGCCTGGTGGCTGGCAAGTGGCTTCTCCAGCTGCTATTAATCAGCATTACAAAACATCATCCTGGTCCCAGGCCTCAGCTTATCCACGATGGGCTGGGGTTGCACCTCAGCCTGGCTATCCCCCAAGAGTTTTCTGATACCGAAGAGGTGTCCCTGCAGCACCTCCCTGGTGCTCGTGGCCTCTCCAGCCTCCAGGAGGGACCAGAGTTGTTTGACCCCTCTTGATCCCATGACAGGTAACCAACACGGCAGGAAAACGCTGGACACTGCGGGCAGCGTGGAGACCCATCTGGGGATATAGCCCTGCGCAGAGAAAACCATGGGGGCAAACCAATGCCATCCTGGTCCCTGTCCGGGGATGGGACCGCTGGGGCGGCTCCCGCTGCTCCCTCCCCGTGCCTGGAAAGGCGAGTGACATCCCGGCAGCTGCAGCTGGAGGGATCTGCCTGTGCACGTTTCATAGTACACGTGCCCCATTAAGAAAAAGATCAGAGTTCCCGGGAGCTAAAAATAACACCAGGCAGTGGAGTTTGTCCAGGAGACAGTCAGGGATGCGGGGGCGTGGAGCAGAAGGTGTAATTTCACTG
This sequence comes from Formicarius rufipectus, assembly GCA_013399695.1. Classification (NCBI taxonomy): domain Eukaryota; kingdom Metazoa; phylum Chordata; class Aves; order Passeriformes; family Formicariidae; genus Formicarius; species Formicarius rufipectus. The sequence continues at coordinate 123,703 of VXAU01001897.1, read as the reverse complement.
CCGGCTCCTCCAGTGACAGGGTGCAGGGGAATGAATCAGGCCATGGCGGAGGGGAATCGCAGCTGCAGGAGCAGCGTGGTGCCGCGGTCACTGAGCTCCGGCTGCCTCGCTCCTTGTCTGACCTGCAGAAAGGTGCAGGGTGCTGGGGAGGGAGCACAGCTGGGTCCCAGGGATGCCCTGGGGGTGTGCCGGGGTGCAGCGGGGAAGGACAGAGCTGCCACCGTGCCTCCCAGCAGGCAGCCGTGCGGAGATGCTGGGGGGATGGAGTGGGAGCTGTAGGACCCTGTAGTCTGTGAGTGACAGGACTGCTCTCTGTACGGCAACCTCTGAATGAAGGAGTGAGTGCAAACACAGATCCTAATTACCACAGCTCCTCCAGAGCCAGCTCTGCCTGCTCTGCCCAAGCTGTCAGATGCTCTCTAGCAAATGCCTCTGTCTCCTTTCCATGGCTGACTTGAAGCCATTTATTCTCTCGACATCCAGCAGCTTCTGTTTCACCACTAGTTGAACAGCTGGGAGAAAGAGCAGGAGGAACAAGGAGGGGAGAAACCCCTGTAGCTCTTTTTAGCAGAATCAGTAATGCCATGAAGTCCAAGCCCCATGTAACACAGAGGTAACAGAGACCAGTGTCTGTCCTGAGTCTTGGAAGCAACTGGCCTGAAGAGAGCCCTGCTGGGGAAACGACCTTTAAGGTCCCTTCCAACCCAAACCATTCTGTGATTCTCACTCCAGCAGTCTCCTACCGCAGCCTGGAAGGGGAACCACAAAAAAAAAACCAAAAAAACACCAACAAACAAAAACCCAAACAAACAAAAAACAAACAAAACAAAACAAAAAACCAAAAACATAGTAACAAGTCCTATTAGCAAAGGCGTTTGACTTCCCAGCACCACTCCCCAGTGGTGCTGGCTTTTGGAAGGGGCTGGATGAGATGACTGGCAGCTCCAGCAGCTTTGTGCAGATGGACCCATCTAGCCTCTAGCTGGAGATTTGTTGTCTCCCCAGCCAGCTCTGGCACTTCTCTCCTGCTGCAGCTGAGAACAGACAGCTGGTATCCATCACCTCCCCTGTACCCAAACTCACCCTGCTGGGACCTCCTTGTGGGTCAGCACCCATGGCAGCACCACGGAGTAGCTGTTCCCTGGGTGCTGCATCCCTGCAAGGACTGGGCTTGGAGCCCCAAGTGTACAGCTTGCTCTGCCCCAGGGTTTTGGGGTGGCAGTGCTCTTGGCTTTGTGGGGGCTCTTACTCTCCCAGCCTGGCTTTCCTGGGTGGCTGTGCTACATGTGCATGCTTGTCCCCCTGGCCTGCCCTCATCTTTGGGGTGAAACCTGATACCTGTTTAAATCTGAGAATCCTAAAGATGCTATCTGGCAGGTTTCTTGAAAATTGGCAACTGAATGGAAGACAGAAACCCCTTTTCCTGCCCTCATTGTGGGGAAAAAAAAATAGTTTCAAGTATGAGACAAATCCACAGGGGAATGGCCTTCCATGGTACCTGTTAAACCCCTGTCTGGCTACTCTGTTTACTTGGCCCAGACATGAGTGGCTGCAGCAACACCAGTACAGAGCATCCCTGTCCTGGGAGGAGCACGAGAGGTGAACCTGGGGCTGTCCCTGTCTGTCTGGACCAGAAAGGCTCCTTGGCACACCTGTAGCAATAGCACTGATCTGCCATTTCCTGTACAGACCCAGTCAAAACTCTCCACCTTGCTGTGGTGACCAAGAGTGTCCGTTGCCTCACACACAAAGCTCTGTCGTGGTCACATGCAAAGGCAGCTTTCTGTCATTTGTGTGGCAGTGCCTGGGCTGCTGTAGATGCTTTCCCACAAGGAACAATGTGAGCCCACTGGAACAGGTTCCCCAGGGCAGTGGTCATGGCGTCAAGCCTGTCAGAGTTCAAGAAGCATTTGGAGAACACTCTCAGGTGGGATTGTTGAGGTGTCCTGTGCAGGGCCAGAAGATGGATTTCAGTGATCCTGATGTGTCCTTTCCACTTCAGGATATTATATGATTTTTTTATCTCAACAACCCCCTAAAATAACTGCAGGTGCCAGCATGTCCTGCCCACTGGTGACAAATCCTTTGGAAAAGGTAGTGGTCTCCCCCTACTCCCAGCTCTGCTCCCTTGTGCTGCTGTTCTCCTCCCAGCTGGTGAGCCTGTTGCTTATATAAACCGCTCACTCTTGAGCATTGATAGAGCTGTTTGCCTCCCACCCCACTGGGCTCTGCAAGCTCATTTTATTTTTTCTTGGCTTAATGGGCTGTTTACTCCACAACAGCCTTCCCTCAACATCCATCAGGGACTCTGAACCATCAACCCAACAACACTCTGACTTGCCCACTGAGCTGGGAGCAGACGTGAACTCCCTCCCCACTGCTGAGTCTGTTCCCATGCTGTTGAGATTGAATGCTGGCCCCCAAATCCCCTCAAGAGATCTTATGCTCATCTGGGCTCATTTCTGCCCTGGGAGGAAGCTCCTCTTGTAGTTTGGAATCGGAGGACTCTTCAGCCTTGGGCAGGTAGGGCTGAGGCTGGGATGTGTGCCAGAGTCCTGCCCTGTCATGACAGTGCAGCGATACCCATGCGACAGGGATCTGGTGTGACAGCTGCCAGGCTTGTTTCATGACAACTGCCAAACAGGCATCAGGTAGTCGTGATTTCTCCTACTCGCTCTGACTTGGAGCGAGGGACAGAGTAGGAGGGGGCTGCTCTGCTTTACTAGTAGAAGAAAGAAAACCCAGGTATGCACAGATGCCTTTTTCATCTGTCCCCCATATACGAGTGTGACACTTGTGTTCTCTGCCTTTTGTTTTTCATCTAATCCCCCTCTTTGCTGCTCCTGGGGCAGTGAGGGTTGTTCCAGAGCAGGTGTACTTATAGCTGCAATTGGTACCATCAACATCACTGGTTTGATCAGTGGCTGTGTATATTTGTTCCATGATATGCTTGTCATCTTCTTGTACTCCAGCACTGGGGTAACCTGCCTGATATGCATTTCTTTGCAGAACAAGAGCCCCCTAGAAGTTTGTGTCTTGCTTTCCACCAGCTATGTGGTGCAGGTTTATTATCTTTTTTGCACCTCCATTCTGCTCTTCCTTCTGACTCTACTAAAAGCCTCAGCAGAGTCTCATCTGAGTTTCTTCCAATGTTACACTCATCTGTGAAACTCTCATTTTGTCATCAGGGACAGCAAGAATCCAGAGGAGGGGGAGAGAAGGGCAGCTAATTCACAAGGGGCTAATCCAGCACTGAGCAGCCAGGTAGGAGAGTGTTGAAGTGCAAACCCAGCAGTCTTTGTCCCATCCTGCAGCATGGAGCTGGGAACATGCAGCACAGGGCACAGCAAGCCCACAGCATCCACAGGAAGGTGGTGTGTGGTCATCATGTTGTAGATTAGGAGACAATCAGAGGATGGTCTCTGAATTAAGTGTACCGGGTAGTGAGTCTTAAAACATTTGAAAAGGGCAAAGAATAACCCCAGAGCAACTATTCAGATACCCAGGGAACAGAAATAACCTTGTGTTTCCCTCCCAGGCAGCAAGTAGGACAGGGAGCAGGTTGTATCTTACAGTTTCCCACTGCTTCCCAACTCTCACTCAACACCAACTGCAGAACAGCCTTCTGGGAAATAAGCTATGCAAAAACAAAGAAACTTGGCCAAAAATGCAGCTTAGAGAGTAAAACTCTCACAGATGATACTGCTGCTTGGAGGCACTTGCCTCCTGCTTTTAAGAAGGCTCTATATCAGCCTCCAAAGGGAAAGAAAATAAAACTGACAGGTGTATATAACCATTCGGGTGCAAACAAACAGATTCTCAAACTCTGCAAGGAACAGCTTATGTTTTGTGAGGAGTGTCTTTTTGTTTGTTTGGTTGTTTTTTTGTGGAATAAATTCTGATCTTGAAATCTAGAAAACCGTTTGAGCTTTTCTGTATCTTCTCAATCTTCATTCTGGAAATATTTTTTAAAAGTTCATAGGTGTATCTGTAAAGGGCCAAAAACTGTCAATAGCATAAAATAGACATGTAAAGGAGACCATTAGATGTCAACAGACAACCTTCAGAAAGTGCATGTTGTGTCAAACAAGGAAAACAGGAGAGGATATAAATTTGGGATGAGACAAGTTTTAAGGTATGGCATGCCTAAAGCACAAGAACTTGTGTGAAGACAACGCCAAGACCATTAGAAGGAACACAACCAGTGCTGTGCTCAACTGTTTGGTTTCTGTGATTGCAAAAAAAGCTCTAAGGGCATTGCATAAAACCAAAACTAAACCCTTTACATCAGGATCTGCCATGGACAGTGTTGGAAAATTCGCATATTCTGCCCTTTCCTATGGCAGATAAATCTAAAGAACTCTCTTTAACAGAAATGTGAGAAAATGCTTTTGGAAAATACCGATGGCATGGAGAGAAAGAGATTGCCAGCGTCAGGCAGGATTTCCCTATGGGCTCTGGAGAAGGAGTAGTGTGGAGTTACTGAGCTACCAATGGGGCTGGATACCCTGCTCCTGGAATGAACAGTGAGATCATACAGATGGGAGGCAGCAGGTGTGACTGCAATTTTTGTAGAAGCTTACAGCCAGAAAATTATACCCAAGTCCAACTTTTGTATAGAGCAAATGAGTTGCTTGGAGTTCTGATAAAGAATAGAATGCGAAGACATGGAAAGCGATAGTGGAAGTCAGATTTTCAACAGATAAATTGGTGCCTTGCAAATCTGTTATTCTTTCTTGAGGACATTAGCTAGCTAATAGTGTACTTGAATTCCCCAAATCCATGGTAACCTACCTCCCAGCCCTTACTTCCCAATCTTTTCATAAGAAACGCACACAAGCCTCTTTTTATGCATTGATAATGTAGTTTCCTTAAGAGCTTTTGTTGATTTCCCCCGCCAAGATTGGGAGGGTTGTTACCATGGCGTTACCTATGGACCAGCAAGCAGATGGTCCCAGCAATCCCATGCATTTGGAAAAGGGGATGAAGAGTAAGGTGTCAGTGTTTGCACATCGTACGTAATGTCTAAAGGTAATTAACAAAAACCCCAATGAAGCCCTGCAGAAAGGTCTCATGATGTTGAACGAGCAGAAGACAACATGGCAAACGGCATTCGAGGAGAAGTCCCACAGGCAGAGGGGCTTGAGGGCAGGACAGCGGCTGCCCGAAACGCGCGGCTGCTCGGGGAAGGAGTCTCTGCCGCGGCAGGCGGGCGCCTGGGCAGGCTGGCTGGGCAGCGGGAAGGGGCGCGGGGAGGTGCGGGGCTTTGCGGTGCCGCTCTGCCTGCAGCCTTCCCGGGCTGCCTCCAGCGGCGCGGGGCCGGAGCGGGAACACCCGGCAGCAGCGACCGGAGGGATGCTCCGTCTGCAGACGGAGGGCGTGAGGAGTCGGGCGTGAGCGGCTCCTCCGGTGAGCGCTGACGGAGTCT
>VXAU01001897.1:30906-118114 GCA_013399695.1 Formicarius rufipectus | reverse complement strand
GGGTGTCCTGCCCTGCCCGCCCGCCGCGCCGCCCGACTCAGCCGCGGGGCTTCCTGAGGGAGCGGCGGCGGCGGCGGACCCCAGGTGAGCCCTCCCTGCGGGGCGAGGGATGCCCGCCGGGATGCCGTGGAATGCCCACCGGGATGCCGCGGGATGCCCGTCGGTCCCGCGCGCCGCCCGTCCGCGGGAGCTCGGCGGCTGCCCCGGGATGCTCCGGAGGGAGCAAGGCTGGCTGCGAGAGGCAGGCACCGGCCGCCCCATCCCCGGCACCACTTCGCAACCCCGTTCCGGCCGCTCCGCGGCGTCCCGCGGCGTGTCGGGAGTGATGCCCAAGCTCCCCGGGCGCGGGGTGCCCCGAATCCATCACTAGCGTGGAGGAGCTGGAGCAGAGCTCTGCCTCGTCCTCCGATGGGAGCGCGGACCGCAGGGTCAACTGTGGCCTTCTGCTGGTGCCAGAGCGGTGATGGGGTACCCCCTTCCTGGCCGTCCCGCTGCCCCATCTCCCTGTCGCAGCCTGGGTAGCCCTCGGATGATGTGTCTGCGGGAAACACGGGAAATGGTGCACGGGAGGAGAAATCTGGTGTGAGAGGCTCTCGTGGTCTGGATCGGATCAGTGCAGCTGAGCACCGTGCATACCTGAGATGGCTCTCCCCATCCCGGGAGCCCTGGACAGGGCAAGGCTGAGCTCAGAAAGTGGGGTTCAGGGCAGACAGCTCCATCGCTTCCCCCACAGGTCACCTTGCCATGCTCCCGGGTGGCAACGATCTTGGTATTAGTCTGATATCATGGCAGTTGCCATCATGAATTTGGTCTGATTGAGCTGAAAGAACAGAGACGAACATACTTGGATCCTGGTTTGAGTCTTGTTTGGGTTTTTTTTCCTCATTTCCCTATTCTCTAGCAATTTGGATGGGATAAGTTTTCCTCCTTGTCAGCAGCAGGACTGGTAGAGAGACGTGGCTTGCTTTTGAGGAAGGGCAATTTGAAAACGTTCTCACCTTTCTCTTCTGTCATGACAACCTATGTGCTGGGCTCTACCTTCAGCTGCCTCAGTTTCCCCATGTTTACAAGGAGGAAAGAAAGCCTGGCTTGCACCACGGCAGGCAGGGATATGTGTTCTTGTGTGTGAGAGCCTTGCCTGGCATGACACTGCCTCGAGGGCAAGAATGGTTCGGGGTCAAGCCCAAGGGAGGCTGAACCTGTGGTCTGTCTGTCTGCTGAGGGCAGGGAAGGGTTGGCTCTGCCTCTGTTCTGGGCAACACCTGGGCAGGGTGCTCCCCTCTGTTTAGCAGCTCTCCATACTCATCCCTGCCCCTGAGTGAGCTGCTGGCATCCATGTTGTCCTGCAGTGAGTTCACACTGCACCTGAGCAGCAAACAAAACATCCTCCTCTGCTTTTTTCTTTTCTTTTTTTTTTTTTTTCCACTTAAACATCTCCTCTGGTCATCACCTGCCCAGACAGTGCCCTGTGCCTTTGAGTAGTGGCATGTGGCTGAGCCTGCAGCCTCCTGCTCTCTGGCTGCTGGCTGAAGACCTGCTGCTGTGCTCATACCCCTGTAATGCTGAACTTTCCCTTGGATTTGCTGCCATGCTGGCTACCTCCCTCCACTGTGGCCATCACCACGCAGCTGCCAGGGTAGTGGGATCACCTGTAAAAGGCTGCTGGCTGGAACTGGTGTGTGACAATGCAAGGCTGTGGTGGGGTTGGGAGTGGGCTGCAGGTGCTCTGGGGCGGTGTGCATCAAGAAGTGCTTGGTGCTGACAGTCCTCGAGCTCTCTGATGCTGTTATTGAAGTCGGGGGAGTGGGGGAAATCAGCCCCCTGGGACACCCTGTCATGGGTCTGTCTCTGGCAGTGTGGCTGCTCTCCTCATTTGGCAGTTCAGTGTGCCAGCTGCCCACTGGATTGGCATGGCCACAGCCACCACAGTGCTGCAGCACCACTTTGAAGCCCCAGCTTCAGCACTGTTGCAATCAATTGCTGCAGGACCCACCCATGGAGGGGGCATGGAGTGCTGCTGGCTGGGTGCTCCAGCATGGGTAGCACTGAGCCACCAGCATCCCACAGTTGGAGCACATCTTCCTTCTTCCAGCACTGCTGGCACTGAGCCCCAGCTGTTGCATCTTATCCTGGTGTGAAGCCCCTCATCCTGTCCCAAGAGCCAGTGTTTTTGGCTGCCAACAGCTCACCTGGCTGCCTATGAGCTTTTCCCACCTCAGGGGAAATGGGATCACTTGTTAAGGGTGGACCAGTGGAGCAGGTGAAAAAGCACATCCTCTTGGTACAGTGGCAGGTGTGGGGAGCACAAAGAAGATGTGACTGAAACAGGCTCAGGCTTGGTCCCTCTCTGTGTGTCAGGGAGTGGGGTGCTGGAGATAAAGCTGGGGAAGGGAAAAGGTGCCATGAGATGTGTTAGGGACCAGTTGGCCTCAAGCTTCCTGAGGCAGGAGGGCAGCCACATGTCTACAGTGGATAATGGTGAGGTTGTAGCAAGCTCTGGAGCTCATTTCAGTCTTGGAGTAAGCCAGTCTGAGCTTTGAACCGAAACTAAAATGCATAAAGCCCTGTCTGGCACAGAAGAAGGCCCTGAGTGGGAAGCACTGGGGTGAGAAGGCACTGTTTGCACCACCTGCCTTCATGTTTTGCTTCCCACCTGAGCTCTTGGGAGCTGACCTGCATGCTGAGTCTGAGCAGAGCTCTGGGACTTCCCCGTGGATCTGCAGAGCTGGAATTTTACCTCCAGTTGCAGCCCCACAATACCAGGAAGATGCTTTCATGATTTATTTTGTGGCTGCACCCTGACACTGATAGACAAAGCCAGAAGTCCTCAGCTCTGCCTTAGCCTTGATCCTCCCTCCTGCTGTAATCAGCAGCAAGCTTCTCTCCTGATTCATATCCATGAATTCAGTGTCATTTGCCAGGGCAGCTTCAGCCCTCAGATATTGTGGTTTTGTAGTGAAAATAAAGTGTTTATTTAATGAACAAGGCTCAGATCATCTGAAGGTCTTCCACCAAAAGGGCCCACCACCATCACTGGGGCCGGGAGAAGCAAGACTGCTCCCATCTCTCCCATTGTGGGGCAGAAATCAGCCCAAATTTGCCAGGACTGAGATGCTTTTTGATGCCACCTTCCTCACCCAGGGCTCAGCCATGGCATTGCTGGATGGTATCTCAGAGCCTGCAATGGGAGGAGGGAGATGAGCTGCTGCAGTGGGGCCTTTTGCTCCCTGGCAGAGCAGGGTTTGTTTGGATGTGGTCCTCCCCATCCAGCACCAATCCACAGCACCAGGGCTGTTGGGTTGCTCCATCTTTAGAATTAGAGGACAGGGACATGGATCCACATGAGCCAGGGAGAAACACTTGGGAATGCGGGAGGAAATACGGTGCCTTCAAGTCATGCAGCTCATCAAAGTGATGGCCTCAGGCAGGAAGATGCTTCTGGGTTGTTGAAGGATGCATCTTTTTCCACTTGATCCAGCCTACCTAAAACAGAGTATTTCTTCTTCTGTGGCTCCTGCTGGGAAACTGTTCAGATCCTTGCTTCTTGGAGAGCTGGACATCTTAGATCCGGCTGAATATTTTCTTTGGATAGTTGGTGTGGCAGAACTGTCCTTTTTATTCAGCAGTGCCTTGTCTTCTGTCATTCTCCCTCGAATGCTTGTAAGGGATTGCTGTCCTCTGCAGGGAGGGATGGTTGTTCCACAGCCTTCCCCTGTGAGCCTGGGTGAGCTCTGTTCATCCCCTGCTCTGACCAGTTCCAGTGGGAGCTGTCCTTTCCTGAAAAAGGAGGGGAGGCCCTCCGTGCACCAGAGCAGAGACTTCTGCAGGCAGAACAGAGACATGATGGGCAGGAGCTGCCTTTGAGGGCTTGACAGTGAAAAAGCTCTTTCAAGCCACTCGAAGTAATGATCAAAACAGCAGGGCTGGGTGCAGGATGGTAGAGGAGCCTCAAATCTGGCCCAGCCACAGCTGGACTCAGGGAACACAATGCCCAGTTTTGGTATGTGCATGGCACAGGGAGTACTCAGATGCATTCCCAGATGAGCCTTTTCTCCCCAAGGGTGCACAGATCCTCCACTGTGTAAAAATTGGTGTGTTTCTGCTTTGCTGTACCTTGTGGTCCCTGCTGGGATTAGAGAGACCCACAACTCCTTTCTCAGGTCTTGGAGGTGTTTGGTGGTGGAGTCACATCCCCTTTGTAAGACAGGTCCCTGCAGAGCCCCATCCTGTTGTAACCCAGAGACAGAACCCCCAGCCCATCCCTGCTTGCACAGGCTGAGCATGCACTGAGCATGTTGGGAACACTTCTGAGCTCCCTCGCCATTCTCTCTTTTAAATTAAACAGGAGCTGGGCTCAGCAGCCAGTCAATAGCAAGACTTATCTCCTAAATAGCATTATTGATTGCCCAGGAAGCCTGGTTTTGTATTGATAGATATGTACACACGCTGACAAGGTGCCAGGTCTTGCTGGTGAAAGGCATGGAGAAACGTGCAGAGATGGCTTGTTGCAGGTGGGAACATATGTGTGTCCACGTGAGGGAGATGTGGCTGTCCATTGGAGAGCGGGGTGAGACACCCTGGGGATTTTGGTTAGGGACCCTTTGCATTTGACCAGCATTATTGTGCTTCCTTGACCACTCCTGAGTTTGTCCCTTTCTTACTAATATGTGACATTGCAATGCAGGACCTCTGCCAGCTTCCATTGCCTCTTTGTTTGCAGGAAGGCTGCTGTACCCTTCCTTAGGAGGTGTGCAGATGTCTGCCCACATCTTGCGTGGTCTCCTCAAATGTCACTGACCCTGCAGGGACAAGTGGGAGCCTTGGGATAGATGTGCCAAATGAAATCCACTGTAGCATTGCCCGAAGGGACTGGCTGGGGAGGAAGATGGATGAGACAGGCTGGACCGATCCTGCCAGGGAGGGCTTTTCCTTGTGTGCACACCCCAGGGTGGTGGTGCAGGCTGTGAGCCCACATGTGCAGGACATGTGGTGGGACCTGGTTGAGCTCTGGGCAGCTGGAGCCATGGGAGTGTGACAAAGGAGATGGTTTGCTGCCGTGCCTGCTCAGTGGAAGGCACAGTGTCCTGCCACCCTCGAGCTGCCTCCCTCCAGTGGGTGCAGGAGAGCTCCCATGGGCTGTGGGGACTTCACCAGCTTTGTCTCCTTGGGGCGCAGAGTGTCTGTTGGAGATGGCAGAGTGCTTGCAGCAGCCAGGTCATGTCTTGCTGCTCAAGGTCCCTGTTGCCAAGGCTCCTGCACTGCACGTGCCTTCACAGCACAGGCAGCACAGCGTGGAGCCAGCCCCTGATAGGGGGGAGTGGGTGCTGGTAGCACTGTAGGAGAGGGCTGGGTACTGAAGCTGAGTGTGAACCAAAGCTGTTTTCCTTTCAGCTTTGGGCAGTTCCACTGCTCTCCCTGAGGCAGCACTGTGTGCTGGGAGCCTGGCTGCTCTGTCCTCCAGGGTCGTGGAGCACCGCCAAGGTGCAGTGATGCTCGTGAGAGGAATTGCAAAACCTCTTGCCAGGTTTGCCATAGCTAACTTGGGGCTGTGACTGTTTTGCATTGGTGCTGCAGAGCCCTGTTTTCCAGCCTTTCCCGGGGTTGGGGGCCCTGTGGCTGCCACAGCAGCAAGCCTTGATCACCTCACCACGTGTGCTAACTTACTCCGTGCAGCATCACAGAGCGTGACCCCATCTCCCATACCTCGTGTCCAGCCTTGCTTTGGACCATGCTGCCTGATGCTCTGATCTCTCCTGGAATTAGCTAAGGCTGAGAAAAGCATCAGCTTGGCACAGGCAGCTGAAACAGCACAGATGATCTGTACGGTCAGATCACCAAAGCCCGGTGGAGAGGGGCTTGTAAGACCTCTCTGTGTGTCACTTTTAGCTAATCAATGGACATGGGAAGTTCTTGGGTGCTGTCATGCCTATGTGTACATGCATATAAATGTGTGTGGTTTTATATGTGTAGCACTGTAAGATCCTGCTCCTGGTTGGCCCCTATCAGCATTTTTCAAGATGATGCCTGCCCGCAGCGAGCGCCAGTTGCTTGATCTTCGCCAGCCAATCTATGCAGGGATCTCAGGAAAGAACAGTTGGGGTTTTATGAAGCTGGAATAATTTACAGCTAAAATAGCACACGAGATATATGTCCAATCCAATCTCCGTTGTAATCTTGTTTTCATTTAAGCCTCCAGGGTGGTGATGGGAGGAGTAAGGAAAGAAAACTGTTAAGGCAGTTTATTGCCCATGCCAGAGAGATCTGCATGATGCTCTGTACCAAATGACCTCAATTTGCAGAGGTTAAAGCTGGCCATGGTGGTCCCTGCCTTGAAGGGGTGTCTCTTGCCTGTGCTGGAGGCAGTGAATGCAAATCCTTTTGCAGATGGCTGTGGGTGCATTCAGGACCATCCACACTGTGAAGCCATCCCAGTGGCTGCTCCCTCGACCAGACAGAAAGAGCAATGCGATGTATCCATGACCATCGTGTTTGTATCTCCCTGGCCAGCTCCCCGGGAAAAGGAATGAAATTATCTCGCTGCTGCTGCCTTTGTGGGTTGCATTTCTCTTTAGTTTTCAAACCACATATTGTCCCAGATCTCCTGCCAATAGCAGGGAGCAAACTGATAATGCAGCTGCTATTAATAAAGCAGCGTTGTTACATATTCATATCAGTCAGACTTGTAATTCCACAATATTTTTTTGAAAGCAAAGGCAGTGCTTCACCAGGGCAATGGAGGAAGCTCTCAGGTGCGATGGTGTTGGTGATGCCCTTCATCTGCGTTAGCAGGACCTGCTCCCCTCGTGTTTCTTCCCATGGGGATTCCCGTGCTGAACTGGCCTTGGGGTCCTCATCCACCTCCCCTTCAGCCTTCCTCCTCCCTGGGAGTGTGCTGCTAAAAGGTGGGATCCCAAAGGGCGGTTCCAGACTCCCTGGAGCACTCTCACTTAGGGAAACACGAGTGGTGTGAGACGAGGAAGCGCTGAATTCCAGCGGCTGGGTTGGCAGGAGCAGAATCGTGCTCTTCTCCATTTTATATAGAAATTTTCACATATTATGTAAATTGCAAAGCAAAGTATGGGAAATCTGGGTATAAATCTGGGATGTATATATGTTTGTACAGCCATTAGAGAGGAAAGTGTATCACAGAATCCTGGCCAATGGATAAATATACTTGTGCTGCCATTCCTGCAATCAAAGATGCTTTCTGTCGTTCCTACAGTATTAAAAAAAAAAGAGTAGCGTCCCCAAAACTGTAGCAGCACTTTATGGTAAGCCATAAATTGGAAGAGATACCTAATTATTCACAGAGTATTATGGAGGTGTCAGTAAGTGATTTCACTATTAAGGCCACACCAGTACTTGTCCATCAAGCAAAATCCTCTCTCTCACTTCTCAGTGATTGAATTCAATGTCTAGCTTTGGCCAAATAAATCTTGTGAGGCTGAACACGTTTTCCATGAATGTTTTTCTGGAAACTCGCCCTTACCCTCTGGCTGGGAGCGTTCTAAAGCGCAGCTGTAGGATCTCCAAGTCCTAAACCAAGTCTCTTGGTCCCTGAGCCTTTCCTGGCTCCTTCATCGCCGTTGCATGTTGGAGCTGCTCCCATCTCATCTCTGCTTCCTCTGGCTCCCAGCACATGCCAGGAAGGGGAGCATGGTTGTTCCGCCGGGTTCCGTGCTGGCAGCCCTGGGAAAGTGGGCTGGCATTGAGCCCTCCCGACAGCGGCTGTCGGTAGCTGCAGCAAACAGTTTCCAAGCAACTCAGTCTGCTGGTCTGAAAGGACTCTTGATAGAGGCGTGTAATGTTGAGTTGTAGAAAGGAGCTGTGCTGAAAGAGGATGGCTAGTGTGGCGTCGCCAGTATCCTTCTGCCATCCGTCATACCCCAAGTGCTGTAACAAACCAGCTGAGATGCCTGTAGAGGCCTGGCAGGGCTGCAGGCAGCTCTGGTTCCCAGCCTGATCCAATGGGATGTGGGCAGGCTGGACACAGGGCGTTGCTGTCTTGCCAGCTCTTCAGCTGGGAGCTGAGACTGATGCAGAGGAGGCAAAAGATGTGGTCCCTGCCCCAAAGATCTTGTGTCTTAGGCCTCCCTCTGGCTTTGGCATCTTTCTTAAGCAGATCTGTTCCCCAGCGTTGCTGACCTGTGTCAGAGCCTACAGCAGAACCTCTGCTGACCCAGGAACAGGTGGGAGAAGGGCACTGGGTGGATCAGGTGAGTCTGCCTCCCTGTGTGGATATCCAGCCCTGGTCCATGCCCTGCTATGCACATCCTCCCTGGAGGCTTAACTGCCTCTTTCAGGTCATCTTTCTTTGTTCTGCCTCTCTTTACTTCCAATGTTTCGATGCTCCCTAGCATCCTGTGCCCACTTCTGTCGCTGTCACCAGATACCTTTGAGCATCCGTGCCCTTCTCTTCATCTTTGTTGTTGCTTTGCTCCTGTTGGACTGTAATGGGGGGGCTTGCTGTGGACTGCCCAGTACTGTGAATTCCAAGCAGCTCTGATTTGGGTGGAGAGCAGTGGGAAGGAAGGCAGTGTCCACAGGCAGAACGCCAGAGAACCATGATGGTGCCTGGAAAAGTTCAGATACAGCCCAAGGGTATATTACTGTCTGGATACCTGAGCTGTTTTTCCTGTGGGAAGCAAAAACACAGGCTGCAGCTTGTTGGCCTGGGGAGATGGGTGATGTGCGGGCAGCTGGGGGGTTTGGGTGCCTGCAGAAAGTCCCTATAGCATTGCTGTGTGGTTATAGGAGGAGGCAACCAGGATCTCTGCCTTCATCAGCAAAAGCATGGGAGAGGCCAGCAGCATCAGCAGGGCTCCTGCCAGGGCTTCTGAGCTCTCTGGAACCTGAGCCCGAGGCAGGAGAGACACCATGGCACTGCTTACCAGGATGTGAGTTCTGACGCCCAAAGCTACACCCTTTCTTTGGCAGAGTGAGTGCGTCTGGGAGGTGACAGGCAGCTGGGAACAAGTCCACTTTGTCCACTTTGGAGGTTGCAGCTCCAGTCCCAGCAGACGGAGCTGCACACTCCTCCATAAGCTGTCTCTGGCGTGAAGCCATGCAGTGCCTGCAGTGTCCTGCTCTCACAGCACCAGCAATGCTGAGAGATCTGCCACCCTCCCTGCCTCTGTTAAGGTTCCATGATAAGATAAAGGCTTGACAACTCCTCAGACTCATCCCGTGGTTTGGATGCAGGAGTTGTCACAGCAGCAGGGTTGGAGTGCTGGGAGTGGAGTAGTGGGGTTGCTGTGGGGAAGGAAGGTGGTGGAGCAGCCTGTGGGGTGCTGAGGCAGGGAGGAGTAGGGTGCTGGATGGGAGGGAAGGAGAGACCAGGCACTGCCACCTGGTCACTTGGTCCCCAGCACCATGTGTATCAGTTGAGGCCAGGCTTATTCTACTTGAAGTGAGTAGAAACTGAGGTTAGTCCTGTTGGGGGGACGGGCACTTCCAGCAGGGCCCCTGCCCACAGCAGAGCACAGGATGCTTGATTTTGGGAAAGAGTAAGAGAGAGCTCATTGAGAGAAGTCAGGAGCTGTATTGGCAGCAGGTGGGATCGCAGGTGTTGAAGGGGAACTGTGAAGTGCCTGTGCTGTTTGCTGTGGTTATACTAGCAGGAGCTGTCTGCCTTTTCTTACCTTGCCTGTGAATTTAACTTTCTGTCTTTCCTGAGGTAGTGTGAGCTCAGGATGGGAGGGGAGATAAGGAAAAATTGGGATTTTTTTGCTGATCCAAAGCAAATCCAACACTGACTTCATTGTGAGCAATTAGTGGCATTGCAGGAGAGCACAGAGTCCATGGACAGCTTTCTGTGGTGGAGAAGACCTGCCCGAGGGCACAGCAGGTTGGGAGAAGGCTGGGCAGCCAGGCATAGGCTTGCAGGGTACCTGGAGGCAAGATCCATCTCTCCCTAGGCATGGAGAGAAACTCCTGGAATTATCATTGGAGCACTCAAATCCAGGGATGGATTTCGAGAGGTAATTGCTGTCATGGTCCAGGTGGGTGAAGTCCTGGTCCTCAGGCAGGCATTTCACCCTGGAAATGGAAAGCACTCAGGTGGCTTGGCAGCTCTTCTGAGTGCTGGTTTAGATTGGGCTCTTACCTGTTGCCTGAGCATCCAGAGTGGCCACCTTCACCAGGGCAGCAGCTGCAGGAGCCATGTGCCTCCTGGGCAAGCGATGCCACTGGACTATATGCAGCACTGCCTGTGTGTGCCAGAGCTGCAGCAAGGCCGTTTGAAACAGGTTTTGCTGGGAAGGTGCCCAAAGAGAGGCTGTGACACAAGGAGGGAAGGCAGGGTCGTCCCACAGGACTGGGTCTTCCCAAAAGTCTGCCTTGTAGCACAGGATCCCATGTGCCTGGACAGCTGGGCCATCAGAAGTGGGTGAGCTGACTATCTTCTGCAGTCCACAATCTCCTCTGGTGCTTTCGGGGGGAACTCTGCAAAATCTGCCCTGAAACACTGGAGGTGATGCTTCACTACCTCTGACCAGACAGTGCAGGCAAGGGGAGGGTGTCACTGGTGCTGCTTGTGGAGCACTGGGGACTTGTTCCTGCCACTGGCTGTGGGAGGGGATGCTGGGACCAGCACAGCAGTGCCTGTGCTATCATAAATCTGCCTGGCATCAGTGCAAAGAGCATTCCCGCTGACTTATGGCTTCTCTGCTCCATGAGGATGGGAAACAGCATCGTGTGGCTGGCTCTGCTGGCACTTACTGCGTCATGAGCTGTCCTTCCTCCCTGTGCAACGTCAGTGAGGCTCCCTGAGTGACTGCACCAGGCAGGTGAGCGTGCCGAGGGCCAGGAGGGTGTGCTGGCAGCTCAGACCCATGTGAGGGTCTGGTGGCTCCAGCAGCGTTGTGAGAACCAGAAGTACCATGTGAGCTGTTGCTGTTACACCCACCTTGCACTGAGGAAAATGTGGTGGCCTGGTGTGCAGTGGTGCCACCCCTGCTGTGCTCCCTGATGGCCCTTGTCCCATGTGTGTTACCCTCCTCCCTTCCAAATCAGCACTTGAGCCGTCCAAAGCTGAAATGGCTGGCTGGGTCCTCCACCACCACCAAGGGTGGCACTGCTCTGCTCTCAGCAGTGGGGTAGCCGTGCTCACCCCTGCAGCTCTGGCACCAGCTGTGCAGCCCACTCCAGGGCTTGGGGCTGCAAAACTGGCCCTCTGTGGCAGTGGCAGTGGCAGAAAGAAGACTGGAGTAGTAGAGCAGAGCCAGGGCTGTGCAGTGGTGGGTGGCACATTGAGCCCTGCTCCTCTTGAGTCAGTAATGTCAGGCCTTGGGAACCCTTGCTTCTGAGCCAGGGAACATGTGCTGAGGCAGGACAGTCCCTGCCTTTTGAAATGAGACTCACAAGTTCCCTTTGAGCCCTCCCCTAACCAGCCTCGTGGCTGCTGCTGTCCCAGCCCATCCTGAGAACACCACAGAGTATTTTCACCCAAAGCCATGCTCCTCTTGCCTCTCTCCACACCTCCACTCTGTGCAAAGCCAACTTTGGGAAGTCTGATGCATCCCACCACAGCAGCAAGAACCAGCTGCCTGGGAGCACTCTGGGGAACTGGAAGCACTGGGGTACCCTGTTCTCTTCTTGGCCACACTTCAGCCTCTTTTCTGTCCACACACTCTGGTTTCTGTGCTTCTGTGCCTCAGTTTCCTCATTCTTGCAAGGGGAGTGATAGTAACACCTCTGAAGTCCTTTGGGAGGAAAGGGAAATGCCTCGTGCTATCTCCATCCCTGGTGTGATGGTCAGTGGGTCGTGTTGGCCTCCTGAAGCCCCATTGCCCTGGGAGGCCCCTCTCCATTTCTTGGCACTTTAAATAGATGTGATGCAGCTCTTGGATAAAAGAATTTTCTCCACGGCTCTTTTCTTTCCTACTCAGAATTCAGGGAGCATCATTTTGGTAACTAAGGTATTTGCATAATTTGTATTTTGTGGTAATTGCTCCCTTTCAGAAGAGGTGCTTATCATCCCATCGGTTTTGGAGAAGCCTGTGCTATCTTTGAGGCCAGACGAGGAGGTGGTCCCCAGAGGGAGATGACTGGCCTGCTGCCCTGAGAAGGTTGCCTCCCCCAGGGGGAGGAGGCTCAGGAGACCCTCTTGCCCACAGTCTTCTGCACCATCATCAATCTCCTGCTGCAAGTCCCTTCCTCCCCCCTGTGCCTCAATTTTCCCTTAGTCCCCAAGTCTTTGAGCTGGGGCTGAGGATGCCTCCATGCAGTGAGACACAGGGTCTCCATCTCCACAGAAGCAGCTTTCCCAGAGCTGCTCCCTCTCTCCCTGATGCCGTGGCATGAAAAAGCAGCCACTGGGAATTGCTTTGCAGTGCTTTAGCAGCTACCAGTGCAGCAGAGCAGGGTGGGAGGCGTGGGGCTGTCATCCAGCTGCAGGAGATGCTGCTCCGTGGGGAGAGCCTGGCTTTCTGCCCTGTGCCACTGCAGCACAGCCCCCGGGGGAGTGGGGGCTCCGGAGGGTGAGTGGTAGCCGGTGCCTGGCATGCCAGCAAGCCTCCCTCGCCTGCCCGGCAGCGTGACTCACTCCCTGAGTGGCAGCTCCCACTCGGCAGCGTTTCCAAGAGACCAAGAGGATGTCTCCGAGTGGCAGTGGCTTGGGTGGGGAGCCCAGGACCCTGTCCTCAGGGCCTGGATGGGGTGTGTGCTCCCTCCCTGCCAAGCAGAGCTGGGCAGCAGCCCTGGACCTGGGGTGGCAAAACAGGCAGCCTGTGCTGGAGCAAAAGGCAGCAAAGCCTGGTCTTTCCCAGCGTTGGCAAAAGTTGGAAAGGCCATGAGGAAGGCAGCTGGTTGCCGGCTGGGATGTGGCAGCAAGCAAGGGAAATGCCCAGGTCTGAAGGCTCAGCCATCCACAGTCCCAAGAGAAGGAGAGGCAGCCAGCCAGCTCTCTGCAGGCTTGCAAGCTGGCTCTCAGGTTTGCTGCCATTCAGCAGCAAATTCTGGTATTGAGTTACTTCTGTGTCTTGCTCTTGCAAAGCCCATGTGTGCTGCCCACAGGTCCTGGGTGGCTGTGGGTCTGAGACAGGTGACAATACAGGAACCAGCCTGGCCCATGGTGCAAAGGTTAAACCATCCCTGTGCTCTCTGACTGCAAGAGGAAAAACAGCATGTCCTGTTCCTGCACCAGGGCAGTGTTGGTGCTGCCTGACCTGACTGCTAAGCAGTTGAGGCTTTCTTGCAGCACTGATGTCAGTGCTCACCAAGCAACACCATGCCCCCACCCTTCTCTGGGTGGTAGCAGGACACTACATCTGTCCCTGGTCCCCTGCTCCCAGTGTGGCTCTGTTGTGCAAACTCAGCTCCTCTTTTTTGCCTGCTCCATCCTCCATGCTTTGCTTCTGTGCTGCCATCAGCCAGATAGCACAGGCTGCTCCTGCCCCAGCACAGACCGTTTCTCCAGCTGTATTGTCTCAGTTTATCTGTATAAAATTTCATGTCATTTATCATCTTAAAAGGCTGGCAGGTAATTCTGTAATCACCGTCCCTCCTGTGGTGCTGGCCTCTCCTCTCTCCCCACCAGTTGGATATCCTCTTCAGGTTTAATCCTCTGGGAGTTTACCCTGTCTTTGCAATCCCTAAGGAATAGCCTCTCTGGGAAGCCCTTAATTCCTTCCCATTAGCAGAATGCCCGATTAACAATCCCTTGTGGCTGCTCTTCTGGTTCTTTCCCCATGGGAGTGGTCTGTCAGGGGCTGTCTGGGGGGCATGTAGGCTTGTGGTCCATGTCCTCTTCCCAGGCAGTCCAGCCCAGGGCTCACTGAGCCTGGGGCACTGGGATGCTTCAGCAGTATTTGCCCCACACACTGCAGACCCCCCTCTTTGACTCCTTCCAGAGGGAGGTAGAGCTTCAAAACGCTTTGCAACCAACACCTTTCCTCAGAGACCCTGTGAACCCCACAGACCTCCAGGAAGGTTTCTCTCTGTGGCACCCTGGAAGCAGCTTGTTACCATCTCATGAGCAGGGTGGGTGGTGGGATGCAGGAAGTTGCACTGGAGCATCTCCCAGGCTGTGAGTTCTCTGTGGCAGAGGGAGGATCCTGTCTTCTAGGACAGAGGATGCTTTGAAGCACTTCAGTGCTGGATTGGGTTTTTTGCTTTGTCTTTTTTTTTTTTTTTTTCTCCCTTTAATGGGAATTGTGTTCTGGGCATGGAGCAGCTGGTAATCCTTCCTCTGGCTGCTGCCGTATCACCTTTGAGCAACTCTAATGAGACACCTCTTTTCACAGAGAACTCAAGCAGATGAGCCTTGGGTCTGCTCCTGCTGTAACCCTACTGATTAGAGACCCATTTATGAGAAGGCATTAGGTACCTGGTCCTGCCTGAGGTGGAGAGAAAAGACCTTGGGAGCTGCATCCCCACCCTGTTAGCTCTGGACGTTCACATGGTGGTCTGTACAACCACAGCCAGCACAGCACAGTGTGTGCCTCACTGATGCACAGCAGCAGTAAAATGTTGGTATTTTACTTTATTTTTTTTTTATTAAAAAGGTGCTTTACTCAGTCCAAATCCCCTAGTCCCAGAGGGGACCCAGGCCTGAGCTGGGGAAGGGAAGAGAGTGTTCCCCAGAGACTGGGGGCCATCTCTGAGCTGTAGGTTCCTCCGGGAAGGAAGAAAGGCTGTGGGAGAGAAGCTGGATGCTCTGATCTCAGCTCCCATCCCTTGGCTCTGTAAGAGGAAGATGCTGGGTTTGCTTTGTCTTAGCTCTTCAGAGATCTGTTTATGGCAATGCCTCCTCTTGCTACCTGTTCACACAGGATAAGATCCAAGTCGGATTGTCCCTGCTGACGCCGATACTAATGACTTCCCTGTGTTTACCTGCCCCTGGCAGTATTCTTGCAAATGAGGTGTCAGCAGGGATGCTGGCTGTGCAAGCCACTGCATGTGGGTTTTACAGGACCAATAAAGCAAGGCTGGGGTATGTGGTCATGGGGAATCATGCTGGCATCCATCCAGAGAGCCAGTGGCATGTGGGGAAGTTTGCGATGATCGTGTCTTGTCACTCGCTTCTTTACCTGGCACTTGTTCAACTGAGGGTCCCTGTGGAAATGACTTGAAGTTCTGATGTGCTAACCACAGCTCTTTCAGGCTACTTTGCTGATGAAGCAGCACTTTCTTACCCAAGGTCCAGCAGAGGCTGCTTTTCCAGGAATGGCCCTGCTTGGCATGAAGATCAAAGGCCAGGTATAACACCTGTGGGTCTCACAGTCCCTGTGTGATTTGACTGCAGAGCCCTGCCCCTGCTTGTCTATGATGGAGCAGATAAGTCTCTGATGTCCCAGTCTTGCACAGAGGGTAGGCAATGCCCCCAGCCATGGTTCTGAGGGGACTGGGAAGAACATCTCTGCCACCAACACTGTCTCTCTGCCTCAGTAGCCCTTGGCATTATCTGGACATTGCCCCAGACTCTGAGCCTCATATTGCCTGTAGCCTCCAATACACCTTGACCACTCTGCAGCAGCAGCAGCAGGACTGATGAGGCTGTAGCAGGTGACCAGGAGCTTGGGAGCCTCTCACCACATTTGTGGTGCCAACCTGCCATTACAGAAACAGTGCTGTGCAGTCCATCGCCACTGTGTGAACAGGCTGGCTTGGATCCATTCTTCCAGGAGTTCTGCTCCTCCTTCTTCTGCCACGGGCACTGGCGCTGGGATTTGCAGATGCTCTTGGTCAGAGGGTGTTGTCTCTCCTCCTTTTTAATTGCAACAAGGATAATTGGTTTGGTGGTTGAGCAGAGGAAGCCCATCAGCTGTCTTTCCTCACCAGCACCCGTGGAGCTCCCTGTCAATAACTGAGAGGGTGCTGGAGCATCCCAGTGGGCGAGCTGAATCCTCAACCTGTCTCTTTCCACTCCTCGCCCCAGGAGCCCCCCAGTTTCCCAGAGTGATGTCCATTCCAGCCCCAGGACAAAGCTTGTAGCTCCTGTCTCCCAGTGACAGTGAGCTGCCAGCAGCCAGGACCAAACAGATCATCTGCTGAGAGCATTTGGTTGTTTCTGTTATCACTTTTACTACCTTTTTTATAGACTAGCAGTAGGATTTTAATCTGGACATTGAAATAGGAAATAGGAGAAGCTGTGCCTGGAGCTTGCTGAAGAGACAACAGGAGCTGGCGACTCCTTGCCCATGTCTCTGGGGGTTGATTTTGATGGTGTTGGCCAAAACAGGAGTGTCAAATAGAGACATTCCTGGCCCAGTGTTGCAGGACTGCAGCTTCCTCTTGCATTACCCACAGCACAACTGGTGCCCAAACAGCTTAGCCCCGGCCTCACAGCTGCCCTGAGCCAGTCACTGCTCAAAACATCCACCTGAGCAAGTGAAGGAAGAGGCAGCGAACTCCTGAGGCCAAGTTCAACTCTCTCTCCCGCTTCTTTTGACTCAGGACAAAGTCATCTGATGTGTCCCCACCAGCGGCTACGAATTGTCATTCTCCAGAAGTGCCAAGGTGACAGCTGTGGAGACCACGGGCGGTGGTTTCGCGTGCAGATGAGGAGCAGTGTCGGTCCTGGCTCTGCGATGCTCTGGATGCAAACACGGTGCTGTGAACAGACAGGGTGGGTGAGGGAGCTGCTGCTGCTGTGCCAGCTGTGCTGCCTCTCCCCTGAGGCTCCTCTGAGTCCCCACCACTGCCTGGCTGAGGGTTCAACCTGCCCCAAAATGCTCCAGTCCTCCCTGGTGAAAGCAAAGTAGTGGTGCTGTAGGCAGATCTGTTTGCTTCACACTGCAGCAGCTCAAGGGCACAGACCAGGCCATGTGGCAATGGAAGGGGTGGCCACTGGGAGTTGAGGCTGTGTCTGGGGACTCAGCCAGCCCCACCAGGACTGGAATTGGTGTCTTGCCTCATGCCAAGCTCTCCCTGCCACCACCAGCTCCCATACTGGGGAGGTGTTCCTGGAGGGCTGTTGCAGTGTAGGTGTGAGATGTCCCATGGGTGTCCTGCTGCAGGAGGAGATATGCAAGGGACCAGGAGGCAAAAGCAGTGGCCAGCATCCCTTGACCAAGGCACTGCCTGGCGAGGTAACAGAGTGGAGGCACACTGGGGCTCTGGGTGCTGTGGCACAGCAGGGGTGGCCCAGCCCCGTGGCAGTGTGGGTTGCAGGGCATTGTGCAAGAAATGTGTTGCAGCTAATGCTGTGTGACAGTTTGACACGTCCTCCCGGGACAGCTGGAGCTGACATGCCATCTTAGAGCTGTCGCTCCCTGGCTTCCACACCACGGTGTTTATCGTCATCAGGCGCTGTGGGTAACGCTTTCCCCGGGTGTTTGAGGAGTGAGAAGGGCTGTGGTTTCCTTTGCATATCCTCAGGAGGATGATCAGCCCCACGTCAGTTGGCAGTGGGATGTATCATCCAGAGAGATGGAGCCAGATGGAGGACGGCAGAGAGCAGGACAGGGGTCTAACATCACCCTGGTTGGTGATGCCGAGCACCTTCCTTAGATTCTGGCACAAGCCAAGCATTGCCTCCCACCCCAGTGTGGAGTTCTGCACCCACCTGGGCAAGCGGTGGCTGCTGCAACATATGGGACTCACAGTGACTTGGCTGGGGAGCCAAGGGGGTGGCACAGGCTCCTTGAGGCTTGGGGTGGCCACTGACCCCTTGGGGGTGCTCACAGGGGGCTCACCCAGAGAAGGTGCTTGAGGCAGCTCCTGCCCAGCCCCACAGTTAACCCTGGAGCTGGATGTGGCGTTTCACAATTAAAATACAGGGGCAGAAGGAGATAATGCTGCCTTTCCCAGTCCCCTGAACTTGAGCTGGGATGTGAACAGTGACCTGTGTGGACCACTGTCCCCCTGACAGGAACTCTGGGGCATGAGGTGTCCTCATGAGCCGGCCCTGGGAGATGCTTGCAGTCCTGTACCTCCCATTTCTCTGCTCTGCCTGCTGCTTGCAATGCTTTTCAAGAACAGTGATGCTCGGAGTGCTCAAAGCCTTTCTCTCTCGGAGAGAAACAAAGCAGTGAACACGCACGTGGAAGCAGAATTACCAGTGTGTCTGGAAAGGCAGGGAGCTGGAACAAGACAGGCTCTGACAGCTGCTTTCAGGAGGTCTGTGAGAGACCAAGCAACGTGTCAGCCACGCACAGCTTGTCCTGCACAATATCAGCCCTCGTTTTGTCTGGCTCTCTTTGGCATGATCAGCCAGTCCATGTATCAGGAGCTGCCTGACTTTACCTGTCCTGGCTGTGAAAAGCATTTGGGGTGGGGTGCTGGCGGTGGCAGCCGTGGGATGCTCCTTTGTGGGACAGCAGCTGAGCAAAGGGGACATGCCAGTCCTGGCAGTGGGGATGGGAAGCAGCGTGTGTTTCCAGGCTGAGTCATGCTGAGGATTGTGTCTTGTTCCTTGTTAGGAGTCCAGTTAGAATATTCACTTGGCGGAAATCAGCTTATCTTCCATCTCTCCCCACCCGTGTGTCTGTCCAGCCATCCCCCCACCTCTTTTATGTAGCAGCTGTAGGGGAAAAGAAAAATTAAATCTCTGCCTGGAAGATTTGGGTTGCTTTGTAGGGCTGTAAGGTCAGGACAGCAAACGCTGGTGTTTGCTATGCAAAGCACGGAGCCAGAGTGCCCGGCAAGCAGGTACTTACTCAGCTGCAGCTGCCAGGGCTGGCTTTGCACTGGGGTGGGGACTTGCCTCCTTGGGAGGGGGGAAATGATGTGACCAGGGCCAGAAGGGGATGGCAGGTGAACAGGGGAGATCAAGACACACTGAGCTGCTGGGTGGGACTTGCTGCCCCCGATGCCAGCTAGGCAGTTGGAGCTGCAGAGGGAACAGGGCACCTGCACTGCTCAGTCCCCCCATCACTGAGCTGTCTTTGCTTAGCTGCTCTGTGTCTAGGTTATTTTAGCTTCGATTCAGCTCTGAAATTGCCTTGGCTGAAACTCTGTCTCTATTGTTTTCTGTCTGCAGAAGCATCATTGAACGTGTCAAAAAGATAAATTGGAGAAAAGGAGAGGAAAAAAAAAAGAAAGAGTGCAGTGCTGTTGGTGGCGAGAGCCATGCTGGTTGTGGTCTCCCAGACCAGCTGGCTGCTCCAAGCCCACTCTCCCCTCCCAGAGGCAGCTCCCTCCCTGCAGCCCTGTTCCCTTCTCTGCAGGGCTAAGACACCCTTCCAGACATTCTCCTTGCCTTCCCAGAGGGCTTTTCTCCCACACCAAAGCTCATTTAGGCTTAGGATCTGCCCTGTGTGAGCCTGGTCTGCAGCTCTGGGAGCACAGGCTCTGAGACCTGCCCTCTGTATCTGCCCTGGCTGTGGCTGAGATGCTGAGTCCAGCCTGGTGGATGGTGAGCTCGTCCCTGCAGATCAGCTGGGGCACCATAGCAGAGCTCTGGAGATGAACAAAGAAAGAGATAGGAGGGAGTAAGACAAACCCAAGCAGGTCAGATGTCTAGAGGGATCCTGTGTCTGGGTGGGAGCTCAGAGCAGACCTGTGTGTCCCCAGGGGTTTCACTCACTAGTGGGCTTGTGCACATCTCGGGGTACAGCACCCCAAAACACCCGCTCTGAGGTCCTTGGATGTGGGGGAGGTCTGTGCAGCACAGACTTGCATGGGTTGGCTTGGGCTCCAGCCCAGGCTCTCTTAGGAGTTCAGGAGCCCCCCGTTTCAATGGTTTGAAGAGGGCTCAGGCTTCTGTGTCCCTGGAAGGACCAGGTTTGGAGTTTACCTCTTCATCTGGGGAATCAGTTAGTGCTGGAAGACACGGTGCTGTCCAAGGGCTCCTGGAGCCATCCCTGTGGCTGTGGCACTGAACAGTGTGGGGCAGTTTGCTGTGAAACACCTTCACTGTTGATGATTGCCTCTGGGAGGGAGGAGAAGGTTTGGCTCCCAGTAAAGATGCTGGCAGTGAGTTATTGGAGGTTACAGAAGTGGTTGTTGCTGCTGCTGAGGACGCTGGGGCAAATGAATAGCCTGTTAAATAAAATGTCAGCCAGAAACAGATGAGAACTGGCATTGCTTTTTCCACTTGCACTTTACAAAATGATTCTCCTTGTGTGTGGTTCATTTGCATATTCAGAATAGGCCATGGTGGAGGGGCTCTCCTGCTGAACCCACTGACACCAAGGGCTAAACCATGTAAATACCATTATCCAAATGCTCCTCTCAATGGCTGCAGTGATCTAAGGACATAATCCATTGCCAGGGGAGATGGGTTTCCAGAGCCTAAGACCCTTTGTTTCTGTAAATGATGTCAACTCACACGTGAGAAATGAAGCTGAGAAGGTGCATTCAAGCTCCAAGCTGGGTCCCATGCTGGGGCAGGTGAAACCATTCCCTGTCCCAGTTGTCTTTCACACCTAAAATGGGGAGGATCGATCTGTGTGAAAACTTCAGGAGGTATGCATCAGTGGGTTCTCTTCGATAAGGCTGGTTTCAAATGGAGACTGATTTGCATAGGGTGATCAAGCTCATTACGACAGCAGGAACTCAGAAAATCATCAGATTCTTATGCAGCAGGAGTGCTGGGGTCTGCTGTTATGAAGCTTGGTGTGTAATGCTCTCCAGCATTGCTGTGCCTGCAGCAGCAGCCACAGCAGCATCTCCGTGGGGAGCACATGGGACGTGGCCACTGCACTGGCTCTGTTTGAGGTGGTCACTGCTGGTACCAGCAGCAGCCTGAGCTGTTGCTCCCCCTCTCCTGACAGGGGAGGCAAACTTGTGACATCAGTGTTTATAATCATTTAGTCCCTGTCGGAGTGCTTCCCTCCACCACTGATGCCCTCAAGAGGCGTGTGGTGTGTGCAGTGCTGCAGCCCCACGGAGCAGTGCCTGCGGTGTGGGCACCCGCACGGCACGTGGGCAATGAACACCTTGCTCTTGCTGCTGATCTGGTCCCATCTGGTACCCCGGGGACCAAAGGGCTGCTCTGGCATCTGTGCCCCTTCTGCCACAGCGAGGTGAGTGTGAGCTCGGGTGCTGCCTGGGAGCTCTGCCAGAGAGCAGTGTGCCAGTGGGCGAGCAGCCTGGGGAGGGACCAGCACGGAGTTGTGCCTTGGGTGGGCAGTGCTTTGGGCATTCCCAACACCCCTGCCTCTGTCACACGGGGGACAGTGTGTGCATGCATTCCACAGGGACCCCAGGTGCTTGTGTCCCGTGTGGGACCATATGTGTGTGCATCCCATGGGACATTTTTGCATGCACGTCACATCATGCTGCCACAGGAGCAGCTCTGCGAGCCCATGTCTCTTTCAAGATGAAGGAGAGTGGCTTTAGATGAGATACTAGGAAAGAATTCTTTACTGCGAGGGTAATGAAGCACTGGAACTGGTTACCTGGGGAAGCTGTGGCTGCCCCATCCTTGGAGGTGTTCAAGGTCCAGGATGGATGGAGCTGTGAGGAACCTGGTCTAGTGGAAAGTGTTCCTACCCATGACAGGCAGGTTGGAGCAAGATGACCTTTGGGGTTCCTTCCTATAATTCTATGACTCTATTCCTGCATCATTTCCGCAGATAAGCACCTTCAGGTGCCTTGTGGGTGAGGAGGCACAAGGCTTGTGAGATGCACGTAGCTCCTGTTAACAAACAGGTGCTGTCTTCTGAGGCTGCCTCTTGGGTACAACATTGGTACACACAGGTGTAGAAAACAGAGTAAGCGTGGGCAGGTGTGCCTCTAAATATAGTCCTGACTGCCCGAGAAGTAATGCTGCACTCACGAGCTCACTCGCTGCTGCTTGCAGAGTCCCCTCCTCACCCTGCACCCCCGGGGCACACTGGCACAGGCAGCAGAGCTGGGAGCTGATTATCAAGAGATTATGAAATATAAACTAAGCTCTCTGCTAGAAATGCCAGCAGCCCCTGGTTGAAAGCGTCATACTCAAAGGCTCCCCTGCTCCTTTCTGTTTTCTCTTTTTAATGTTTTTGCCTTTATCTGACATCAGCTCAAGAGCTTTACTGAGACTTGGAGCATGGAGATGGGTCCTAGAAAAGGCAAGAGTGGAGGAGGACCCTGTGTTTGTCACCTTCAGTCAGCAAGTTCCAATGTAGCTCCTGTCAAGGCTGGTGGCAGTAACTGGGGGCTTGGTGGGACAGTCCCTGCTGACACAGAGGCAAGCTTGTGGGCCAAGGCAAACTCTGTCATGGCTTGGGGGACTGTCTCACCAATGTTCTGAAATGCTCCAGCCTTTGCCACTTCTATGTCAGAGTGAGCTCTCTGTCTGGATGGGCTGGCAGGGCAGGGCTGTGGATTGCTGGGTGAGCAAACTGAGTCCTCCTCATCTCCCTCTGCACCCGGGCGCTGTCACCCGGCCGTCTGGGCTGGGGATGCTGCTATTGCTCCTCTTGTCCTGCCTCCTGTGTCGGCATCCCTTCCCCCAGGCTCCTTCCCTGCCCTGTTCTGTGCTGTGCTGGTGGAGATAGTAGTCCAAGCCATCGACTGAGGAAATTGCTCTCTGTAAATCCAGAGTGAAAGTCTTGGGATTCCTGAAGGCCCAAAGGAAAGTGCTTGATTGGATTTTCAAGCTTCTTTGCCAGCTGTGGGAGAGGCGAGCTGACAGATTTCCTGAATCTTCCTTACTGCTGCCTGGGAGGGGATGCAGGCTGTGCCCTCTTGCTAATGGAATGTAAAGGATGTGTAAATCTCCCCCCTTATTTAACTCCCCTCTGAATTTTATATGCAGCAGTAAATTTCTCCTCCTGCAAATCCTTTGGAGCAAGGTGGACCTCGGATGCCCAGTCAGGTGTTGGGGGAGCCATGCTCCTGCTGCCTTGCTGCCAGAGAGGGGCTGCGGTGCTGTGCCGTGCAGCAGCCAGAGCCTGTCCCCGAGGAACACACTCTGTGCACTTGGGGTCTCTTGCAGGAAAGGCTCAGTTTGGTTCAAGCTTCCTGTGCCAACAGGAGAGGGGCAGGAGCACCTGGGGCTGGCACCCATCACCCAGTGTAAGCCCCCTCCTCTCCACGGGGCCAGAGGTGTTTGTCTTCAGTATCACTGGAAAGCTAAGTTAAAACAACACAGTTAAAACCGGGGGAGGCAGGAGCTGAATGGTGCAATCAGCAGCAGTAACAGAGCCAGAGAGGGGCCAGGCTGTGGTAGGGAGCTGGTATCACTCCAAGCACCCCATCACACAGCTGAAGTGTCACACAAAACAGGGAGGAAAGAGCTGCAGATTTCATGCCGTTGCTCCTTATCTCTGATTAATCCTCTTACGTGTTCATCTCATTTAAGCCCAGTGTTGACTGTCTGTTTACAGTGTTCCTATAGTCCCAGCAGAGATAAAAGTCCCTCTGAATCCATAACATCTTCCCCAGTCCTGCCCTGGCTGGGCAAGAGGGGCTTTTGCCCCCTGACACTGGTGGAGCACCATGTTGGAGAGGACCAAGGTAATGTGCCCGTGGTCACCACAGTAGATGTTAGTAAAGTAGGGGCTGGAAACCAGTTTCTCCCAGGCCCTGGATTAGTGCTCAGCTACTTGGGCATCCCCAAAAGGAAAGAAAAATACCCTAAAAAATTGTCCCATGGTGTATCTTTGCAGCTTATGCTGCCCATCCTCAACACACTAGAGAGGAGACAAGCTTTCCTTTCCACATCCCTCTCTCATTGCAGGCAGGTTTGTCAGAGCCCTGTGAGGGAAGCCCTGCCTGTCTCAAGCCCCTCTCCTCTGGCCCAAGCTCTCCAGCTTCACTCTGTTTTGCCAGGAGCTCTGGGGTAATGGTTCTTCTACCTGCTGCTCTACCAGCCTTGAGGACCTGACTGTTGGTAAAGATTTTGCTTTGATCCTCTTTTCAGCAAGGTGCCTCTCCAGCTGGGGAGGACAAAAATCCCTTAAACAGCCAAAAGTCCTAGGGAGGATTGGAAGAGAATTTTTTATTCCTAGGTGGGAGCCCCTGGTAAAAACATTTTGCATTGAGAGGAGAATGGTGTTTCTAACAGAGTGGAAACCTGCATAAATAAGGGTACCCACTGTCTTTTGGGGGAGCATTCAAACAGATTGCACAGCAGCCCAGCCTGTCCTCAGTTTGTGTGAACATGGCCAGGCTGTGTATGTGGACAATATTGAGGTTGTCACCATCACACACTCAGCATCCTTCACTCCCACAGGTACCCAATGCCCTGTGGCATCACTGCAGAAACCTGCCCCGGAGCCTGAGGGCCTCCTGAAGGCATCCAGTGGCACATTTGATATGTGCACCTCGGGCAGCCCACACACAGCTAGGTACATGCCCATCACTGTGCCAGCAAGGTGGGCTTAGGTCCTCTCTGCTGCTGTGTACTGAGGGAGAGGGCTCATCCCAATCAGGCTCTTCTTGGTGTAAATTCTCCCAGGATTTAGCAAGCTATAGCATGGGGACTGTGGAGGCCTCTGGCTTGAGGAGCTGGAAATTGCTTTTCAAACCCAGTTGAATTTACAGCCTCCCCAGCATCCTGCAGCAGCGAGCTCCTGGGATTAATTAGCTCTTGGGTGGTAAAGCCCTGACTTTTCCATGTGTCAAACAGGTGCACTCCAGTTCTCATGCAGTGCCAGCCCCCTGCCCAGCATCTGGCTGGCCCCATCACAGTCCCTCTTCTCCTTTGTAGCCTAGAGATCCCAAGTCTTGGCTGGGAGAGACAATGTGTGTGAGTGTTTGCCTGTGGAAGGTGTGATACAGGCTGATTTTCATTCTCAGTGGTGCATCTGGTTGTGTCTCACAGAGTTTGTTTCGGGACAGTCTCTCCCTGTGCAGAAGCTGCTTCTTTTGTTGACCTGAGAGTATCTGGAGATTGGGGTGTAAGGTCTTTGTTAGCCATGCTCACGCTGTATTTTCTATAATAAGCATCATTATTTTGAGAATGGTCCCTCTAGAGCACCAGGTCAAGCTGCTGGAGAGGACTAAGCACACCTCTGCCCCTCTAAGGATATTCCAGGTCCAGGGATTTCCAGCTAGCCCCCGTTCCTCCTGGCCCCTCTGCCTGTTTTTATCTCTAGCTGTGATGCCAGGACCATTTAAAAGGCTGCAGGCTGAGCAGCAAAGAGCTGCAGCTGCTGCCCGGAGCCAGGCTGCGGCTGCTTCAGTATTTACAGCTGCCTTTGGCCACTCACGAGCTTCTCCAGCAGCTCAGCCCTGGCAGTGCTGGGGGACACTGGTCACCGTCTGCTTGTCCCTGCACTGAGAGCCAGGAGTGTTTGTGCCCTCAAATGGGTGCCATCTGGCACCCAGCCTTTGTACCATCAGTGTACCTGGCTCACTTTCCAGCTCAGGACAGAGCCAGCGTCGATGGTAAAGCTGACCCTTTTTGAGCAGCATTTCTGATTTTAAATTGATTCCAAATATTGACAGCAAATCCAAACTGGAGCACAGAGAGTGAAGTCGTGGGCCATATGGCCAAGCTGCCCATGATAAACGTCAGCCACGAAGGCCTGGGTCAATCTGCGCCCGGCTGGCACCCCTCAGCCCAGTCCTCTTCACTTCAGTCAGCTGTCAAACACTGCCAAAGCAGGGGCAGCCATTACAGCATCACCAAGCTCTGTGTGCACTGCATGTCCAGGCAGTTTCACAGTGCTCTGGATGCACAGCATCTGTTTGCCCTTGCTGGGAATGCCTGATACGTTAACATGGGCCAAATGGCATCTTCCAAGGTGACCAGATGCTTGCTGGCTGCAGATGCAGGGCTTATAGAGCAGAAGATGCATGTTGTGGTGGTTCCTCTGCCAGCCAGCTTTTCCCACTCTGCTCTTGTCCCTGCTGTTGGTCCCCACATGCCCTGGCAGCCCCACGGGGCCCATCTGAGATGGAGACCAGGGTACAAGGCTGGAGCTGCCATATGTTCCCCATAAAAACACTTCTTGGCCCATTCCCCAGCATTTCCTGCCTCTGCCACACGTGCTCAGGATCCCACATGCCTCACAAGCCGTTCACCAACTGCAGCCTGGCAGATGGAGTTGCTGGGCATGGTTTTGCAGCAGAAGAGACAGGAATCCACAGGCTCTGTTTGTTCTTGGGTTGTTCACGGCAGCAGAGGAAGGGGGAGGAGATCTGGCACCTAAGGCTACCAACTGCCCCTCTGCAGAAGGAGCAAGACATTCCATACCCACTCCCCATCCTGGAACTCAGCCTGAAAGCCCTTCTTCAGCTCCAGAGGGTGTTTTCACCTGGTGCCACCCTGTTTAGAGGCAGTTGGAAATGAGTGTCCTGGGTAGATGGAGACTATCATTCCTCCTGGGCAGGTGGTACTGGTTTGTTTTGGTGGCAGATGGCCAGTCAGCACTAAAAGCAAGAGGAGAAAACCAGTTCTCAGAGGAAACAGAGATTTATTGCAGTAGGAAATTAAAATGTACACGTCAGCTTTTGGAGTAACTCCCACTCTGCCTTTTTCTGTCTGAGAGGGATGAGGATTCTGGGTTCAGCCCTGCTCTATGGCATGGAGGTCTGAAGGTGCTCAGGAAGCTGAAGGCACATCACTTGATGGTGTATAGTGATGGGGAGTGACTGGACAGATCTGACGTCTCTCTTACCTTGGGTGGCCTAGCATGACCAGATCAGTGTCTGTGCTCTGAGTACAGAAGATGAGTGTCCAAGCCTCAGGAGATGGATATCTTCATGCCATGTCAAGTCAAGTCGCTGTGAAGAGCCAGGTGCAGACATCATCCCACGGTGGTATATCTGTGGTGGGCTCCTGCAGCAGCAGGAGCACAGGGGGATTTCTCCTGGAGGGTCCATTTACTTCGTGCTGAGCTGTTTTCTGATGACTTTGTGTCTTGGTGGCATTGTGGAAGGGCATGAGGGGATGCAGTGCAGCCTCTTGGGCTAAGGGTGGGCAGCAAACAGGCAAGGATATAGGCAGGGTGGGTGCAACAACATGAACAGCCATCTGCTCCCTGCAGTGGGATAGGGTCAGTGCTGGTCTGAGCCCACCGAGGGAGTGGCAGGTTATTTCCAAACAGTGTGGCTGGATCCCACTGAGCTCAGGATGTGACTGGGTTTGGGAGCTGCTGATGGTGCAGAGCTGCTGAGCTCTGGAGGTTGTTTTATAGCCTCAGCTCCCTGCTGTGAGCCAGGCTGAGAGATTTGCATCCCAGCACACTTCTCTGCCCGGGAATTAAAAGAAGAAACACAAAAAACATGCTTCAGGGAAGTGATGGCTCCTGCGGTCTTGGGGTGCAGCCAATTACCGGTGTTACTGAAAGAGTTACCTGCTGCTACTGCTGGTTTTCTCTGACCTCTTCTTCTGGTCCAGGGTGAGCACACGTTGTGCCCCAAGCCTGGTATGGGAGAGCTGCTGCAGGCAGGATGTTCAGAGCCACAGCCCGGAGAAGGCAAGTTGTACCTGCTGCTGAGTGCATTACTGCTTCTCCAGGAGTGGATAAGTCCTGCTTACGAGGACACTCGTCCTCTTTTATTTAATTTCCTGGTAATGCTTCTACAGCGTCAGTCTTATCAGGAAAGGAGCAGCTTAAGAGTCTGGTAAAGGAGTTTTTATTGTCAGTATCCATCTCTTTATTCCCCTCTTCCCTTTGACGGTGGATGGCAGAGTGGTTGTGGCTGAAATGAGGTGTGCTTTCTTTTCCTTTTGTCTGTTTAAGCTGCAAAGATTTCCTGGGTAACCTTTTCTGATGGTAATTCGGCTGTCTGAGAGGTTGCCCTTCCTGGTCCCTGAGCGGTCATCGGTCGTGGCTCAGCTGCGGGTTTAGTGGGGAGGAGTGAGGGTGAGACCGACTCCCAGACTGCACACGAAAGGACAGATTTGGGGACACAACAGCTCTGACTGGGCAGCTCTTGGTCAGTGACTTGTCATCCACTTTGCTGTGACTTGGTGAGCAAACCCCTGCCTCTGTTTCCCCAAAGCAATCGCACTGAGCTCAGCCACACCTCTGAGGCATCCCAGTGCTTTGAGCTCTACCCTTCATCCTCCTGTTCATGTGCTGCAGGGGCTTGTGGATGTGGGGGCTGGAGTTGCTGTGGGCTGTGTAGTGGGGGATGAAAGCAGGAGTGTCCCCTGGGAAGCCAGCAGCTCAGGGACTGCTGCCTCATGGCAGCCAGCTCCATCTCTGCACATTCCAGGCGTCCTTCCTGGCCATGCCAGGCATGTGGAGACGCAGTGCTACGTTCAGTCCCTTTTTCAGCTGCACACAATGGCTTTGGATAATGTTTGTTTGAGAAAATTGGTTGAATCGTGTGATGATTTTTTGTTGTTGTTGTTGTGGTGGTTGTCACTGTTGTTCTTTCAAATGCTCATGGGAGTAGCAGAGCAGCTAATGAGGCAGCACAGAGACAGTCACAGGGGAGATGGTCTCGCCTGTGCTTCCCTGCAGCTGCACTCTCCTGGTGATGGAAGTGGCTCTGCTCCTGCTGGGACTGCTGACGGGTCCCCTGCCCCAGGAGATGCCTGCACCCTTCTGCTCCTCAGCAGTTCCCTTCCCCGGGTCTCACCGTTTTGCTTCTCCAGCCATAGAGCTGCATGAGGGAAAAGACAGTCATGGATATCTGTCCAGCTGGGCACTGGGAATGAGTCACTGTAGACCTGGCTGTGGTCACACCCCATCACGACGGGATGCAGTTTACCCACGGCCAGTGCTGTATTCCTGACCCTGGGCAGAGGCACCTGGTGCTCAGAGCGCTCCTTGGAGATGTGGGAGACAGGACAAGGGCCAGGCTCTGTTCCCTTAGAGGATTTTGGGCAGGTTACATGGGGATCAGGCTCGGCACAGGACTGTCTTTGCTGGCAGTGATGTGCTCAAGCCCAAAGCTGCATGTGCTGGTGTGGAGCTGCCAGAAGGTCCTGTCCCCTTCCAGCCCGATGTGCCATCCCTGGGTGCCAACGTGCAGTGCTGGGAGCGGGTGGGGGGCATCAGAAGTGCAGACAGATAGCATGTGATGGATGATGCATCAAATTCTAAGCTGATAAGACATGAAACAATTGGAGTGTTTTCAAAAGGCCGGGAAAGATCTTTTTTAAATAGACTAAATAGTC
The DNA here is from genome assembly GCA_013399695.1 of Formicarius rufipectus. Classification (NCBI taxonomy): domain Eukaryota; kingdom Metazoa; phylum Chordata; class Aves; order Passeriformes; family Formicariidae; genus Formicarius; species Formicarius rufipectus. The sequence continues at coordinate 89,220 of VXAU01001897.1, read as the reverse complement.
TGGACAGGAACAAGCAATGAGCAGCACAGGAACAACAGCGCGTTCATCACTTAGTTTTTCTGGCTGCAGTTGTGCCTATTGCCATCTGTGCTGTGCTGTGTGGCCATCCCAATGGTGCTGGGATTGCTCCCTCATAGCAGGCTCACAGCCCTGCTGAGCAGCCTGGAGCCACAGCTGGCATTGCTCTGGGATGCCAGGGCAGGTTTGACTTGACCTTGCCCTGGGTTGGGTGTTCCCATCTGGTTGTCAGTGCTTCAAGGAGTCCCTGGGCTGGCAGCAGAGACTCGGCTGGAGTGCCATGGCTGAGCCTGCCTTAATCCCAGTTTTTAGACTGGCTGAACTTGTTTCCTCTTATCTGTGATATTGTGCAGCTGTATTACACAGCATGAAAAAGCCAACACTTGAGTTTGCTCTTAAACCTCTGCAGAGCAGCAGAGAGACAGCTCTCTTATTGTGCCAGGGCCACTGTCTCCTCAGGGAATGGCAAGGGCCACACCACCAGTAGTTTATCCCACACAGGTCTTCCATCTAAAGAAGTGAAATGCTGGAGCAGGGATGGGACAGTGAGATGCTGGGAGTATATGGCATGATTTTACCCTTGGAGGACATCTCCACAGATGTCCCCCTTCCAGAGCTGCTGGCACTGTGGCAAAGACAGGCACTGAGCAGTGCCACTCTGCACAGGCTCACGGTGGATGTTCCTGGAAGCTGCTGGGACTGGTGGCGCTGGCAGGATGCAGGATGCAGGTGGAGTGGGGCTGCCCTGCCGGTCACAGAGGGCTCGGTGTGAGAGGGTAGGGCTGCCGTGATGGGGTGTGTTACAGCCTGTCCCTCCGCTCTGCAGCGCAGCCATGTGATGCCGGAGGAGCGCGGGGGCGATGATATGGAATGTGGGCAGCTGCCTTCGGACACGCTCCGACAGGTGACGGTCCAGCGCCACCCCCTCTACGGATTCGGCTTTGTGGCTGGCAGCGAGAGGCCGGTGGTGGTGCGGTCGGTGGTAGCAGGTAGGGTGTGGGGGTGGTCCCTGGACACAGCAAAAGTGTGCCGGGAAGCACAGTGGCACCTTTCCCTGGTGGGACCCCTCCCTGGGCTCCTGTCCTCTCCTGTCCCCTCCGGTGGGCCTGCAGGGTGCCCTCCAACAGCCACATACACGGGAAAAGGCTTTGGGGATGCTTGGGACCCTCCTGCTTCCCCTCCACCCCACAGCTCCGGGATGCCTGGGTTGGCCCTGACGCTCTCTCCTGGCAGGCGGCCCCTCTGAGGATAAACTCCTGCCAGGAGACCAGATCTTGGCCATCAACGATGAGGATGTGAGTGAAGCCCCCAGAGAGAGATTCATCGAGCTTGTCAGGTGAGGACAACACTTGTCCCTCATCACCTCCGGGAAGGGGGCTCATGGCAATCTGCTGTGCCCCTGCCAAAGCCTTGGGGAGTTGATGCACAGTAGTGTCACTGGTAGCCACTGCTGGGGTGGGGAAACCTCAGCCTGAGCAGGGGGAGTGCCTTGGAGCGAGCACCATACCCGTCCCCAGTTGGTCAAGGAGCGGGAAGCATTGGGAAAGCATCCGCAGCCATATTATCAAGCACCCCAAGGAGCCCACAAAGGTCCTGGCCACCACTGGGCTGGGAAGGGTGGGATGTGCTCTCAAAATGCACATGTTGAGGTCCATCACCATAAGATCTCATCCACCTTCATTTCTTCTTTCTGTCACAGGAAGGCCAAGGACTTCATCATCCTCACGGTCCTGCACACCCACCAGGTGAGACTGGCGAGGCTGTAGCCAGCTCGAGCCAGGACAGGGGTTAAAATCCCTTTTGGGAGACTGAGGTGGACTCCCTGGAGGCCCCAGGAGACCACTCAGGCAGCCCAACTGGCTTGTTGGACCAGTGTCCCACCACTGCAAGGCTTTTCCAAGCTGTCTGGTCTCAGAGCTGCCACAGCCCTGTGGCGTCAGTGTGGGCATGCAGGCATCTCCCTGTCCTTGTCACTGCCTCCTCACAGGAGAGAGGGAAGAAAAATGTAGCCAAACCCGTGCGATGTGCTGAGGACATCCCATGTGTCTGAAGAAGTGACTCACCATGCCAGAGCTGGCAGGGAGGGGTCATCTTTGGAGAGCTGGGAGTGCCTGACTGCAGCGTGGCTGGTGGTGGTGCTGGCACCAGTGGCGATGGTGCACTGGGGCTGGCGCCTGTGGCACCAGAGCAGACAGAACCATCATGCCAGCAGTGGTGGTGGCAGGGCATTGTTTCTGCTTCACTGAGCCCTTTGATGTCAGGGAAGGAGATGTGTGTGGGAGCTCCCCTGTTCACCTTTCCTCTCTGGGAAGAAGGTGCCACCACCCAGCACATCTCTGTCAGGAGCAGGAGTGTGTGCCAGGCCCCAAAAAAGCTTTTTTCCTCCTGGCCCTGGATGGTCCCCTGCCAGGACAGGCTGCTCAGCTGATGCTGGGACCATCAGACACGTGCAGCTCTGTGGCATGAGTCTCCATGCCAGAGCATGTCCAGGCAGAGGCTCCCCAGCACTGCCACCAGAATGTCCTGTTGGGATGCTGAGAGTCCTCCCACCTCCCTGTGGCTGCAGACTCACATCCAAGGGGCTCATCTCCCCGCAGAACCAGTGCCAGTGCCTCTGAGCGAGACCTGGCTCATGTCTGCCCAAGGGGTGCCAGACACACGAGCTTGCAGGGAGTGCAGCCTCCCCTGTCATGCTGAGGCTGCTGGTGTGACTTCAGGGGCTGCTGCTCATCATTCTGGCCCTACTTGCAGCACTGTAAAAGCACAAAGAAGAGAACTTGCTTTCCACTCCGCATTTCATGGTTTGCTGCCCACTCCCCATCATCCTGCTGGCTTCAGAGGGGCTTCCTGTGGACCCTGTGTCTGGCTTTCCCCAAGCCAGGGCTCCAAAGGCTGCCACAGCTCTGAGGGCAGGCAGGTGATTTACCTGGTGCTCTCTTTCCAGTCTCCCAAATCTGCTTTCATCAGCGCAGCCAAGAAGGCGAAGCTAAGGTCCAACCCGGCGAAGGTCCGATTTTCAGAGCAGGTGACAGTCGGCGAGACAGACCCAGTAAGTCCTGCCCCACCTTCTCTGTGTTTCACCACCCCTTTGAGGTGTCCCCAGGGCTGTAGGGTGTGAGGTGGCTGGGGGGCACAGGGCTCCTGTTCTGATTTGGGCTCTGCAGGTGAGAACAGCCATCTGGCCTGGGGAGCCCCATGTGGCAGATGCATGGGGTCAGTGCTGGGGGGACATGCCGTGGTCCTCTCCTATCCCTCTGTGTGACACAGCCCCAGAAATTTGCCTTAGAAATCTCTTCCCATCCGAGTCCCCACTGGGCACCCAAGGGAGGCATCCAGGCCGTGCCAGTGCCTGCTCTAAGGAAAGTCTGTGAGTTCCAACCAGATGCCAGAGGCTTTGCAGGAGTGTCTGGGGAAGGATCACAAGGGCACTGCTGCACGGCCACGGAAGCTGCAGAATTCCAGCCCAATGCCTTTATCTTTTAATCAGAAAGGTTTTATTAATGAGCATACAAAAAAAAAATCCCAAAATAAAACTGAAAAAAACCCCTGTAAAGCGCTTTTAGCAAATTCTATTTTTAAGCAAAATCAATTAGGTAATTATCTGATTGAAACACTTCTTGCTAAATAAAACCATCCTCCCCCCAAGTTCCTGCAGAGGGGATGTACAGGCTTGAGGTGGGCTGGGTTTGGGATAAGGGTCAGGAAAGGGGATCAGCTCTCCAGCCATCACCTCCCCTCTGGGACATCAGATCGGGAGCGGAACAGGCTGCCAGGCCTGGGCACTGGGATGTGCTGGACTGAGTGGGATGCTCTGTTCCCAGTGCAGCTGCTGGGAGCTGGGGAGGTGAATCTGGCAGGCAGCTCTGAATTGCTTCAGCTCTGCACTTCTCAATGGTTCAGCACAGAGCTGGGTTTTCAGGGGAAATCTGCCTCTTAGTGCAAAAGCACAGAGAAGTGGAGGATGCCACAACCACTCCATCACTGACACTTATTCTCTCTCCCCACGCTCCCTCTGTGTCTCCGTGCCCCCCATCCTCACCTCCTCCCCCTTTTCCGGCCCCACATGGCAGGACATGTTGAAGAAAGAAGCTCTCCTCCTCATTCCCAATGTGCTGAAGGTTTTCCTGGAGAATGGGCAGATCAAATCCTTCACGTTCGATGGCCGAACCACTGTGAAGGTGAGCCCCTCCACTTCCCCCCACAGCACCATGACACTTCTCTCCTCCCACCTGCCCAGTCCATTTGTCTTTATCTCCTATTTCCGTGCACAAACACCGCAGCAGCCCTTGGCTGGCTGTGAGCTGCTATGGCATGATGGATAGCCTGTCTGCCTCCCCAGGCGACACGCTTTGCAGCTGGCAGGGATGGGATTTTGCTCTCTTTCTCCCCCTCCTGACTTTCCTCCTTGCTGTGAGCCTGCTCTCCAGCCAGGATGGATGCTGCTGCGAGTCCCCCTACCAGCTCCCTGCAGACCCCTTCAGCACCATCACAGTGTTACCCGAGGTGCCAGAGGTATGGCACCTGGTCACCTCCTGCTGTAAGGTGGGCCAGTGGTGGCTGGGTACCATCCCACACCCAGCATCCCACTGCTAGGACTCATCCTTCACAGGCATGGCCCCAGTTGCCAGGGTTGGGGGGCGGGGGTGGGCTCTCAGTGGGGTGCCAGCTCCTGCCCTGGGAAGCAGCTGGTGCCTCACACCCAAGGATGTCCGTGGCATTTGCAGGACGTGATGGTGACATTGCAGGACCGCCTGTCGCTGAGGCACATTGAGCACTTTGCCCTGGTCCTGGAGTATTCCAGCCCGGAGCAGAGCCACCGCTTCCTGCTGCTCCAGGACAAGCAGCCACTGGCCCATGTAAGCTGCTGGGTGTGGGAGGGCATTGGGATGGCCCTGGGCAGGGGCTGGGGTACAGAGAGGCTCTTCTTCCCCAGTGTGGGGCGTGCCTGGGATTGTTCTGCATGGTGGCATATAGCCTCTCCTTGCCTCTGGTGTGGTCCTGCATTCTCAGGGGTGAAAAGCATGGCCAGAGAGGAAGACAGTCAGGGTTTTGCCCATCACACACTGACAGCACCATGGAGATGCTCTGTGTTCTAGCCTGGAGAGCTGCGGACAGTATTCATGGACATCCTTGATCTGCCCAGGAGAGCCAGGAAGTTGGTGTTGCACAGGACCAGGGATAAAATGGGGACCATGGAGGAAGCAATAGCCTGAGTGGCATAAGCCCCTGAAGCATCTGGCAAGGCTGGGAGAGGCTGGGCTGTTCCCAAGGTGAAAGGATCAGGGGCTGGTTGGGGGAGAAAAATCAAGTATCACCCCAGAAGAGAGGACGTCTGCCCTACAGGCAAATATGCAGATCCTGGGCTCACTGCTCCCCTCTATTCCTGCCACAGGTTGTGCAGAGGACACACTACCACGGTATGAGATGCCTCTTCCGTGTGAGCTTCTTCCCCAAGGACCCAGTGGAGCTGCTGCGCCGGGACCCTGCAGCATTCGAGTACCTGTACATCCAGGTAGGAACTGGGAGCTGATGGTGCTCCTGGCCCACACGTCTGCCAATGCTGGGCCCTGTGGAGACATCCCTCTGGTGGCAGGTGGCTGCCCCTGTGGTTTTCTGAGGATGCTTCTCCTCTCTCCCACAGAGCCGCAACGATGTGATCAGAGAGCGCTTCGGCACAGACCCCAAGCCAGAGATGCTGCTGGGGCTGGCTGCCCTCCACATCTACATCACTGTCTCAGCCACCCGCCCCAGCCAGAAGGTCTCCCTCAAAAACGTGGAGTGAGTCCTGCTCCCTGTCCCCATCTTCATCACAGCCCTCTGTTGTGTCCTTTCCCTGTGCCTCTGCAAAACTGGAGTGCTCCCAGCAATGTTCTGGAGTGCATGAGATGCCCTGAGAGCCCCCCTTGAGCTGGCCAGTGGCTCATGGGCTTGACAGCAGTGATGCACAGCCCCTGGTCCCACCACGTGTAAGACCCCCTCACCTTGACATCCATCCCAGCACAGGAGCCATGCTAGGTCTGGGGATATTTGCTGTGATTTTGGGATCATTTCCATGGGAACCTGGGCAAGGAGAAAGCTCTGTGGCTGTGTAATCTTAGCCAATCACCAAGCTGTGCAGCCCTAGCTCAGCCCTCCTGCAGCTCCTGGGGGACCTAAATCCATAGCTAGTCCACCTCTGCAGGCTGGTCTTGCTCAGTGAGCACAGGGAGGAAGGAGGGAGATGGCACTCCAGAAGGACCCCAAAAGAGGTATGGGAATTTGTTCTGCATCCCTTCACCTTACATGAAGGTGAGTGGGAGCAGGGCTTGGCTGCAGAGCCTGCCACTGTTGTTCCCCAGCTCAGTACTGGCAGCTGTGGCACCAGCCTGTAGTCTCATCCCCCTGGGGACCCAGTCTGGTGGCTGCTGCTCTCCTGGCTATGACACCAAGGAGGTGCTGGGTGTGGTTCCAGCTCCCTCTGAAGGCAAGAGGGTGCTCTGGGGCAGCATCCCTGGTTTCTGTCCCTCTCTGCCTGTCAGCAAAGGTCTCTGGCCTGGCAGCTCATGCAGGCTTCCCTCCCCACAGGAAGGAGTGGGGTCTGGAGCCCTTCCTGCCCCCCTCGCTCCTGCAGCTCATCAAAGAGAAGAGCCTCCGCAAATCCCTCTCGCAGCAGCTCAAAGCCCACCAGCACCAGCCTGGTGGCACCAAGGTGAGCCCAACACAAACAGCCCTGTTCCAGGGCTGATGGGGCAGCAGCCTGCCCTCCACACCAGCCTGTTCTCCCCAGCTGCTCAGGGACTCCTGTTAATAAGTCCCATTGGATGTGAGAAAAATCCCAGGGAGACAAACACTCTCTCTCCTAAATCCCCTTTCAAAAGCCAATCTGGATTGCAGGGAGTGCAGTGAGGATCAGAGGTGAGATCAGCTGAGATCCAACTCTCAGTTTGGCTGAAGTGTCACACATCAGTTTATTTTTATCTCTGCTTCTTGGGCTTGGAAAGCTCTGGAGGTGGCTGCTGAGCCACTGCCTTGGTCCCTGCAGCCTTCAGAGCCCCTGGGGAGGGGTATATATCCCCCAGGAGGGTTATACACCTCAGGGAGTGGGTTTTACATCAAGTATTGGAGGTCCTTCCTGGCTGTGCCGCTGCTCTGAGTTATGTCCCAGCATCTGCCCAGGGTGGCAGGGGAGTGGAGACCCTCCCAGCTCCATGACTCAGACTCCTGCCAGCACAGCCCATGCCTGGAGCTGCCTGACAACTTGGCGTGCGTTCCTACTGGAGAGCCCCCAAGTTTGCATCAGCCTCTTGCATTTCTTCCCCTTGTGCTCCAGTTGATCACCTGTGTGGTGTGTTTTGTCAGGTCTCCACGGCACAGGCAAAGCTGCAGTACCTGAGGATCCTGAACGAGCTGCCGACCTTTGCTGGGGTCCTCTTCAACACAGTGGGACTGGTACGGTAATTCAGGGTGGGCTGGAAGGAGCCTGACAGTGGCCCTGAGTATGTGCTGGAGGAGAGAGCCAGGGGAGATGTGGCTCCCACAGAAATTAATTCCCTCAGTCTCTTGCTCTGCTCTGACAAGAGACAAGCCTACTTAGAAAAGCCTTCAGAGCCTCTGCAGTCAGTAGGTTGGATCTTCAGGTCCACAGGGTCAGGGTCAGTTTTGTTCTGGCCACCCTACTAGGCAATGAGATGACCTGCTCTGTGAAGTTTGAGTAGTTTCAGACACGTTTGTAACCTGACCATGCCCTGGCAGCATTCCTGGCAAAGCCCACCACTTTGCCCACACAGCCCTGGCTGGGCTTGCCACCTCCATCAGAGGTGGTTGAGCCTAATCACTGCTTGAGCTGCCATGGCTCTCTGCTTCCTCATCTCCATCAGAGGCACCTCCACCCCTTACCCAAGCCATCTCACTTTCTTCATGGCAGGAGGAAAGCCACCAAGCCAAACAGGAGAACAGTGGACCTGCAAAGGCTGCCCACTGCCTGGCTCACCCCTTCATCCCTCTTGCTCCACCTCCCATGCAGGTGTCCCCATGAAAGTGTCACCTCTCTGCCATCCTTCCCTTTCCCCCCACCCAGCACTTCCCTGGCTTCCCATGCTTTGCCTCCTGGGTTCCATCTCTTGTGGCCTTTGGTCTGCTCTGCCTCCCCACACCTCAAGCTCAGCATTGCAGCTCAAAGGGCTGCCTGCAGGAAATCAGTGCAGGCAGAACCTCCTGGTGCCTGGTCAGTGCCATAGAGTGGTTGGAGCTTGCCCCTGTCACTGCCAGGTGGACAACATGGGCAACTCACCTATGGTGTGGGTGCCTTGCCTTTTTTCTTGCATCTCTGACACCAAAACAATGACTCTGAGCCAGGCTATGAGTTAAACTATGTACAAGTAGCAAAAAGTATTCCCTTATTCTCTGCTGCACTGCTATGCCCAGCTCCTCTTCTCCTCCACATCTGTCTTGAAGCATCCTTCTAGACCAGAGCAAGAAAGATCTCTATATCCAGTCATGGCTTTGGTCTTTCTTCTTTTCTAAAATACATTCACTCCCTCCTTTGCTTCCTTCTCTCAGAGGCTGTGTCAGATCAGGCAGATTTGTAACACACTTTTGTGTAGTGACACTGCTGAGCCTGAATATTTCATGTGGACAGTCAGTTCAGAGCTTTATTTTAAATAGCCTTGGCATCCTGCGCACCATTCCCAGCTCTGCAGAGGGGCTCAGGGAGGCAGGTTCATGGCACCAGCTTCACCTGCTCTGCAAAGGCCGTCAGGGACCTGACCAAGATGCCAACATTGATGCTTGGCCAGGCACAGCCTGTACAGCCCGGGCTGTGTTTGTTCACCCCTGTCCATCTGTCTCCCTTTTCCCCATGTGCCTGTGCCACCAGGATGAGAAGCAGCCAGCCACCACTCTTCTGGTGGGACCCCGGCACGGCATCAGCCACGTCATCGACCTGAAGACCAACCTCACCACGGTGCTGTCGGAGTTCAGCAAGGTCAGCAAGATCCAGCTGTTCAGGGAGAACCAGGGAGTGGCCCGGGTGGAGACAAGCATCCTGGATGCCAAGGTAGGGACAGGTGCCATGGAGGCAGGCACTGGGGAGAGAGGCTAGTGTGCAGGCTGTGGCTGGGGGTTTGGGGCCAGCCTTTGAGGGCATTCAGGTCACAAGTGCCTATTGGAGCATCTGGTTGGGGATTTCTGGAGACTCCAAAGCCCCTTTCACACTGCGGTCACGGTATGAGTGGTCTGTGGCACCTCCCCTGCCAGTCTGAGTCCTTGTGCCACACGGGCAGGGACTGGTGCCGAGGGCCACGGTGCAGTCCTGGTGGCATTCTGGCCATGACCCAAACACCTGCCCAATGGTTTGAGCAGAATCCTTTAGGTATAGGGGTGACACAAGCCAGGCAGGTAGCAGGACCCTTTGGAGGCAGGACACCTCATGGCTGGAGAGGAGCAGTATGTGGCCATACCTGGGCTGGGTGCAAGTACTGGAGGGGACTGTGGGGGTTTCATGCATTAGCAGCACATGTGGAACTTGTTAAGCCATGCAGGATTGCTGAATGAACTGGAAATTATGGGGTGGGGGCGTCAGGCTCAGAGTTTGAGAAGAAATCACTGTGTCTCCCTGATCCAGTAAGCTGCCCCCAGGTATCTTCCCAACTGCCCTCACTATCGTGTCCTTCAGCCCGCAGAGCCCACTCCTTGGTGGACATGCTCTCCTGAGCCCTGTGTTTTATCATCCTCCATCTCCTGCTAGTTGTTGTGAGGTGCAGTGCTGGTTCTGGTAGTAAATCCCCATGGTCAAGTCCTGCCACCTCTTCTTACCCCTAATGGGTCCCAGACCCTTCAGAAAAACTGTCAGCAATACAGTAAGGGCTTTACTTGCTTATTTGGTGCCTGGTCCAGCAGCCACAGGATCCTAAGGAGAGCTTCCATTGGCCTTTGCCCAGGTTTTTGACAAGATGGAACATGTCCCCAGCAGTCTGGAAGGCAGCTAGCCCTTTCTCCTGGTCCACGGCATCCTTGGTGTCACTGCTCCCTGCACCCAGCTCTTCCCTTCCCTGTGGGGAAGGACAGCTGAGAGGCAGAGATCTGACAGATAAATGCCAAACCTCATCTTCTCCTCTCCTCCCACCTTGAATTCAGCTGGACAGAGTTAGGGCTGAGTTTGGGCAAAGTTAGGCAGGAGCAGTACTTGGCAGAAGCTGTTTGGCACAGCGGAGCCAGGAATTCTGTGGGGCATGGAGGTGCTGCTGCACAGCTCGCTCGTGTATCTGCACAAACCCTCTGAGCCTTTGGCTGTGGGTTAGTTTTGCTGGCTCTGAATTCACTCCTTTTTCCTCTGAGACTGATGAAGCTGAGCTGCATTGCTGTTTCCTCTGTGTTTCCTCATCTCCTGCAAGGTCTCTAAGCCTCAGCCCTCTCTCCAGCTCTTTCCTTGCAATATTTCAGTTGTAGTCTTGCAGATGTAATCATGGTGGATTTGTTTAGGATTCTCATGCTGCCTTCTGTCCTTGTGGATTTTAGTACTTTCTCCCACCAGGCTCATTAATTCCTCCAAGTCTGTTTTCCTGCTGCTGCTGTGCCTGGTCTGGTAGATCTGCTGAACTGCAGTAACACCCCAGTAGCCTCTGCCAGAGCCACGTTAATCCTCATCCCCTCTGCTTCAGTTCTCTCCTCCAACAGCCTCATCAGTGAAGCCCCTTTTTTTTTGCTTTCATAATTCAGTGGGTATTTGGTCAACAGTAATCTCTATAATATTCCCTTTTCTGCATCCTGCTGAAGTCAGTTGCTGCACAGTTGAAGTTCTGGTGCCCTGCCGTGGCTGTCCCAACCCCTCAAAAACCTCAACCTCCCTCTCTGCAGCCCAGGCAGATAGAAACCCTCCTTGCCCAGCCCATCCAGCTGCCTGGGCTGTGCAGGAGCCCACCAGTCTCCTCCTTATTGCTTACAGAGCAGGAATAACCAAGGGATGTCCTCTGTGCCACGAATAACCCTGCTGGTTCTTCCTGGTGCCCAAGCCCCTCAGATTTGTGTATCTAAAATCACCACATTAATGCATTAATAATAGTCTGGCCACAACCCCATGACTGCTCGTGGCTCACTGTGACCACTCAGGGCAAGGCTGCCTCTGCTGTCAAGTAGCTCCATGACTATTTCAACATCTGCCAGAGCTGTGTGGAAGAAGTGTGGCACTGGCTCTGCTCTGCTGGGCTCATGGTGGAGTGCTGCTGTCCCCTCCCTGGTGTGGGAGAGGGAAGTGTTCCACCCACCCCAGCCACAGACTGTCCCCAGGAGCACAGATGTGCTGGAGGCTTAGGTGATGCTGAAGTCCATCTGCTGTGAATTAGGTGGCAATTCCCACACAGCTTGTCCACAGATCCCACTGTGCTGCTCCCCTCAACCATGCTCTGCAGCAGCACTGTACCATTACCAGCTCTTTCCCACTATAGGAGCAGACTTTCTTTTGTGTCCTCTCTACAGCCACCAAAAACCCCTCTGCCTGCCTGGAGTGGAGCAAGCACCCCATTTGTGGATCTCAGCAGGCCCAACAGCACCCTGCTGGTGCAGAAACTGCTGTTATCTGTCTTCATTTAGCCCTTATCCAAAGGGCTGGGATTTAAAGCCAGAATGTCTGCTCCAGAATGAGGCATATGCTAATCCTACGCAGGACAGCAATGGATGAGGCAGGCTAAGAAAAGCAGGCAGAAAGATCATTACCTCGCAGAGCTAATCTGCTTTCTACAATTATTCTATTGCACTGAACGAGTCAGTGGATAAAGGCCTAGATTGCAAATAAATCTGTTTCTGGCATGAGTCACAAGCCATTAGAGGGTTGTGCTCAAAGCAGTGTCCTGACTGCTCTGGGGACCTGTCAAATCCATATCTCCCTTGGAATCCTCATGGATTGCAGCGCAGGAGGAGGTGTACCCCTGGGCCATTGCACCTGGCGTTGCTGTTTTGTGGGTGCTGGTGCTGGGGCAGCTCCCAGTCTGAATCTGTAGGATTGCTGGGTTACTGTGGAAACACAGGTGGTCAGTGATGGTTTAGGGATTTGTGCAGAAAGGCCGTCTTGAATTTCTCAGTGTAGTTAAAATGATGGGTTTAAAAACAGGTTCAGGTCACAGAGCATCTATCAGCTGGGAGATCTGAACACCCAGACTGAACCAGTGGTCCAGACATCCCTGTCCCACTCTGGCCTGTGACCACAGCCCAGACTCACCTGCCAGGAAGATGCTGGGGGAGATTTTCAGGTAACAAGCAGGCTTGAGGAGATCGTAAAGCATTTGCATTTATTTCAGGAGGAAAAGAAATGGTGTTTGTCCTATGAATTATTCACTAGGGAGTTAATTGGTTTGTTTTGGAGCTTTTCCATCCTGAGCTTCAGTTTTTGTTTAAAACAGCACATTTGAGATACAAACCCAGAGCTAGTACCTCTGCTTTGCCTTCTTCAGCTTTTTGCCACTGCGAGAATGGCAGGGAGGGGGCAAATGCTGACAGGACCCCTCACAGAGGAGCTGTGCACCCTCAGAACAGAGGAACAAAAGCTTCCAGGCTCTGATTCCAAGAAGGATTTTTGTTCCTTGCAGTGTTTGTGAGAGCTGCTGGGAGGACAGGAGGAAGTTTCAGCTCAACAGTCATGAGGGAGTGAGGCAGGTTTGCTTGGGGATGCTGGGGGCAGGACAGCACATCCCCAGCTGCTCTGCACTGGTCGAGGTGTTTTACAGGATTGCGTGATCATTCCCACCTGGCAAAGTCTCCTCTCTGCTGTAGCTGTTGTTTCTCTAGTCTTCCTCCTGCTCTCTGGACTTGCTGGTGTTTGAGCATTGATTCTGGAGCTCGTAGATTTGCTGGGGGCAGGGACGTGGCACGTGGTGTCTTCTGTGATTTTTATGCATTAAGTGCAGCTTGTGCAGGGGGGTGTGCAGGGCTCTGGGGATCCTGCCTCCCCCAGGGCCTTCCTCCTCCTGATGCCTGGCAGTGCCAGGACCAGCATTTGAGAGGAGCCAATGCCTGGAACCCAGCTCAGAATTCTCGGAGGCTTCTCTTCCCCAGTGCAGCACTGCAAAGCCCTCTTCTACCTCCCAGTATCCCAGGAAGGACAGTGTCAGCATCTCCTGCCTGGCACCTGGAAAAGCCCAGCACCCCTGATGGGGCTCAGAGGGGTGACTTGCCCCCCATGCTCTCCCAGGCTCCCCAGTGCAGGAGGTGTGGGGAGAACTGCTCAGCTCCAGGCTCCCCTGGCTGTGCAGCCCCACAGCTCCTGCAGGAACAAAAGGTTTGGTTTTACTGAAATGCTTTTTCCAGTGGAGCATTTCTCCTTCCTGATTTATACAGTTACACACCGCTGGGCTTTTTCTTATTAACAGTCTTGACTTTGGAGAAATGTCCGCTCTCTGCATGCAAATGGAAGAGGAATGTTTGGGGGACAGCCGGATCCCCTGAGCCCGGAGAAGAGTCTGAGGGTTAACAGAGGAGCTGTCCCAGGCAGTGCCCTGTCCCTGTGCAGGGCTGTGGGGCAGGAGCCCAAGGTGTCTGGCTGCTTGACAGGCACAATTCAGTCAAAGGCATCGGGGTAATTGACTGCAGTCTCCAGCAGGGCCCGCAGCCAGCCGGTGCTTAAGCCGAGATCAAGACTTGACAGCAGAAAACAAAGGCAAAATTAATTCAGAAAGGTCCCTGGCTGCTGCTGTGCCTGGTATCTGGGTATTGATGTTGGTGTCCCAGGGACCCCCGTGTGCTTCCAGCCTGCCATGAAAATAAGTGCCATGCACAGCTGGGGCTCAGCCTTTCCCTCTCCCCCTGGAAGGAGCCAAGGAGCCCTTTCCTCTCACTGGAGATATGATGGTGACACCTCTGCTGGAGCCAGTCCCAAGCCCAGTGATGCTCCCCCAAACTGAGCATGGCAGGGACATGCCATGGGTCCCAAGGCCACTGTCCTCTGTGTATTTGCCAGAGTGTGATCTGCAAATTGTGGGGAACTCCATCAAACTGACAAGGGCAGGCAAGGACAACATTATTCCTGCTCGTGCAAACAGTGGTGGAAGCCTCTCAGATTTTTCCATGAAGAGCAAGGCTTTGGAGTGACAATGGACCCGGAGGCTCCAGTTCCTTACGCTGAATTCATCTCTATTTGCATTAAGCCATGCTGAAACACTGTCACCTCGTGGGAGAGAGGGAGGGATTGAGGTTTCCTTTGGCTCAGTACCTGGGATGGGAGGGGCGGATGTGGATTCCAGCTCGCGGTGGGATGTAAAGCAAAGCAGTGGGATGTAAAGCAAAGCACGTCCCAGTGTGTGGTGCCAGCCCTGGTGCCACCCCAAGCACTGCCTGCAGGCACCCAGGACGGGAGCCAGCCTGAAAGATGGGAGCCAGCCAGAAACACAAGAGTCAGACAACACGTGGAGAAGATGAGTTTCCAAGCCTGCAAAGCCAGATTTGATTTGTTCATTTAAAAAGGAAAAAAAAAAGAGGAAGAAAAAATTAAAAAATCCTCAACCAAACAAGCAGCCCTCAGGCATCCAGTGGGTGTGAAGGAGCCTGGGTGTTCTGCAGCCTTGGGAGGCCTGAGAACTGCCTTCAACAGATAGGAAATGTGGAGGATGCCAAAAGTACTGGCAGGCTCTGGTGGTTAGAAATCCCCCAAGCCTTTTGAGTAGCCAGGGGGAGATGAAAGCTAGCCAGGGTGGCAGCTGCAGCACAATGGGAGAGTGTCCTCCACCTTTCCAGGACACAGCAGCACAGAGGGGACACGACACCAGCACTAGAGGAATCTCTCCACCCACTGTGAGGTTTTGTGGGACTGCAAGGCACAAGGAGAGTGTTCACCTGGCAAAAGTGGTAATTTCTTGAACCCTAAGAAAGGAGAGACCTGCAGGTCTGCTGCAAACCAAGGCAGGGCATTTATTGATCAACAAATGGGAAATAGTGGTCCTAATCACAAGCACCCTGGTATTGATAGAGCTGAGTTAATAATGCTTAAGGGGAGACAAGAAAAGGTCAGTGTAGAAGTGAAAAATCGACTGCTGTCTCGTTAGGCCCAGGTGCCAATATTCCATAAACTTGGCAGTGCACCTCAAGTAAACCAGGGAACATAAATTATGTAAATTCATCTCCCATCTTTCTACTGCACTGCATTAAAGGAAGCAGGGTAAGACCCAGAGTACATGATAAAGGGGGGAGACTAAAAGGAAGTCCACATAAACCTAAGGGTTATAATATGCATAGATTATCATGCATAGGTCATAAATTAATTTAAATATGAGGACTGTTAAAATCTTCTAGCATAACCCTGGACATAAAATTTCCTCCAAACATCCTTCTATGAAACTTTCACCTTTGTCTGAACAAGAAAATACCCTCCAGAAGGACACTGAGGTTTGATTTAAAGGTAGGGCATAAGAGAAAAAGCACTACATCACTAATAAGCATCTGATATATAAGTATTTTGTTTCACTTTCCAGAGAGACTGGTGGCCAAGCAGGAAACTGGGAGTGAAAAAGTGTCCTTTCTTCATAAGGCTTAGAAAATCTAGAAAACTATTATGAGTGAAAGATCAGAACACCAGTAATTTCAGGTTGATATTATACATTTAGACGTAGAAAGAACATTCTCTTTAAAATTCACTTCTTTACATGTTGCCATATTACAGGTCAGAGATGAACCTTTACCTGGGCATCCCACTGGGAATCCGATATTTGGCATTTTTAGAGCAGTAGGATTATCCCAGTAAGTTTGCTTCTGTGTAAAACTAGCTCTCATCCTAAAGGTGCTGCTGCCCTGACAAAAGTCAGACAGGCATTTCTGCTTTGGCATCCCAGGGAAGCAGAGCCCTCAGGGCCACCAAGGTGTGAGCCCATGATGCTGTTGCAGCAAAAACATGCCCATGAGGAGGAGGATGTTGGCAGAAGTGCCATAGGTGCATGGTAGGAGGATAACCAGAGGGTTATCCTAGTTAATAACTTGTTCCCCACCAGTGATCTACATCATCTCCTGATTAGCAGCTGGGAAAGGGGTACTGCATTTTGTGGCCACAGTGCTGACTGGGCAGGGAACAGGGTTTAGAGAAATGACACCAGTTTTGCTCCTGCTACATCCTTCCCTACCTTTCAGCTGCTCACAAAAGCCTCTCTGCTCTACTGCACCACTGGATTTAGGAAACTTATGAAGATTCATGCTCTTCCAGGTTGCTGCCTTTTTGTCAGGTTTGGTTGAGACTGAGCAGCAAGTTAAAAGAATTGCAGGGAGACACAGAGATGTTGCATGAGCCCCAGCCCCTTGGGGACCTGGCCAGTCCTGACCACAGGCATGAGGGTTCACTGTTTCTTGCTGGATGTTTCCAAAGGAAAGGAGGTCAATCACATTTGCTCCAAGCCATAGGTATCACAAGGAAGCCCAAAGCAGTCCTGCATGGTTCCTATGTAGAGCATCTCCCTCCAAAGCTGCCCTGAATTTACCATCTAAGACCCTTAGCACCACCAGTTGAAAATGTTTCGTTCACCTGTTCACAAAATCAGTGTTTGCCCAGCCCTCCTGTGCCTGTCTGTCTCCACACGATTTTATTTGCCTTTCCTACATGGGACAGGGTGACCAAGGTTGCTGATACCTTAAAATAAAATTTCCATTATCTGCCATCCCTGATACCTCCTCTTTGTGGCCTGATTTCCCAGCAAAACAAGGCTGATGTGCTCATGTTGCCTCTTGACCCCATAAGTCACTTTCATATCTGCTGGCCACTTTCATGGGAGTGTGGCATCAGGATGGGTGTCTCAAAGGCAGCTGAGCTTTTGCATACTCATCAAAACCACCTAAGTGAGAGGAAGAGAGAGATTCCATCTTGTAACCTCACATGGGAAAGGGTTATGGCCAGACCTCTGTTAGAGAACAGCAGAGAAGCTGCCAGGGCCACGGGAGATGCACAGCCTGGCTGAAGCAGCTTTGCTCACTTTCAGTGTTTTTGTGAACAGCCCATAATACATCACCAGGATGCAGAGCCCCAGCAGTGTGGGCTCCCAGGCCATGTGGGGAGATCACCAGAGTGCTTCAGCTTAAGTGATTTAATCCCTAATAACAATATTTGAACGCTTGGCAATTAGAGAAGAACTCTCACACAGCTTCCTTGTCAAGATGTGAGAGTAATCGTTTCTAAGACCCTGTTCTAAGCTGTAATGCTAATCAGTATTGAGATTCCTCTTTTTCAGAGCAGAGTGCCACAGTTAACCCCAGCATGCCCAGCACTGATTGTTGGAAGGTGTTCTGGAGACTGGACTTGCTTGGACACCTGGTAGGGAGCTCACAGCACCTTGGTGCATTGCTTATGTTTCACTTGTAGGCAAGAAACCACAGTCAGGGTTGTATCTTAGTCCTGTCACCCTTCAGAAGGACTGATCCAGGGCTACTTCTTGCCAGCAAGAACATGCACTCCCATCTCTGGATGGGTGGGAGTATCCTGAAGCAGTGGAAGCTGAGCAAAGCTGGAAATGGGTCTCCGAGGTAAAGGTACCCAGCTGTGGGTACTGGGGCTGCACTGTGGGCTGGGTGGTGAGCCCTGACAGGGAGGGACTAAGGGTCCATGACTCTGTGCCACTCTGCTCTTGCTGTCCCCAAAATGTGTCTGTGAATCTCTGGTGTGGGACTCACATATGGAGGAAACTATCCCTTAGTTTTCTTTTTGGAAGGGCATTCTCAACCCACCTTGGCCTCTTTTGTTTATTCTCCTGGTAGTGAGTCTTTATCAGCCATTGCCTCCCTCCTGTTGGGCTTTTTTCCCTTCCTTGCTGCTTGCACTGCAACCAGTTTGCTGCCACAAAACAGAGAGGGGAAAAGACACAAACCTCTTCATTCAACAGATGGCTTGAAAAAGACAAGAAAGCTCAGCCAAGACATTCGTTTTAAGGATGCTTCATACACAGAACTGGAACACATGGTTTGCTTTCATCACTTGTGTCAAGACTGGAGCTGGGCTAGGAGGTGTCACCCCCCTCATCACTGCATGCCTGCCTCCTCTCTTCACTACTCTCCCTCTCTGTCTTGGTACTTCCCCTTTGATCTGTGTCATCTTAGGTTTATTTTACAAGATGCAGAAAGAGCCTTGTCTAGTGGGCAGGGGCAGAGCCTCTCAGCAGAGGACATTCACTTGTCAGGCTATTTCTCTTCCACATGGGGTCGTTCCTTTCTCTTCCTGCACAACAGCCAAAGAGGGAACTTCTTTACCATGGTCCTAGGAGACATTTGCCCCTGACAGGAGCTGGCATGGCTTGGGGATCACATGCAGCTCTGTCCAGGGCTGATGGCTTCACACCCAGATTTATTGCACTGTATGGTCCAGAGTGTGACATGCTGGTATAAGGTGGGTCTTCCTTTGCTGGAATCAGCTTGGTGGCTTAAAAAAGCAAATATTGAGCAGAGCATGGAACTGGCCACTGGGTACCAGGAACCTCCTGTGGTTATGAAACAAGAAAACCAAAATAGCTTTAATGTTTTTCACACTGCGTAGGCTTAAGTGGTTTTTAAAACAGGCTTGATATGCCCTGAACATGGTAAATAAGTTCTTCTGAGTCCTGGAGGGCTGTCAGTGTGCGAGAGACCAGGCATGGCAGGATGGGCAACCTGAGACACAGCAGCAGCCAAACATCCCCCAGCTGCCTCAGACATCCCCTGTACCTGGGTACAAAGGTCCTCTGGGCAGGGGTGCTTTGTGTAAGGGGTAGATGAGAGCAGGAGCTGCCTTGCCATAACTTTATTGAAGGCACAGTCTATTTTTTTTCCATCCCACGGGTCTTCCTTGAGCGATGCTGGGGGCTCAGACGGAGCGTGGACCACTGGACTGAGCTGTGCTGGCACAGGCTGCTCTGCACAGTGGGGTCCGAGCAGTGCACAGGACCTTGCTGGGTGGGTAAGAGTGAATCCCATCCTGACAGCTTCCCCAGGATAGCTCACCTTCTCCTCAGGACAGGCTGGGAGTCAGGGATTTGCACTGTCTGCTGTTCAGTTGTGCCGTGAGGTGATGTGTCACACAGATTGTGTCTGATTTTTATTTCTTTTAAAGCAAAGATCTTTTTTAGCATGCGAATAAACACTCTCCTTAAAGAGAAGAAACCATCTGCTCCTAAGCACAAATTTAATTTTCCAAAGGGTTAGACTTAAATAAGATCCACAGGCTCAGAGAGGTAGCTGGGGGAGCCTGTAATGGGGTTTGGCCCCTTTGGCATCTTGCTGCATACAGATGTCTTAGTTTATGGGAGGGAGTCGTGGTGCCTGCAATGCAACAGGAGTTCTGGCAGCTGGAGACTCCACAAACTCCCTGAGCTGCCGAGGTTAAACTGGTGCTTGCAGGTAGGCTTAGAGCACTGACATGCAGACAGATATCAGAAGGCAGTTGTGTGGGTGCTCTGCCATGCACAGCCTGTGCCCAGTGGGGCTCCAGCTCTTTCCTCATCCTTAGGGGAGTCAGCAAGCAGGAATCACAGCTGCAGCAAGTCGCTCTCTTGTGCACAGCCATTTGTTGGGTGAGCTGGAGCAAGGATGTGCACCTGTCTGTTTTTTCCTGTGCAAGTGCTAAGAGTGCCACCAGCTCACCCGTCACACCCAGGCCCCAGTGCAGCCTCTGTGGAGCTCTGGTCCCTGTCAGCTGAGCCACGTGGCCCTGATGTGCTTTGCCTCTCTTGCCTTCCAGCCGCTGGTGTTGCTGATGGAGTGGCCTGAAGCCACCAACTTTGCCTGCCTCATCGCAGGCTACTGCCGTCTCCTGGTGGACTCCAAGAAGATGATCTTGTCCAGGGCCCCCAGCCAGCCACCCCCACCTCAGATTATCAAGGCAGGTACGTTTCAGCCTCTGCTTCCCTTCCCCAGCTGCCCCATCCCGCTCCTCCCCTCATCCATGCCTCTGCAGAAGCAGGAAGGTGAAGGGTTTCTCTGACACCTCCCCTCTGCTTCCATTCACTCTGAGAACCAGCAGACTCCCTTTTAACCAGAAAGCAAGGAGCAGGGAGACAAGTTCTCACTTTGGATAAGCTCTGACTTGTGGTGTCAGCTCAAGCCATAAACACTCACTGCAAGTGTTGTTCTGGCAAATCCTGGAGCAGATCCAGGAGGTGCTGTTTGAGAAGACCTATAATGCTGCCAGGTAAACGCTGGATCCTCACAGAACAGCCTGTGTGCTGCTGCAGGGCTGCAGCACACACTCCCTGGATGGCATCTCAGCTCCAGAGACTGACATGAGGGTATGCACTTATCCGACTACATTCCTGCTACCTTTGGATACTGCTGCCTCCATCCTGGGGGTCTGGGCTGCATGGGCAGTTCTGCAATCATGACTGCTCCTCGCGTTTCCTAAATCAGGAGCTTTGGTGTCCCAGCTTTTCAGGTGCCCAGCCTGCTGCAAGGAGCAGAAGGCAGGTCTGGGCACAGCAGGAGATTCTGTCCTGACAGGCACCAGTGTCTGTTTCTTGAGGATGGATGAATTACAGGTGTGAGTCACCCTCAGAAAAGATCAGTGGTTCTCAAGAATGGTTTCAAACAAGGGCCAACCATGAACTACATGCTGCTGTTCCATGCAGATGTTCACATCAAATATGTTTTGTGTAGGGAAATAAGGGATCAGTGGCTGGCGATGGGCAAAATACCAACCTAGTTGTCTATGGAAGGTTGCTCCCAGACCTCCCAAGTGACACTGCAGCTTCAGACAAGTTTTCAGTTTAGCTGGTAGTGTCAAAAATCCCTGCTCAAGATGGGCTTGGGGAGGTGGGAGGAGTACAGAGTTAGCAGGGTCCTTGGGAGAGGACTTGGTGCCTTTGGGGAAGAACACACTCACAAAAGGCATCAGGAAAGCACCTGCAGAAACCTCAGTGACTCCAGGCCTGGCAGCTGATGTTGGTGTAAGTATAAGCACAATTTCCTTTCCTTCTTCCCCTGTGGCTCTGATTGACAGGTGTCACTGTGATATCTGCTCTGGGTGTTCTACCGTAACATATTTAGTCACATTTTGCTGTGAGTGGAGGGTGTTTCCAACTCAACTGGCCATCATCAGCATGGTCCTTCCCTGGCTCATGTCACCCTGATGTGGGCTACTGGGACACATGGCTGTGGGGAGTCAGGATGGGGAGAGCATCCCAGAACACACCCAAGGGCTGGTGGCACCCACAGGGGATACCTCAACATGTGCAAGTGGTGTTTCTCCACATTAGCAACCGTGGCAATAGCCAGGATTTTTTCTTGGGGAGATTCTCCTTCATGGGCATGGTCCAAACCTCAGCCAAAAAGGGTAGTAGATTTTGCTGTTTTCTCAAGAAATCAGTGTCACTTTGCAGGGGCAGGAGTGAGGGTGAAGGGGAGTCACAGTCTGGAGGGGAAGCAATGGAGCAATGGGTCTGAGGCAGCCCCTCTCTGGATGGCCTGGTCTGTCCTCAGGGATGGAGTAAAAACCTCTGTGACCACTGGAGTGGAGCAGTCCCAGTACACTCAGCCCAGCTGCTCAGGCGTCCTTCAGTAGGAGTGAATTTAGTGTGTATTGAGAAGAGTCTGCTCACAGTTCTGGTCTCAAAAGGGCTGCAGGCTGAGCTGCCAGGAGCTGGATGGATCACAGGGAGCAGGGACTGCTGATCATTAGCACATTCTTGCAGGAGTGATAAGAAAGCCCCACTGGGATGAATTAAGTTAGTTGACTTCCCAGGCTGCAGGCAGGCTCTGCCAGAATCTGAAATGTAAAATCAAGCCTTGGTCCATGCTTTTGCCTAGAAGAGGAGCACATCCATCTTTCCTGAGGCCCATTAAAACCTCCTGCTGAACTGCAGACATTTTTAGAAATGCACAGGCTGTCCGAATGTTGTCCCTGAGATCCATCTCTCTGCATTTCCCTGCAGAGCCATGTGCCAAAGCCTTGCCCTCTGTTGTGCCATGCTGGAGCTACACAGGGGATTCACCTCCCTGCCTCTTCTTCTCCCCACTCCCACCAAGAGCCATTGTCAACCAAGCAGCTCTGTGCCCTTAGCTGCTCTCTCAGCTCTTTGTGAGGAACTGTCACCAGCTGTGCATCCAGCAGCTGGATTATGGATTTGAGGGTTTTGGCCCCATTCAGCAACAGGCCCTGGCTTGGCATGGGCAGCCAGTGAGGAATGACAATGACCCACTGGAGGTGTCTGGGTTTGGGAAAGCCTCTGCCTCAGTCCATGCCACCCTGCCCCAGCCTACACGTCCCCTCATATGTTCCCTCACACAGCATTTCTGAGCACTGGCATGGCCACAAATGAAAGAGATTTTGGGTTGATGGGGATTTTAGCATTGCAGGTGATGAACAGTATAATACAAACATGTGTTTGGGGAGACAAATTGTCCAATTTGTTGAGCTAACGAATTTAATTAGGATTTATTTGATTTAATTTATCCTTGGTAAGACAGAACCTCCATCCCCTGGCAGCCATCCTCAGCACAGCTGCACGATTCAACCTGCAGTGCAGACAGATGCCCCTCCTGAGGGCTGGACTACTGGCCAAGCAGTATTTCAGCCACTTCCCTTGCACTGGGGAGCAAGGGGAGGCTGTCACAGGGAGATGCTTAACAGCAAGAGCAGTGGGCTCTTTCAGAGCCAACCTGATCCAATAGCTGTCAGCCAGACAGAAATAACACATGGATCGTGGGCAGCAAGGGACAAGGGGCTGGGGGTGTGTCTGTCACTTAAACACAGACAAACTACATTGGATGCCTCCCCAAAAGGCAATATTGCCCCACATTTAGCAGTCTCCTGAGGAGCACTGCTTTGTCTGGCCAATGTCATTCAAATTCCTTCTTGCCATGTGAGCTGGCAGACTGAGGCTGAAGGTCCTTGTTGGTGGATGCAGCCAGGCTGCTCCTCTTGCCCTCTGGATATGGCTGGTGGATCATGGATGTGGCACCTGCATCCCTGTGTCTCAGTGCTGGCTGTGCTGGCCAGCCCTCCTCTGGCTCTGCTCAGCTCCGCTCCCAGAGATCCCTACTGGGATCTTGCTTCCTGTCGCTGCTGCAGTCACATAGCACAGCGACAAGACATTTTCCCGGACAGGTAACATGGATTGAGTCCTGCCTGGAGCAGAAAGAAAGCTGAGACATTTAGGAAACACTCCTGTTGGGAAAGGTTAAAGGATTTTGTTGTGGTTAGTCCAGAAAAGAGACAGGTGGGGAGATGGAGAGGAATAGAACAGTATTTCTGATGCCTAAAAGCTGTTTGTAAAAGAGCAGTGATCAGTTGTATTGCTGGTCCATAGTGGCATGGATCTAATTCCTCATTAAAAAATAAAAGCTTTAAGGCCAATACTCTATTATCATAAATGTCATAATATTTTGCTTTATAAAATGTATGTAATTAAACTCTATAGCACTAACTGTTTTGGAGACAATGAAGCAAACCACACGAACAGGGGGTGTGCTACCTTAGTGTGTCACAGGGCTTTTGCTGGCTTCTAGGCTGTCCTGCCACTCTCTAGGCTCTTCTGGCTTCCACCATCACTACAGCCCAGCCACACCGAAGGGCCTCACTAACACTCTTCTAACAACTGTTTTAATGAGATTCTTTAATGGGAATCCAGATTTATTGATTTAGGGAAAGAAAGGCAAGTCAGCTCCTTCAATATCACGTGAGCTTTTTTTGAGCTGGCCACCTCCCACATGCACCATGTAAATCTCTGTATGTACAGGAAAGATCACCAGCTGAAACCCTTTCCACCCCATGATGTGTCCAAGGAGTTAGTCAGTGGGACCCCCACTTTCCACATAGTGCAAGACCTCTCAAGGTCCAAGTGTAAGAAATCAGGAAAGGAAGACAAGAGACCAGCATGGATGAGTCAAGACCTTCTGGTCAAACTAAAAGGGCAAGAAGGAAATGCACAGGCAGTGGAAGTGGGACAGGTATCCTGGGAGGAGTATAGGGACACTATAGGAATGGGTTCAGGAAGCCCGAAGTGTGGATGGAGCTGAACTTGGCAAGGGATGCAAAGGATAACTAACAAATGCTTCTACAGATATGTCAGCCAGAAAAGGAAGGTCAGAGAAAGTGACCACCCCAATGAACATGACTGGAAAACAGATGAGAAGGCAGCTGAGGTACTTTTCTTCCTCAGTCTTCACTGGCACCCTCTCTCTCCACATCTCTCAAGTGGATGGACTGTAAGACTGAGACTGGGGCACTAAAGTCCCTCTCATTGCAAGAAAAGATTAGGTTTGATACCACCTGAGTAGCCTGAACATACCAAAGTCTATGAGACCTCACAAGATGCATCCCAGAGTCCTGAGGCTGATGTAGCTACCAAGTCACTCTCCATGATATTTAAAAAGTCATGGCAGTGACTGGAAAAAGGGAAACACTGCACCCATTTTTCAAAGGGTAAAAGGGAGAACCCTGGGAACGACAGACCTGTCAGCCTCCCCTCTGTCCCTGGGAGGTCATGAAACAGATCCTTCTGGAAGCTGTGCTAAGGAACATGGAGGACAGGAAGTTATTTGAGACAGCCAGCATGGCTTCACAAAGGCAAATACTGCCTGAACAACCTAGTTGTCTTCCTCAATGAAGTGACTACATCAGTGGACAAGGGAAGAGGTATGGTATGGATGTCATCTCTCTGGACCTCTGTAAGGCCTTTGACAAGGTCACCACAACATCTTTCTCTCTAAACTGTAGAGAAATGGATTTGCTGGGCGGACTGTTCAGTGGATGAGGAATTGGTTGGATGGTCACATCCAGAAGGTGGTGGTCAATGGCTCAGTGTCCAGATGGAGATCAGTGGCAAGTGGTGCCCCTCAGGGGGCCATACTGGGGGCAGTGCTGTTTAATATCTTCATCAATGACACAGTGGATCGAGAGCACCCTCAGCAGGTTTGCAGATGACACCGAGCTGAAGGGTTTGGTTAACACTCCTGGAGGATGGGATACAATCCAGAGGGACCTGGACAAGCATGAGAAGTGGCCCATGGGAATGTCATGAGGTTCAAGAAGACCAAGTGCAGGGGCTGCACCTGGGTCAGGGAAATCTCCAGTATCAATCCAGGATGGGGGATGAACAAGAGCAGCCCTGCTGAGAAGGACTTGAGGGTAGTAGTGGATGAAGTGCTGGACATGAGCCAGAAATGTGCTGGCAGCCCAGAAAGCCAATCGTGTCCTGGGCTGCATCCCCACAGTGTGGGCAGCAGGTCAAGGGAGGTGATTCTGCTCCTCTGCTCTGGTGAGACCCCACCTGCAATGCTGCATCCAGCTCTGGGGTCCCCAGCACAGGAAGGACATGGACCTGTTGGAATGACTCGAGAGAAGGGCATGAAGATGATCAGAGGGCTGGAGGACAGGCTGAGAGAGTTGGGGTTTTTAGCCTTGAGAACAGATGGTTCTGGGGAGACTGTTTAATGGCCTCTAGCCACAGGACAAGGAGCAATGGTTTTAAATTAAAAGTGGGTAGATTCAGACTAGGAAGACAGGTTTTTATGATGAGGAGGGTGAGGCATGGGCACAAGTTGCCCAGAGAAATGGTGGATGCCCCATCCCTGGAAACATTCAAGATCAGGTTGGACAAGGCTCTGAACCACCTGATCTAGTTGAAGATGTCCCTGCTCACTGCAGGGGAATTGGACTAGCTGGCCTTCAAATGTCCCTTCCAACCCAAACCATTTGGTGATTCTATGGTCTGTGTGTGCTGGACATTTCTTCTACCCTCGTTCCTGGCAGATATGCCCAGCAGGTTTTCCAAAGGGTGGCCTGGCTGTGCTGCAGGGAACACGTGTCCCACTGCAGTCCAGCGTGCTGAGGGATGGAGGGCAGAGAGCACACGGGTGCTTCTCCAGGGTGAGCAGGAGCTGTTTTCCTTCCCCTGGGTGCTGCTGCTAATGCTCCTGTTGTGGTTTTGGTTTAGATTACATCAACGCACACAACTTCCACCGGCCTGCCACGGCAGGGCACATGGGAAAGAAAGAGAACGGGTTGGTGGGTGGCTCTGCCACTGTCACCGGAGCAGCCGGGGCTTCTGCCACCACCAGGGCTTCCGACTCGGAGCTCATCCGCTTCTGCTACCTGCACATGCGAGAGCAGAGGAAGGAGAAAGAGAGTGGGACGGATATCAATGAAAACCTGATTTTTTTTGAGGAGACTCGTCCCAGGACCAAATCTGACCCCACTTCCAAGAGCTCTGGCCAAGGCTACAATGGGACAGCCAACGAGTACGACCCGGATGGCCTTGACCAAGACAGGCACACGAGCAGGGCCAGGGCACACACCATAGACACCCACCCGAAGAGTGACGCCTCACACTTCTACTGTGAGTCCTGCCAAGCCAAAATCAAGAGCCGGCTGGCTTCATGCATGGGGGGCAAGCCTGGCACCACCCGGGACAACATGGTGGACTTGATGTCGCTTCCCCCTCCCGGGAACGATGAGGAAGAAGACGAGACAACATCCCTGCTCCCCGCCATCGCCGCCCCTCCTCCTGGCTTCCGAGACAACAGCTCTGATGAGGATGACCCCAAGCGCCGGGCGGCTGCCCAGAGCCAGGAGCAGGGCCGGCACCTCTGTGGAATCCTCTACGACGAGATCCCTGTCACACTGATAGACACTGTGCAACCACGGACGGTCCGGGACCATGCCCAAGAGCTGGATGATGCCCTGGTGTCTACCCTGCAGGCGCTGGAAGCCCTGGCTGCTTCAGAGGATTGCCCGCATCCCCCACCACAGCAGACAGCAGGTATTTCAGTGGCTGTGACACCCTTTTTTCCCTGTAGCCTTTCTCTCCTGTTGTACATCCTTCCCTTTTGTCTCCTCCCATCCTGTAAGTGACTGTGGAGCAGCTTCTTGTAAAAACTAAGTTGTGGCAACATGCTCTGGCAGGAGTAGCCAAGCTGCTGCTCAGAAGATTTCTAAGAAGCTGAGGAGCCTCTTGGTAATCCCATATCCCATATCTGCCATGGTCCACATGCCATGATGTCACTAGCAAACCATACTGTGAGCATGAGCTCCTCCCTGCTGTGACCCCACTCTGCGGGTACCTTTGGCCATCAGTCTTTGCAGGTTCCCACAGGTTTTGCAGGTGTGAGCCCTTCATAGGGCAAACCTCCTGTTAAATGGGTGAATCTGGCACCAGCCTGCTGACATCACAGTCCTTTGTCCCTCTCCCCACCTTGTTTGCCCTGCTCCCTAGGGCAGAGTAGCTGCTTCCCAATTTTCCTTCTTGTACTAGACAAGTTCCTGTAGTTCTGCTACTACTGACACTGGAAAATTTCCCAGTACCCTTTCCTGGGCAGGAGCTCTTGCTGAATTTAGATAGCAAGACAGCTCAGTGATGAAAAGTGATCTCACTTAAAAGCATTAACTCTTAGTTGTGGAAAGTCACAGAAGATTCTCCAATGGGATGACGTGTCCTGCATTCCTGGGACCCTCCTGCTGCCTGGAGTTCCCCTCTCCTCCACACAACAGTGTTCTGTGAGGGTTGTTGTGGGGTTTTCTTTGTGTCCCTCCTCAGGTCTTATTGTCCTGGCTGCCATCACTCCTGAGTCATCCTTGGACTCTGGCCATGAGACGAACTCCTCAGAGCTAACTGATGTCTCGGAGATGGTCTCTGCTATGAAGCAGCATCAGAACGCAGCCTACTTCCTCACACAACACATCAACAAAGAAAACCTCCTGGCCAGGAAGGACTTGCCTTTCCGAATCCAGAGCGCTGCTGCCCAGGCTGTTCTCGCCTCTCCCTACGCCCTGAGCCGCCAGGAGCCGAGCCGGTCACTGAAGCCAACCTTCTCTCCCCAAAGTCCTGGCCTTTCCAACTGCAAGGGCAAACAGGAGCAGCAACAGGCTGAGAGGAGCTACACCCCAGCTGTCCAAACAGGGCTGACCCCCCAGCTTAATGAGCAGAACAAGGGGGCTTCGGTGCCAAGCACTGAATGCAAAGGTGCAGGCCACATCAAAGCTGCCTTTGAGGTATCTCTGCATCCCACAGCAGCCCCGAGCAGGGAGCAGACACAGGATTTGCAAGAGAAGATGCCCAAAGAGGTGCAGCCCAGCTCCAAGCTCCTCCTAGATCAAAAAGGTGGTGTAACTCCAGCCATCATTTCAGCTGCTCTGCAGCAAGTGGCAAATGCAAAAGCCTCAGCTCCCCAGGTGGTATCAGCCTTAAAAGAGGACCAGAATGTGAATGGTACCAGCAGCTGTGCATCAGCCAGCAGCAAGCCTTTGACACTTCAAGGAGGTCCACAAGCTGCAGAGACATTATGCAACTGTCAGCAGCAGCACCAACTCTCTCCACAGCAGCACTGTGAGGTTTCTCCCAGTCCTAAAGAACCTCATGGCAGTGAGGCTGAAGCTTTCCACCTTGCCTCAGCAGGTGAGGAAATTATGTCCAGTAAGACTTTTGCCTCTAAAAGCTACCAGCAAAAAGTGAGTAGAGATGCTCCAGGAAAAGCTGCAAGCGGAGAGATGGGTCAGAAGGCAGGTGGGGAAAGCACGAGCCTCGTTTTGCAGAAACACACAGCTCCTTCAAACCAAGGACAGAAAGTGCAACAGGAAAGCTCAGCCAAAATCTTAAAAGCTGAGAGCAGCAATGTGCACTCTCCATCACCTGGCAGCATTTTCAGGAGCACCAGTGAGGAAGCCAAAGGGCCAATCCAGCTGATGCCCAGATCTGAGAGCCTGCAGATTAGTACTGTGCCTTCCAAAAAAGTAGAAAAAGTACTGGAGGTGACCCAACAGGATGCTGATGTCCCAGCTAAACCCAAAGCCCCCAAAGCTCCCTTCAGGTTGAGGAACCTGTTCTCTGCAACATTTCCAACCCGGCTGAAGAAGGAGACGGACGAGCGGCAGGCCCAGCTGCAGAAGGTGAAGCAGTATGAGCTGGAATTCCTTGAAGAGCTGCTCAGGCCAAAGAGCAAAGGTGACGTCCCACCACAAGATTATCTGCACCCACCTGCCCCTGGGCGCTGCAGCTGCCAGCTAAGGAGCAGTCCTGTGCAAAAAGTCCCAGGGATGTCCAGGGAGCAAAGGCGCAGCTGTGACTGCAAGCGGATCTGCAGGGGAATGAGGCCACCCCCTAATCAAGTGGTGATACCAGAACTGGAGAGGAGAGGGAGGGATAAAGTTGCAGATGACCAGAAGCAAGTAGAAGCCATTAGGTTGACAAGCATGAGCAGCCCTTCCAAAGGCAAACGGATACGATCCACAAGTTTAGAGTCCAGAGACTACCGGTCAGATCCAGAGAACAGTGTGTCCTGTTTGTCAACGTGCACTTCCCAAGGGGAGTGCATGGGAGCACCACACTACAGGAAGCTCTTGCGCCGCTACAGTGTCAGTGAAATAGATAAGACTGATAGGACGTCCTTGTCCTCTGACATCTACCAGAACATCTACACAACCAAGCAGAAGGGCCCACAGAAAGAGCCTGAGCCCAGCATCCTTTGTCCTGTCCTGAAGAGCAAAATCCAGGAAGCCTCTGGAGTGGCTGACCCCTCCTATGTCCAGTTAGCACAGGATAAAAAGAACCAGAAGGGTTCAGCAGTGTTCTCTGTCCAGGAGGAGGTGTATCCAAGTCCTGCTGAGCTGCGGGATGAAGATGTGGAGGATGAGAAGTGTTGCTCCATCCGGTACTGCTTCTACTACAGGAAATGTGATGTTGCAGATGATGGGAGTGAGAAGGATGAGTTGTCCTATTCCATCCCCATGCAGATACTCCCAGGAATGAAGCTGGACAATCAGATGGTCCCAGTCATGAGCAGGACTCTTCAGGTCCTAGATGCAACAGCCTGCAGCAGTCCCAATGACAGTCAGACCCAGGAAATAGATTTAAGGACCTCCAGTTTCGAGGGGAGCCTGGCAAAGATCAACACCCTTCGAGGCCACACCTACAGCTTTCCCAATGGGTTTCTGCAAGTGCAGCTGGACACCAATGAGCTCCTGACTATCCTGAGGCAGTGTGTGCTGAGCCCTGACGTCCGGGACTGCAAACCCTACGTCTCCCAGCTGGCTGAGTACAAGCAAGAGCTCGCACTCAAGTTCAAGGAGTTCCGGGCGTCCTGCCGCCGCGTCGCAGCCGTCGACAAGAGCCCGACCCACATGCTCTCTGCCATCACGAGCAGCTTCCAGGTGCTAAGCAGCCTCATCGAGACATTTGTGAGGCTGGTGTACGTCGTGCGCTCCGAGTCCCAGCGCCAAGAGCTGCTGACGAAGGTGGAGGAAGTGGTGAGGAATTACACCTTCCTCCTGAAGGCTGCAGAGGAGTCCACGGCCAGGATGCTGAGCCACCAGCAGACTGTGGAGCAGCTCGCCCGCCAGTCAGCCACGGTTGCCACTGTCATGAGCACGCTCACGCGCTCCCTAAAGACGCTGATCAATAAGTAAGCCAGCTAAGAAGACCAACAAGCCAGTGTGTGCCAGGCCATGTACTAGTGGTTCTCCAGTCTCACGGGTCT
The DNA here is from genome assembly GCA_013399695.1 of Formicarius rufipectus. Lineage (NCBI taxonomy): Eukaryota > Metazoa > Chordata > Aves > Passeriformes > Formicariidae > Formicarius > Formicarius rufipectus. Next base: position 58,836 of record VXAU01001897.1, on the reverse strand, counting down.
GGGGGGGATGTGTGTCTGCAGGCCCATGTTTATTGGGGTTTGCAGTAGGTAAGACACTCTTTGATCTCTGCAGAATGGATGGTGGTGGTGGTGAATTCATGCCTTGTCACAAGCTGTGCAACCAGCTCGTCAAGGGACTCAAGCAGCTTCTCTGCTTGTTCTCCCGTGCTGGCCTTGTCAGTGATGGTACTTGGGAGGCACAACGACCCCATCTCCACACTAGTTTGGTTCCATGGGGTTCTGGGCCTCACTCATGCATAGACCTTGGTCACAGCTTGTGGTGGGCCAGTGAGCAATCAGGAGCTGAGCTGAGATCTCCTGGCTTCACTTGGGCAGTCTGGAGCCAAAACAGTGTCTTGCCATGTAAACAGCTCTTCTGCCTCCAGGATCTTCCTGGCCCACAAACACAGCATAATTAGAAGCAGAAGGGATCTCTGGGGTGAAAGTCCCTGCTGCTATGCCAGGGCTGCAGAAGTAGTCCTCGCATGGGCAGGATGCCATAGTCCTGGGACAGAGCTAGGGCACACTACTAAGCTCTACTCCCACAGCTTAGGCACCAGTGCTCTAGTCCTGAGCACAAGTACTGCCTGTGCAAAAGACAAGGGCTTAATGCCTGCAAGTAGGGAGGATCCAGGAACTACAGGCCTGCCAGTGTGACCTCAGTGCCAAGAGGGTCACGGAGCAGATCATTTTGAGTGCCATCATGTGGCATGTACAGGACAACAAGGGGATCAGGCCAGCCAGCATGGGTTTGTGAAGGACCAGTGCTGTTTGACCAGCCTGGTCTCCTTCTGTGACAGGGTGATTGGGTTCACAGATGAAGGAAAGGCTGTGGTTGTTGTGTGCCTGAACTTTAGTAAAGCCTTTGACACTGTGCCCCACAGCTTTCTCCTGAAGAAACCAGCTGGATGGCCTGGCCCTGAAAGTGGTGGGGAATGGAGTTAAATCCAGCTGGGGCTGGTCATCAGGGCTCAGTGTTGGGGCCAGTCCTGTTTAACATCATTATCAGTGATCTGGAGAAGGGGATCAAGAGCACCCTCACTCAGTTTGCAGGTGACACCAGTTTGGGTAGGTTTGTTGACCTGCTGGAGGGCAGGAAGGCTCTGCAGAGGATCTGGACAGGCTGGATCAATGAGCTGAGACCAACTGTGTAAGAGCCAACAAGCCCAAGTGCTGGATCCTGCCCTTGTGCCACAACAACCCCCTGCAGCTCCAGGCTGGGGCAGAGGGGCTGGAAAGTGCCCAGTGGGGAAGGACCTGGGGGTGCTGATTGACAGCACCTCAACATGAGCCAGAGTGTGCCCAGGTGGGCAAGGAGGCCAATGGCACCTGGCTTGTGTCAGCAATAGTGTGGCAGCAGGACCAGGGCAGTGACTGTCCCCCTGTACTGGGCACTGGGGAGGTCCCTGGGGAGGTTTTGTTTTGGGTCCCTGATGACAAGAAAGACTTTAAGGGGCTGGAGCATGTCCAGGGGAGGACAACAGAGCTGGGGAAGGGTGTGGAAAACAAATCTGATGAGGAGCAGCTGAGGGAGCTGGGGATGTTCAGCCTGGAGAGGAGGAGGCTCAGGGGAGACCTTCTCACTCTCTACAGCTCCCTGACAGGGCTGTAGCTAGGTGGGGGTCAGTCTCTTCTCCCAGGTAACAAGTGACAGGACAAGAGGAAATGGCCTCAAGTTGTGCCAGGGGAGGGTTAAGGTTTGATATTACGGAAAATTTCGTCAGTGGAAGGGTGGTCAGGCATTGGAACAGGCTGTCCAGGGAAGTGGTGGAATCATCATCTCTGGAGGTATTTAAAAGATGTGCAGTTGTGGCACTTGGGAACATGGGTTAGTGGTGGGCTTGGCAGTGCAGGGGGAACAGTTGGACTCAATGATCTTAAGAGATCTTTTCCAACCTAAACAATTCTATGTTCCCCTTCCTCTTCTGAATAGCTGTATCCATGCTAGAGACCCTGCAAGGAACCCAGATTCATCTTTGACTATTGCAAGCCAGAAGCTGGGCTAGCAGCTGAGAGGAGACCTCTTTCACACCATTCTCTAGAGGTCAGGTTCATGCCTCCAAGGCTCGGCCCAAACCCTCTCCTATTTCCTTTCACCGTGACCATTAGAGAGGAACCCTAGATCAGCTTTGTCCGTGAGCCAGACAGGGGCTGTCCTCCTTGCCATGGCGTTGGGGTTCTTTTCCTGTCTTCACCAGGCTGAGTGCCATAAGAAGCATTATTTAGTACTGTGTGATGGTTATTTATTTGGAGTTGGGGTTTTTTGATTGTTTGGGTTTTGTTTGGTTTTTTTTCACTTCCAAGTGAATGGTAAAATGCTTCCTAATTGTATTCCTTCCCACCCCAGGGTTCCTCTCCTCCTCCTCCTCCCAGTCTAGCTACTAGATATAATCAATCAGATGGCCTTAACTGGTGTTTCACTGCAGTCACCTTCCCTCCAAAACGGAGCAAGGAGAAAAATGCAAGGTTACACATTGCATTGCCCTTACCCTGCCACCACTGCACTTCACACAGGCACAGGGAGAGCAGGTCCTGCCTCTCCCCCATCCCACCCCGTCCTGTTGGAAAGGGAGGTCATGGCACTGATGAAGCCCAGCCTGCTTGCCCCAGTGCCTGGGCACGATCAGGGATCTCCAGACGATCAGTGGCTTCCCATCTCTATAATTTCTTACAAATATGCACATTCGAAACGTCTCGTTCTTCCATAGGAGCTATGGAAATGCACAATGTGCTTTTAACACGTGCGCCCTCGGCCGAGTGCAATAACCCCCCTGGCCCCAGGCTGTCCTGGGCTCGGGCTGTTGCTGTCAGCAAGGCAGAGAGGATCCTGCTGGGGGACAGCCTCCCGATTTCAAGAACCATGTAGCAAATATCCAGTGGAAGAGCCAGTTGGGACTTCAGTCCGTGGTGGGCAAGGCCTGTTACAGTGCTGAAGGCTGACAGGGAGACGTGTTTTCCTTTTCCCTGGGAATTACCTATTATGAAACTCTGAGTTTCTTCAAGCTCCCCTTTAATGCCTATATCATTCTCCCATAAATCTCTCAGTCTAATACAGAGGAAAATTTTTTTATTGTCTGTATATAGTATATATAAATAAAAAAATATAGAAATTATATCTATACACAAATTTATGTCTTGTTTTACAAACAAGAAAGATTAAATATATTAATCTTATTATCCAAACTAGCATTTCTGTCTTTTTTTAATACCTTTGTGGAAATGTGGCTATTCTTAGTTGCACAAAACACTGTTTGTAAGCAAATCCACCTATTTTTGTTGCTATAGAAATGCACTAATCACTGTACTGGAAAGGCACAGCTTAAGGACTCCATCTCTGGGTTCCACAGCAGTTAAGTTACCATGCCATGAAGGAAGCAGGTTTGAAACAAACCATGTGACCTGCCAAGGTCATTTTTGTGTTGTTAATTTAGGCTTAATTCCCCTCCAGAAGGGGAAGGCAGCAGCAGTCACTCCGTCAGCGCTGGCACCGGGCACTTGGCTGAGATGGTGAAGGTGTGGGACACCCTCCTGCTCTCTAGGCAGGGAAGAAAGGGATGCTTTAAGGAACTCCTGCCTGACCCCATTCAGGTGAGCCAAGCTGAGCACCCACTGACCAGCTCCAGCCCGTGTTTTTATCCAAGTCACAGCCTTTCCCTGGCTCTTTTTCCTGGGAAGGGGTGACAGTGTGTGACCTGTCAGTGACCTGATGGTTCTGCTGCCCTGTGGGACTGCTCTGGTGCGTCCACAGGGAAAAGCCCAGCAAAAGCAGAATGTCAGACCTGGGCAGAAATATGAGCCAGGCAAACAATTTCCTAGATAAGAGATGATTTCCCATTTACACATTTTGCCTGTCACAATGAGCCACTCTCTGTTTGTCAGGGAGGAAGGCATTGATGTGTGGGCTCTATGTGTTCCAAAGCCTCCAGGAACTGTAAAATCCAAGTCCAATAAGGATCTGACACAAAAAAAACCCTTAGGAACTGGGTCATTCTCTGTATAGGGGTTGAATGTGTTGTCTAAAGCAAAGGTGGCAGCACTGGAGACTCACACACATTCTCTGTGCCTCCAGGCTTGTTATTTTAATCTGCATCACACCATTCCCCATGCTGAACTGACGATGACACTGAATGGGACAAACCCCACCTATTTATAAAGCTGAATATGGATCAAAACCAAGAGCTTTTCTAACAACCCGCAGAGCCTGAAAATATAATTGACAGCAGCCAGTTTAATCAGTGATTTCAGAGTCGGTGCTTAGTACCATCTAGTGGGCAATAAGCACCCCCTCAGAAAGGAATGGCATCTTCACAGCACCCTCTTCTTATTTGTACAGTGATATCATTGGTGGCAGTAGGTGCTCCAGGATCAGCCAAATGTCCCTCTGTGGATGGAGATGCTGGGCTGGTACAAACCCAGAAAGGATGATGTTGCTGTACTTGTTTTTTAAGTGCAGTCCCTGCAGCCACACCCTGCTAAGCATTTATAAACACTCTTAAAGGAAATGATACAGGTAAAAGCACAGAGATTTTAAAGTTCTCTTTTTACCCCAAAAATCTACCTCCCATTTCACTGCCCCATCTAGTTTATCTCCTTGCAGACTGGCTGGTTCCCATCCTGCATCAACAGCTCTTCCCTTTGAAGCCACTGTGCCCCAGGAAGTCAAAGCAAGCAAAATGACACGTCTGTAGGTGTATGTGCGTAAATATAAGTTCATTTTTCTGCATCCCCTCCCACCAGAACAATCTTCCTAGGCATGGCAAGCTGTGTTTGCTGCCCTTCAGCACCTTCTCAGAGCAGCACCAGCAGTACCTGCCCTTCTCATACTGCCTTTGCTCCAAGGATTTTTCTGTAGCCTTAACAGCTGATGCAGATTTCCTCCAGGACCTTCCCAGCTCCCAGAAGCATCACTAAGACAGAGGATGCATTCCTGACCATCTGATGTCATTACATCCCCACAGCCTGCTCCCTCCCTCACCCTCCTCTAAATTATGTCTGCTCTCAAGGAGTTCTCACCAAGGCTCTATCAGTGGCAGTGGTTAGAAAAGGAACAAAAATTGGGTCACTGCAAGCCCCTGTAACACTCAGGGGAAAACCAGAAGACCTTCTGGTATGTTAGTTTTGGCTGGGGTAGAGTTAATTTTCCTCACAGTAGCTGGTATGGGTCTGTGTTTGGATTTGTGTTGATAACACAGGGATGTTTCAGTTATCACTGAGCAGGGTTTACACAGAGACGGGGCCTTTTCTGCTCCCCACTCCACCAGTGAGGAGGTTGGGAGGCACAAGGAGCTGGGAGGGGACACAGCCAGGACAGCTGATCCCACCTGACCCAAGGGATATCCCAGATCTTGTTCAGTATATAAAGCTGGGGGAGAAGGAAGGGGATGTTTGGAGAGATGGCATTTTGTCTTCCCAAGTCACCATTACACATGATGGAGCCCCACTGCCCTGGGGATGTCCTTAGGGAAGCAGTGGGTGAATTCCTTGTTTTGCTGTGCTTGCTTGTGCAGCTTTTACTTTACCTGTTAAGCTGTCTGTGAGCAGCTGCATGGTGCTTATTTTCCAGTGATGTTAAACCACCACACCTGGCTGTCAAGGGTTAAAGTGTAAAAAACAGAAGCTGGAAAATCAGCAGGTCTCAAGCAATAGTCCCAAGCTGGGTTTTGTGTCTCAGTGGACTTTGCTGGCCATTGTCAGCTGGAGACAACAACTGGGCACCACAGTTTAAAGCACTTTGAACTCTAATCCCCATGGCGAAACAGACACATTCTCCTGTCGGGATTTCCATCCTCTCCAAGGTCTTGGCAACACTACACAGGACTTGCAGGAGCCCCAGATACAACAGCAGAGTGAGCTGAATAGCTGGGACCCACTTCTGCTTTCATCATGACCAAGGGAGCCGACAGCCAAATAGAAGTGAATAATGTCTAAATTTTATCCTCATTTAAAGCAGTGTCTGGATTCCTGTGTAAAATATCCTAACAGATTCCTCACATAGGCAGTCAGAGTGGAGCTGGCCAGGACACCCATGGCTTTAATTGGACATGGGAGAATTCTGCCAGGGAAGACAAGTATCTCAACCTGCTTACATCACCCAGCCATATCTAGTATACATCAAAACAGTCCCTACACTTGACAGCAAACTTTTCCAAAGGTTTTTGTGTCAGGCTATATGATTTCACATCAGGGCATGAGCAGATGCCTCATCCCACTGCAGCTGCTGCACAACCTACCAGCCCAGCCAACATGATGCCACTTGCTGTCACTTGTCCCCCACATAGGGAGTGAAGAGGGAAGGGAGTTCCGCAGCTGGACTATTAAAGTTATTAAAAACAAACACACTGTGTTCAAAGTGGTAGAAGTTCCAGTTTTGCCTCTCTGAGGTTTGCGGCCCATGCCAAGGGTTGGGGAGACAGATCAAAGGGCTGGGGACAGGAACCAGGTCTACACACTGTTCAGGACACTTCATGACTCTACTAAAACTCACTTTTGAAAAGCACCTTGGAGATCAATCTACTGAACATTCACCTCTCATTCAGCTCCATCCTCACAGTTTTACCTGGGCGTATTAGAAAGGTGAAATAAAAGTGCTGTATAGAAAAGAATAAGGAACACAAAGGGACTGGTCAGAATCCTTTAAAAAGCTTTTCATCCCTAAGTCTTTATTGTTTCTAGTGAAAACTTGACAATACCATTTAGTTCCCAGAGTTTTCACCTTTTCCTGACAAAGGGTGCACTGAGCCTCTAAGTTTCAGTCTTCCACTTTTTTGGCCTTATCTTTTTCTCAGCATCTCCTTCCCTATTCATCCTCCCACCCTTTCTCAGTCTTTTCTTTTCTTTCCACCTTCCCCCACTTTTTGACCTCCACTTTTTTTCCAGTTTCTACTTTCAGCCACCTAGGCAAAGGGCAGAGCCTTGTGTTATTGCCATCAAGTGCCATTCATTAACAGAACCGGCTGTGAGGCAGTGAAGTCACAAGGCAACAGAAAGAAATAATAACCCTCACCCACAGGCTTTTTTGCATGAAAATGTGTCCTTGATTAGTGGCTGGTGGTAATTGAGTGGCAATTGTATGCAGGAAAGTGCCAAGAGAGGGACAAGGGCTACTTGTCTTGATTGACATCACCATGGAATTTGATGCTGTTAATGTGCTGCTTAAAACTTCCTGGAAAATACCTTTTCAGATTGTGACCCGCAAAGGTATTTGTTATGAAGTGCATCTCCATAAAATCAGGTAAATAAAAGAGATTTTTTTTTTATTTGTGTGCTTCCAGGTTCTCCTTAATTGGATAGTAATTTAATTCACAATTTACAAAACTTGAGGGAATAAAGCACCTCAGGCTGTGAGCTGGTCTTTTCTGCTACCAAAACCAGCTCATGCTTGTCTGTGCTGTAAGCCACAGGAAAAGTAAATAAAATTATTTAGATTGGAAGTAAATAATTAATTATATTTTACATTCAGAATGAAGCAAGCCAGTTGGAATGAGATGCTTTAATTCTAAATAAGGGTGTCCACACAAGAATTGAGACACTCCAATACACTTTCACATCCAGACTTCAGGCTGTGATCATTTTCCTGAGAATCCTTTGGAAAAAGCGTGACTCAAGTCAGACTGAGTTTGGTTTTCAACGAAAAAGTTTGGATTCCACCTCAGTCTCTCCTTTGATCTCATTTAGGCTGAGAACCAGATAAACATCTCGATCTTCAAAGCTGGTTCTCCTTGTCACTTCTTGTCCCTAATGTCAAAGCAAACTGCTCAAAGACAGGCTGTGGCTGAGGAACCTCCTCAGCAAGTTTTTTTGGCTTTGTTTAACTAAGACTCTGGTGCATTAAGGGCTTCTCCTTAATCAAATCCCTGAGTTTATCCTGTTCCAAGAGCTTTGTGAGCAATAGTGATGAATAGTTAGGAGAGGTGGACTTTTGTCCTCGTGAACAAAGTTCTGTCTAACCTACAAAGGCATCGTGGAGGCTGAAACTCTGAGGGAGCAGGTGTGTGTGAAAATACACCTGGCTTCCAGCTCAGAACAGGCAAAAGCCTCCCAAAAAATCTTTGAGTTTACAGGTAACAGGTTACCAGCTCCTGGTTTATAGGATTAAGGATCTAATTTCATTTTCATGGTCAGATTTTTCACTCCTGCAAATCCCATCTCTGTGATGGCAGGAGGAACCCGATACACATGGTCTTCCAAAAACCTGTGTAGGGAAACTCAGGCAGAGTTTCAATGAGAGGCATAATTTGTATGCTTTAATATACCTTCTTCTGCCTTCAGGCTCAGGTTCCCAGTGCCTGGTTCACGTCTAAACTGGGAGCAGACTGGGATGTTGAGGCACAGGAGACACTCATTCTGTATTCAAGAGCAAAAGACGGGAAATGGAATTTAAACCAACAGTGCAGCAAATATTTCAAATCCAAGGTGTTCTCCAGACCAAAGTCCGGGAGTCATTCATAGTGAATGACTACAGTGTGTGGATTTTGGGCAAGAATGTGGCTGCTAGAAATTTGGGAGGTAGCCACAATCTCATCACTTAAACCACCAGGTCACCACCCGACTATGAAGTTTTGTTCACTGTTAAGTGATTTTTTTTTGTTGATTGTTTGTTCAGACAACCAATGTTTACCAACAAACTAGAAGCAGAGGGCTGCATTCTTCCTTCCCAGTTCCCTGGATTTGTTGCCTGTCACAGTGTTTCACAACTGCTACAGTTCCACTAAAAGCGGAATTACCGTATATTGATTTTCCAACTCCATTAATGCCGAGTCAGGGAATTAGAATCCATTTTAAGCCAGAAAAATTCCAAGTTTAGTGACACTACAAAGTGTTACAGAAAACCTCCCCAAAGTATGTTTTGTAGTCATTAATTTATGTGTCTTTGGGGATAGTGGCAGCAGCATTTGGGGCCAGGATAGTTGCAAAATGAAATAACAAAAACATGACCAGACTGAGAATTGTGGAGTGTTTCTTCTGGTTGAATTCTCAAGGAGTCCGAGTAATAACTTAGCACAGCGAAATTCACTGCAGGAGTTTATTATCTCTGAGACAGTCAGGTAACACACGGAGCAATAACACAACAGCACGAAAACTCTGAAGAAACCATGGCTTAGTTTGTGTATTTATTTTTTCGTGTGTTTATATATACATATCCATATTCCTCCTTCATTCTGTGGGGAAAATAACAATGCCAGGAATTGAAGAATCACACATTTAATGTCATCATTATGCTGTGAATGTGAGCAATTATCAATTCATACATTTCCTGGGATGAACCACAGGAATCGAGGGGTTTCTAATATATACAAGTTAAAATCTGACTATTCTTTCCTTCAAAATAATGAAGGGTAATTTGAATAAACCTCAATAAACATCCCATCGGTGGGATTCTTGGGGGTGTCCTGTGCAGGGCTAGGAGTTAGACTTGGTCCTTCTGATTCCCTCCCAATGCTGAATATTCTACAGATATGCAGGCTTAAAGGTTAAAAATCCAGGTTTAAAGGTTAAGAGCTGTTAAGCACCACGTTTATTTTTACAAAAGATAAACTAATCTGCATAATGTAATCACACACAGGCTGATAGTTCACAGAAGACTAATTGGGTATTAGTCTCTAGTTAGGTATTCATGATTCTATATACTAGAGGGAAATAACTTGTATCTATACATCTCTGTATGTATGTGTATATATTATGTTATATGGGTAGGTATCTTAATTATATATATTAGTTACATATTATATATGATTGGGCACAGAATTGGACACAAAACCCCAACCATACTGGGAAAAACCCCTCAGAAATCAGACACCCTCTTCCTGCAGCACCCACGTTGGTTTTACTGTTCACCCCGAATAGAAACACCCCTCGCAGGGCACAGCCGGGGCAGCTGCAGCGCCGGGCTCGGTGTCCCCTGAGCACGGCCCGGCCAGCGCCTCCCGGTGTCACTCGATGTCTCCTGGTGTCACCTGGTGTCACTTGATGTCACCTAGTGCCACTCCAAGTCACCAGGTGCCTCCTGGTGCCACTCAATGTCAGCTGGTGTCTCCCGGTGTCATTTGCTGTCACCAGGTGCCACTCGATGCCTCACTAAGGCCAGTGCCACCCGATGTCACCCGGTGCCACTCCAAGTCACCCAGTGTCACTCGATGTCACCCAGTGCCTCCCAGTGTCACTCTGTGTCAACCGCTGTTCCGGTGTCACTCAGTATCACCTGGTGTCACTCGATGTCACCCAGTGCCTCCCAGTGTCACTCTGTGTCAACCGCTGTTCCGGTGTCACTCAGTATCACCCGGTGTCACTCGACGTCGCCCAGTGTCATTCAATATTCACCCGGTGTGACTTGATGCCACCCGGTGCCTCCCAGTGCCACCTGGTGCCACCCGTTGTCACTCAATGTCACCCAGTGTCATTCGATGCCACCCGATGCCCCCCGGTGCCGCAGCGGGCCTGGTGTCACCCGGTATCACTCGATGCCACCCGGTGCCACTCAGTATCACCTGNGGTGGGAGGCGCTGCGCCCGCCGCAGCACCACGTGGGTCCGCGCGGTTCTGGCCAATCGCAGCGCAGGCTAGCGGGCAGCGACCAATCACAGGCAGCCTCCTGCACTACGCCCCGCCCACCGCGCGGTCCCGCGCGCACAAACGGGGACCGAGCCACGCCCACCACCGCGGAGAGAGGGAGGGAGGCCACGCCCCCTGGAGTGTAGAAACCAATGGGAAGCGTGTGGGGGCGTGGCAGAGGGGCGGGGAGGGTATAAAGGGGCGTCGCGGCGGGCGGGAAGGGGCAAGATGGCGGCGTAGGGGCGGCCGGCGTGACCTGCGCCCACTGTGCCGCGTCCGCGCAGGAGGCGGGCGGGTCCCCGCGCGGCAGCCGCGGGAGCTGCGAGGCGGAGCGAGGAGCAGCAGGAGGGGAAGGCCAGCACGGCCGGTGCATCCGCCGCCATGCCCAACATCAAGATCTTCAGCGGGAGCTCGCACCAGGACCTGTCCCAGAAGATCGCCGACCGCCTCGGCNTTCGCGGGCCCTGCGGCCGGGCCCGGCCGGGGAGCGGCGCGGCCGCGCTCCCGCAGGGAGACCTCCGGTGGGCTCATCCCGTGAGAGTCAGCCCGGGCCGCGGTGCCCTGTGACCATGTGCCGCTCGGGCCTGCCCCACACGGGCTCCCCCCGCCCGGTTTGGCGCTGCCCCGGGGCCGTGCGTGGCTCCCGCACGTGGGCTGGTGTCACCCTGGCCCTGTGGCGGGTGTTGGAGCGGTGGAATTGGCCGGCCGGACCTTGTCCCCGCCGCCCCAAAGGCGGGAGCTGATGGGCCGACACCTCCCGGGGTTCTACCTGCGTGGATTGGGCTCTTCGTGCTTAGTCCGGACTGTGTTGGCTTGATCCTTGATAATATTGTGCTTAGCTTGCAGATGGTGCTTTTAAACTACTGTGAAGAGCATCAGAGTCTTAAAAAGTATTAATACTTGAGAGTACTGATAAATACAACTTAAAAGTGTAAAAAAATTGTTCAGGGAAGAGGAGAGGCTCACACCATTGTGGAACACAGCCGTGCAGACTGTGTTCCCCGCGAGCTCTGAAAGCCAGGATTCATCTTGTGTTATGTATTTGTGCTTTATAAGCCTTGCTGCCAACCTTTGTGCATCTAAAAAGGAGATTAAAAGTTGTTCAGAGCTCTTAAAGCTTGCTTTAGAGAAGTACACTAAGCATGTCTACACCACACAGTATAATATGATTGCTCGAACTCACTGCTTTCCTCTGGCCAGAGTATTTTTGTTTCCAGGAGAGTTCAGGATGCACCGGTGACATAGAATGTTATACTTCTCTTGCATGGGTATATATATCCATGGGTATATATGTATATATGTCCACGGGTGTATATGCATGGTTGTAACTTAAAACTTCAGAGGCGGTACAAAGAGTTGTAAAGGATTTACAAAAAGAGCCTGTTTGATTTACAGCTTTTGCACTATTCTCATTGTTCTTTATTTACTGCTCTTACCCAGCTGATTGGCTGGTCAGGAGGTTCTTGTGTCAGCAGGTAATGTGACTTAAAGACCTAATAGACATCATCTTTACCCTGATAAATTGACAGCAGATGTATCCCAGAAAGAGTAAGATTGTTTCAAGAGAATATTTCGGGTACTTTTGTAAAGACCTTGAATCAGCTTAGTATTAGACTGTTAGTAAGTACAGTCTGCAGAGTGTGTGAGCACCTCCAGTGCAACAGCAAACCATGGAAGAGCTTTGTCCTCGGTGGACTGACTTCTGTTTACTTGCAAATCTTTGGCAGGCTTCTCTAACTGGACATGCTCAGCGGTTCATCAGTTTTGCATTGTTGCTCCATGTGAAACTTCACACCTAAGACTGCTGCTGCCTTTCCCACTCTGTCTGGTGCAGGTGTCTCAGTGCGTGCACTGGAGCTGGCATGTTGCTGCTGGCAAACAGGACCTTTGGCTTGTGTTCAGTCCCTTCATCAGCAGGGATTAGTGCGCATTGCATCCAGAAGAAAATTAACCCCAAAAGCCTTTCCAGAGTGGAGTGCTGGAGTTGCCTCTCTGTTGAGGCAGTGAATGGCTTTAAACCTGATGGTTAACTGCAGTGTGGCTCTGGTAGCAGTTTGACCCCTCTTTGTATTCTGGCTGGCTGTGGTCCTCACCTCCTTTACAGTGCTACTTTTTGAGGTGGTTGTCCTTGTGGGGAGAAACAAGGCCTGCTCCGAGGTGTTTACACGGTCAGCTTGTGTTGAGATCGAGAGTACAGGCTGAGTGCTTTTAGCCTCACTGGCTGGACCATTAACTTTGATGAGTGAGTGCTGTAAAATAACTACTGAGTAAATAAACATCAGTGTTCATGATAAACAGCCTTGATTATATGATACTGTCATCCACAGACCCTTGGAAATACAGTGTCTTGGTTGCTGTGCAGGCACAGGTAATGGCTGTGTTTTAATTTGTATATTTGGCTCTCCTTTCCTCCTCTGTTCCCAGCGTGGAAATTGGTGAGAGTGTGCGAGGGGAGGATGTCTACATTGTGCAGAGTGGCTGTGGTGAAATCAATGACAATCTGATGGAGCTGCTCATCATGATAAATGCCTGTAAGATTGCCTCTGCCAGCAGAGTCACAGCTGTCATACCCTGCTTCCCTTACGCTCGGCAGGACAAAAAGGACAAGGTAAGGGGTGTGGGGAAGCTGAATGCACACCTGAAAAGTGCTGACTGCTAGGTAGGCTTTAGATGAAGTTTTATCACTTCCTCTGCATATTCAACTTATTTTAATTTCTTTAAACTTCAGGACATCAGACTGCAAATTCATCTTTTCATAAAGATCTAGTTCTTTTTGAAAATACACCAAGTTCTAATCACCAGCTGATGAAAAGATGCAATGTTAATGAGTGCTCCTTTTAGTAACTGCTTGTGAGTCATTGCCTGGAAGCAGAAGGCTGACATCTTGATGGAGGAGTAGAACTTGTCTTAAATTCTGGGTTTTTTTCTGTACTAGAGTCGTGCTCCAATCTCTGCCAAGCTGGTTGCAAACATGCTCTCTGTGGCAGGTGCAGATCACATAATCACCATGGACCTGCATGCATCTCAGATTCAGGTAGGAGTTAAAATCAGAGAAGTACTTACCAGCTCCAGCCTGGTTTTAGGCACAGCAGTGATCAAGACTTGGGAATTTGGGACTGGAAGGGACTTGTAACATCAGCCAGAAGAGAGGGGGGAGATGGGGTAACAGGTTCATTTGTAAATGAAAGTATAGTTGTTCTTGATCAGACCAAGCATATTGAGCCTTGTTTAAGTGAATATTAGGCTAGTGAAGAATCACTGCAGCTTTGTTGCCATACAGTGATGCTGTGGGTTCTTAACTAGAGCTCTGGGGAGTCTGAGGTGGAGAATGGCTTTATCAAGCTTGTCCTTAAATACTGAGTACACTTTTGTGGTGTTTACAGAGCTGTCACAGAGAAGTTGCCTCTGCCCCCAGGTGTCCTGGCACAGCTGCTTGTGAGGGTTCAGTTGATCAGGACAGGAATCTGATAACTTGCTGCTGACAAGATAGGCAATCCCGCTAGCATCCATGCAGTGCCACCCTCCCACATGGCTTTGGTTCTCCTCCAAGCTGGTGGTAAATTGAAAGTCATTCTTAGACTTTGTTGGGTTATGAACAGAATAGGTCTCACAGAGCAATTTAAGTCATGACCAGAGCTGTCTAAGGAAACTGGCATGAGCCTGTGCCATGGAGAGGAGCAGCTGCAAGCTGTATTTAGTCTTGTTGCTTTCCACCTCAAGCAAGTGCTCTGAGGCCAAGGAACTAACTCAGTGCAACCGAGAGGGGTGTGGCAGAGGGAGGGATGTCTCTATTGCTGCAGGCTCTGAATCCACAAGGATAAGGTATCTGCTGCCTGGTGAAGTAGATGGGCTGGCTGTCATTTTAACAGTTGAAAGTGCAGTCATTCACACTTTCCACAGAAATAGTTTGTCTCAGATTAAAAAAAAAAAAATCTATTGGGGCACAGCTGAGGAGAGTTTCATAAAGATCATGAAATAAGTGAGCCCAGTGGGGGTGCACCTCTTCCTTAAGATCTTGGGGTTGGTGTGTGCCATAGGGTTGACCTTTCACCAGCAGCAGTGTTGAGATTTAAAGAAATAATGTGTATAGATGCTTCCAGCTGTTTTCAGCCTGGATCTTGTAGCTGTTGTGTTGGTGGGCACAGAAGGAATAATGCTAGGAAGTATCTGTTACCTCTGTACCTTGGATTAAGTGCCCCCCACTGTCCTTACTCCAGGTTAACTTCTGGTGTTTTGTGACCTTTGAAGTTTACCTGGAGGGGTCTGCACGGTCACTTGTAATGTGGAACCAGCTGCATTGGTTTGAAGACAGATGTTACTAAAACCTTTTCTGTAGATTTGAACAGTTTGGGTAATGAGCTTTAGAGATTGACTCTGTAAACAGGCAGCCAGCTGCTCTGGAAATGAGTGCATTTGATGCTGGCTTTCTGCACTCCCTTAGAACTAATTCCATGTTGTTGAGATGTTAGATGTAAAGTGTTATGCTTCTCACCTGTTCCTGGCTCTGAAGACTTCTTACATTACTATTCTGTGTATCCCAAAAGCTACTGCCCTTACATTAAGGGAGGTAAAAAGGAAAGCTGAAAGCTGTGGAAAGGTGATGACTACATGGCTGATCACATAGAAGTCTTATTACAGCTGTTTCTGGCATGTGACCTTCAGCTACATCTGTTCCTGTTGTCTTCCTTGCAGGGATTTTTTGATATCCCTGTTGATAATTTATATGCTGAGCCTGCTGTATTGAAATGGATCAAAGAGAATATAGCAGAGTGGAAGAACTGCACCATTGTCTCACCAGATGCTGGTGGAGCCAAGAGGTAAGCTGTCAGACAGGTAGCTTCAGGTGCTGCTTCTGTGTCTACTTGAATTCCTAAAGAGTGCTTGTGACCTTATTTTTAAGATGCATGTTCCTTTTGCTAACCTGCCTTCTCAGTCTGTTACAGCTGGTGAAGTGTGGTCAGATATTCTTTCCAAGGAATGTTTAGAAGGTTTCTTGGGCTACATGGAGGATTACATGGCTTCTAGGATCACAGCTGCATAGGCAGGAATTGTGCAATTCTTGCATCCCTCAGACTAAACAAATTTTCTGTAGAAGAGCAGTTACTCAGGTTGATGAAGAAAATAGTGTAGATGTGCCAAGACAAGGTGACTGCTGCTGGTTAATGATACATTTTTATCCCGGCTGTTTTCTTTGCCAAATTAAACTTAGTCTACTGAGGCATTTTACTGTATTACCCTGGATTTGAATAGCTAGCTGTGACTTAAGCCTGCTGCTACTCTTTCTCTTCCCTGAGAGTGAGGAAGATAGATGGTTCCTTTCTACGAAGCAGCAGCATATGTTATAGCACATTTCTATTTTGATAGCCTGTCAGTCTTTCTGCAGACAAATATGCCAGTTTATGGGCAGTTCAGAATGTTCTTGGGTGCTTTTTGGGAGAAACAAGGCATTTCCATGATGCTTTTATGTAAGGGCTACATGTGAACAGCAAAGGGATGCAGATGTGTTCTTTAATCCAGGACTGTCACACGAAAACGTTGATGTGTGCTGATCTGATTCACATGCTTCAGAGTATTTAAAGTGATATGTTACTGTCAAAAGACACTAACACTGTAGGTCACAGTAACACTATAGGTCACAGTATATCTTCCATAGGTGTGTTGTGGCCCATGTATTTGGCAAGCCCTTATGTATATTTGGCTATTTCTGTAGGTTGTTGCATAACACAGTATAGAAAGTGTCAAATCAGCCAGATACAACATGAATCCTGAAAAAAAACCTTCTCAAAAGCCACTTAAACTGAAATGTGTCAATCTTAGTTGCTGCAATATTTTATGGAGATAGCAAAGCCAAATACGTCAAGTAGACAGTTTAATTTAGC
The DNA here is from genome assembly GCA_013399695.1 of Formicarius rufipectus. Taxonomy (NCBI): domain Eukaryota; kingdom Metazoa; phylum Chordata; class Aves; order Passeriformes; family Formicariidae; genus Formicarius; species Formicarius rufipectus. The sequence continues at coordinate 42,409 of VXAU01001897.1, read as the reverse complement.
AGTGTTGTGTAGGACTCCCAAAGTGGGAAGTCTGACCTAGTGGGGCTAGGAATCTGCTTTTCTCAAGTGCAGAATTTCTTAGTGGCATGTGTATTTTGTTCCTTCCACTCCTAATGCTTTTAAACTACTATTTGTCAGTATCAATATGTAAAGTTTAGGTCCCTCTAGTGAGGTTGTTCTGTGGTCGCTTTAACGGGAATAAATAAATGTGAGGTGGTGGACTTGCATTTCCTGGGTGTGTACTGCCACTGTACCAGTGCTTGTGTGCAAGTAGATCACTCTTATAGCACAACTTAAGACTTTTTAGTGCAGTGCTAAAAAGATGGCAACTTTCCAAGCATTTGGATCACCTCAGGTTTGCTATACTTGCTTCTTAATGTTTGTTTTCATCTTAAATGCAAATTATCTCACATTGGTCATGATGAAAGACTTTTACCTTAGTCTAGTTGCTGTCATTGGGAGAGCTCAGACCAGAGGTTACAGCTCAACTGCTTGAAGGGAAACTAAAGTGACAGAGTGCCTTTTATTAATTGCTTGGGAGCTGTAACAGATGTTGTGGCAGCTTTTCTTAGTGCAGTTTGTGCTTCATATGAAGAGGGATTTGACTGGAGCTGTTGAGTGAAGTGTTGTCTGGAAACTGTTCTCTCTTCAGAGTGACCTCCATTGCAGATCGATTGAATGTAGACTTTGCCCTTATCCACAAGGAGCGCAAGAAGGCCAACGAGGTGGATCGCATGGTGCTGGTGGGGGACGTGAAGGACAGAGTGGCCATCCTGGTTGATGACATGGCAGACACGTGTGGCACCATCTGCCACGCTGCAGACAAGTGAGTGGGGCTGCCTGCTGTGTTCCTAACTCAGAAATCCATTGTTAGTGAACACCGTGTAATGAGTTAATCAGACAATTTGCACATCAGGTTTCACAAAGTCTGGTACAGTTTCTTGCTTATGTCATACAAAATGGGCAAAAAGCCCAGTTAAAGTTCTCATAGTGGGAGTAGGTTGAAGAACACAGTGCCTTTTTTTTGTTTGCTTGATTTGAAAAATAATTGTGTAGAAAGAAGACTAGGCCATCACTGACCATGCCAGGTAAAATCAATCAAGTGCTGTTGGTCCATCAGCTGAAGGTCATACATCTGAATTTCCATTGAAAGTTAATTTTCAAACTTTGATATCATTCATGCCTTCTACACCAGAAACACTAGCATATGCAACATCATTAACAATGTGAAGTACTGTCTTACAGTATTCAATATTGACACAGTTAAACACTAACTCAGTGTTAACTACTCTATTAAATACAGTGTTAAAGTATTAACACAGTATTAAATATCTGCTGCCTTGTGTAGGCAAAAATCACAGCAGGTAATTGGTGTGATCTGTTCCAAATGTTCCAGAGCTAAGAACAATGTTCTTTTCAATGTGTGCTTTGCCTGGGGTGGATTTCATGGTACTTGCTAAACTGAATTTTTAGCCCCCAAGTCAATAGTGGCCTGGAGAGGGGAATCAAAGGTAGCCTGTCCCCTAAGCATATATGTCAGCTTAATACTTGCTGAGATTTACTTGCCCTTCTCCTTTATTTCCTCCTCACAGGCTTGTGTCAGCTGGAGCCACCAAAGTCTATGCCATCTTAACTCATGGGATCTTTTCTGGGCCAGCAATTTCTCGGATCAACAATGCCTGTTTTGAGGCAGTTGTAGTAACAAACACAATACCCCAGGAGGACAAGATGAAGCAGTGCCCTAAAATCCAAGTAAGCATCTTCTTTCTTTCTCTTCTATCACTCTTCGGGGGTGATAACACTTGTCTGTTCTTGTATTGGGGGTGGAAACCCGATAATACTGTCTAGTGCTGACAGCAGTTTTATTGGTACTGCAGTCAGTGTTGACTAGTTCACTTGCTTCTATTGCTGTGGGGTGACACATGTTACTCTGATAAAATGCTTCTTCTAATCCAGCTCACCTCAAGCAGTTCATTAGAGTAAACTTATTTCAGGGCTTGTTTTACCTTGATCAGATCTCTGATTTAATGTGGCCACAATGTATGCGAGTAGCTGGGTGTGTGCCCTTTGGAGGGGTGATGTGCTGATGACCTGCAGTGCTGAAGCAGAAGTAGACAGGAACTTCCGACCCTGGTGCTGGTGGCTTTGTTGTGTTTCTATCACTTTGTGTCCAGCTCTGTAAGCAGAGTGTCTGGTTTGTGAAGTGAAGTAGGCCTGCTCGGGAGGGTGAATGCTTCCTAACAGTAGTGCAGATGAGCTGGAGGAGGGAGTGCAGTCTTGTCCCATAGACATGTCTTGCTGGTTTGACCAAGAGCAGTTGACACAGCTTCACAGTGCAATACTCAGGTCCTTGTTAAAGACAAACACTTTGCATCCCCTTGCTTTATTGCTCAGCACCCCTGAGCAGAGCCTGGTCCATCCTCTGACACCTCCCTTCAGACACTTCCATACATTGATGAGGTTCCCTCTCAGCAGTCTCCTCTGGAGGCTGAATGGGCCAATCTCTCTGTGTTCCTCATGAGAGATGGCCCAGTCCCTCTATCATCTGTCACCCTCTGGACCTGCTCCAGGAGCTCCATGTCTCTTGTACTGTCTGAGCAGCCCAGAACTGGACACAGCACTCCAGATGTGCCTCACCAGGGCTGAGTAGAGTGTGAGGATCACGCCCCGGACCCACTGGCAATGCTCTTCCTATTGTACCCCAGGATCCCATTGGCCTCCTTGGCCCCAGGGCACACTGGTGGACAGCTTGTTGTTCACCAGGACCACCAGATTGGTCAAGCATGGTTTACCACTGGTGAATTCATCTTGACTTCTCCTGATCACCTTGTCATCCATGCAGACAGAGATGGCCTCTAAAATAAGGCACTTCAGCTTTCCAGGGATTGAGGTGAGCCTGACTGGCTCTTAGTTCCTGAGTCGTCCTCCTAGCCCTTTTTGAAGGCTGGGATGATACTGGCTTTCCTCCAGTCCACAGGCACTTCTGATCACCACAGCTTTTTTGTGGGTGCATCCTGTCCAGGCACATGGACTTGCGGATGTCAAGTCTGCCCAGGTGTTCTCTAACCCAATCCTCCTGGACCAAGGGAAGGTCTTCCTTCCAGCATTCCTTTGCCCTGGTCTCTTTGTCAGTGAAGACTGATGCAAAGAGGACATTCAGTAACTGGCTTCTCTGCATCCTCTGCCACCAGGGTCCTCCTTCCATTTAGTAACAGGCCCACATTATCTTTTGTTTTCCTTTCCTTATTGATGTATTTGAAAAGGCCTTTCTTCTTGTTATTGACATCCTTGGCCAGATTAAATTCCAGATGGGCCTTGGCTTCACAGCACAAATACCTAGGACACAGGCATTTGGAGAAGCTCTGGAAAGTGACTGGCACTGCTCAGACTCAGCTGGTACTGTGGTGTGAGTGTAGCAGGTTCTCCACTGCTGGGCTACTGGAGGAGGGGAAGCTGAACTCTTTGAAGCTGCAGTCAGTTGTAAGCTTTTGGAAGTACATTATAAGTGGAATGCAAACTGCTATTGGGTTGCAATTTTTTTAGCACTGACTTCTGGATGATTCTCCTGCAGCATCTAAAACATGCCTGATGCTCCAACTTCTTTCCAAGCTCCACAGTACAGCTAGTATAGGCAAAATGTTAAACTGGCAATCAGTGTGTAAATAGCTGTAGTCAAAGATTGCAGTGGGACAGTTTTCCAGGCTCCCATTTAACACCTTACTCTTTTACACAGGCATCTGATGTTCTGTGTTGAGGAATACAGAACTAAAGAATTTGTCATGAGTCATATGCTCTGTCTGCTCTTCATCTTCTGAGTTTTGCTTTTTTCTCCTCAGAGATAAACTGTCTGGAAGACAGAAAATGTTAGATATGGTTTTCACTTAGTTTCCTTAATGCACCATGAACATGGTGCTTTTCTGAGACTACATGTATTGAAATGTGTTAGCTGGTGGGATTTGACTGAGACTCAGCTTTTCCTACTGGTTCCTGTCTGACCCCACCAGGTGGAGCCAGCACAGCACCCAGGAGCTGAGCTGCAGCACAGCAACTTCATCTGACTGCTGGCAGCTGCGACAAAACCTCTTGGCTCAGTGGAAGGGATCTAATCTTGGTTTAGACTCCCCTAACTTCTCTGCAAGCTATACAAAGTGAGTCCTGGGGTAAACAGACTTAGGGAGTCTCAGCAAAGCAAGGTGACAGTAGACTCTTAACACTGACAGATCAACAGTGAAATATTTGTAGTGCTATATGTAGAGTATCTTCAGGCTTATATGGAATTAAATTGCAATCCTGTGTAGAAGCAGTTTGTCTACGTCTGGTATGTTTTAAATGTTGGTGATGAGTTTACTCTTCAAATTCTTTCTAACTTCCCAGCTATTCCTTCAAGTTTAATGTCTTTTCCCAGTGATGCTGATCTATCTTTCTTTCCCTCCAGGTGATTGACATCTCAATGATCCTTGCGGAGGCCATCAGGAGGACTCATAATGGGGAATCTGTTTCCTACCTGTTCAGCCATGTCCCTTTATAACAACAGATGTCAGCTGCTGCTTGTATGGCTTTTTTTTTAAAAAACCAAAAGTTGTTCAGCTTGTTGTAAAGTTCAGTAGAAGACTTTGCTTGTTGCAGTGCAGTTCTCCACAGCTCCTGCTTAAGTCAGGCTTACTGACCCTGGTCCCACCACTGGGAGGCTGGAAGGGAGAAGCTCATCTCTGTAACACTCCAACTCCACCAGCAACCCTGTGTGTGGGGCTCATCAGTAGTGTTGACCCAATTCTGCAGGTCTGTGGAGAGCAGGACTGACACATGGCTAATTGCCACAATTATTTTGAGGGAGGGGGGGAGGGAGAGGGTTTGTCTGTGGGCAGGGTTAGATGATGTGGCATGCACACCCTAAATTGTTTGGGAAGTAGAGCTCCCTAGGATATGTTGATCTGGATCTACAGCAAAAGCCTGAGAGACTGCTGGCTGTCTTACCACTCTGTACCTGGCAGAGCCCTTGGAGAGTGGTGGGGAAGGTTTGTGTCTTGGCCAAGCTTGACCCTACTGGAAGCCCCAGGAGACACCTAGGAGGTGCTTCTGCTACAGCTTTTTCCCATGAAGGGAGATCAGTGTAGCTTGCAAACTTGAATTCCTCTTAATTCCTGATGAAATTAAATGCCCTTAAGAGTGCTACACAGCAAAATAAAGGTGAGAGCAGAGTCTGTGCAGGGCTGTGTGTTAGCTCAGTGGGGAAGGTTTGTCCTGGACAAGTGTTTTTTTTCTCTCTTATGCAGAGGACTCATGGGTTTTGTGTGCTTTGGTTTCTAGTGCGGGATAAAACAAGTTTCTCGATTTCACTGCTTCCTGTTAGCCCTGCTAGCAAGTAGAGGACTGCTGTCATGTACTGCAGCTGCACCTTGACCTGCTGTGCAAACCCCTGACCCCTTTTTCACCAGTACACTAGTAAACCAAGCCTCTTTATCCCACAGTAGCATGGTTGTTGCATCTAGCAAGTGCCTGCTCAGACGCTGGGGTGGCCTAATACACAACAACTTTGTGTCCAGCTGGCTTAACCTCTCATTGCCTGCAGTCCAGTTGTCCTGTAAGTTACTGACACATTGTTTTGTTTGTCCTGCTCATTGTCTGCCTTGCCTTGAAACTGTTGCTCCTTACAAAATATCTTAAGCCAAGGAGCATTGCAGGTTGTGGGACTATGAAACTCGAAGAAGCCTTTGGAGTGGGTGTGATGCTGATCAGAAGTGCTTACAGCAATGGGTTGAAGAGGCTAGCAATAGAAAAGTACTGGAAAACTGCAGATCTAACACCATCCTGACAGGCCACAAAGTGCCTGAAAGAAAAATACCAAAACTAGAGCTGGCCGAGGCTCTTGGGTGTAATAAGTATCATCTGAAACTTGAATACTTAGAAAACGTACCAGACAATCGTAAGGTAAACTGCTGAGTCTCTCTTGAACTCTTACCAGTTTATAAACCAAGCTGGTTTTTTCTGGGGTTTTTTTGTGGGTTTTTTTCTTGTTTTTTTTTTGTTTTTTTTTTTATAAGCACTCCTCTTTTATTTGTTTTTGAGCTGAAGGAAGGGAAAAAGGGAAAAGACGGAACTTGAAATTACTTTCCAGAGTAACCAGCTTGGCTTTGAGAGGCTGGGGGCTGAGGTATAAGTGGAACCAACTGAAAGATTTGGTTAAAATCTAGGGAAGTACTTCTTTAGTTGTGCCTTTTACTGAAGACTTCTCTCCCTTCCTAAACTCCTGTCCTGTGGCAACGGTAACACTTCTATTAGTGTAGGGCTTTTCTTTTTTGTATAAGAATTGGTGTTTTGTCTGGAAACTGCGCATCTTTTGCTTCTTTGCTTTGCATCCTGCACTGAGCTCTCCTGAGAGTCTGTGATTCTGCCTCCTGTACGGGAGCCCCTGCTGCCACCCTGCCGCTGCCGTGAGAACCAAGAGCCAGGACTGCGGAGCAGCGCTGTGAGGATTTTCAGCAGCATTTGTGTTTAAAGTTAAGACCTGATGAAGGAATTAAACTTTTATTTAAAAATCACGGCTTCTGCCTATAAGTGCTTCTAAAACCGTAATGTGATGTGCCTGTCCTGAGTTGGGTCAGATCATGAAGTAATTTTATTTGGAAAGGACCTTGGAAGGTCATCTCACCTAACCCTCGTGCATGGGGCCGACTGTGAGGTTCAGCTTGGCTCTGCTCACATTGCATGGAAGAAAAAACTACTCATAGTTATCAGTGGCTTTTGTCCGTTTCTCATTTCCTTGACTTGTTAGATGTGGTAGTACAGGTTCTCTTGTTCAGTTATGTATTTGAGCAGATAATGTATGGGCGGGGGAAGCCTGAACAGTTTAACAAGTACAAAAAAAAGAATTAGTAAGTATCTCATACAGAGTTGATCATCAGAGACAACAGGATTATGTCCTGCCTGATCCTTTCTCACTGTGTTCTGCAGACTAGGAAAGTGTAAAGGAAGTCAGAAGGATGAGATGTCAGGTCTAAGGAAAGGTCTTTGACCTTACAATAGACTTCCAGGCCTAGATTGGACATGACCATGGCCTCAGGCAGACATTTGCTGAGGATCATAACTTGATCTGTTAAATCTCTTTCAGTACTGGCCAGTGAATAAGTGGAAAAAAAATGTTTTTCCTCAAATAGCAGGATGTGTACTGTGGGTGTTGTCAGGATGATGTCACAGACTTCACCTTCCTTAGATAAGAAACAGAACATGGGTCTTACAGCCAAAGATAGATTTGTACACAGGTAACTGTTGCTATTAGTGTGTATATATTGATTGCTTAGTTGAATTAAACTGAATTGCTTAGTTTTATTAAACTGGGGACTTGAGAGGGGAGCACAGATTCAAGTGCCATGTGGCAGCACTGCAGCTCTTAAAAAGTATGGGAGATACACAGATAGGTCTGAATACAGTCCCAGTGAGGTAAAGTTGTTCTGCTCTGAAACCTGATCAGAAGGGATGGATATTTTACCAGAATTCCATCCCTAAATTAGAATACTCCAATACTTTCTAATTACTGAGCCCACTTGTAGGCAGGTGGTGGCTGTCTTGAGATGAGTTGTGCTATTAGAACAAGTGTGTCTGCCTTTAACACATGGACTTATTAAATCAACGCACTCTTCTCCCTGCCAGGACAGTCATGGATGTAGTACTAGTCAGCTGTGGGAAGGGTGTCCCTTCACTGCAGTGTGGGCTGGGAGGAAACCAGCCCTGGAGGGGTGAATGACAGAGCCAAGTTCCTCCAGGTCTGGGAGTGGTGCTCATAGTTAGCCCAGGTGAGTTCAGTTCCCGCAGGACCAGCCTCCTGTAGAGGGCTTGTGCTATCTTGAGCTGCCTGCTGTAGTGGAGGTGGTTCTTCAGCCTGTCCTGGAGAGCTACTGGAGTGAGCCTGGAGCATTCAGGGTGCTCTGGAGGCAGAAGGCAAGTCATTACTTCCCCAGGAGAAAATCCCAAACTAGTAATTTGCTGTGCTGTTGTAGTTTGAGACCTGGAAGAGCAGGACAGAGCTCCAACGCTGCCTGTACCACAGGCACAGCTGGAGTGTACAGGTATGAGGATGCTGAGAACTGGTGCCAGTAGCCATCTCGTGTCTGCTGCCTGCTGTTAATGTAGCAGGAGCAGGGAACACATCAATCACAAGTCCTGCATCCCTTCCTGGTTCATTTTCCTGCATAGCTGAAAGTATTGGCACAGGGTGGGAGCTGGGCTTACCAGGTGTGCCTTGCAGGTTGCTGGACTTGTCCACTGCTTGAAGCAAGATGAGACACATCTCAAAATAACCCTCCTGTCTTGCTGGTGTACAGATGATTCTTTATTGCTTGGAGTTGGTGTTTCTGTGATCTAGAGGAAGCAGCACCTTTGCTTGCTAATGTTGGGAAGGGGAAAATAGTGCTAACAGCAAGCCCTTCTCTAAATTGCTAACAGCAGCAAAATCCCCAGAAGGAATGAGCTGTGCTGTAAGGCACAACAGTCTCAGTATGGTGCTGCCTTCTGGGGCTTTGTGCTCCTGCCCTGAGGGATGTGAAGGGTCATGGCAGGAGGCTGGGGTCAAAAATGAGCAGAAGAAAGTGAACTGTCCTTGCAGAGTGGCTCACAGCCTGACAGTGGTGCCCTGCAGGCAGAGGGGTCAGGAGGCTGAAAACCCCTCCCTGATCAGAGAAAACCTCCAAGCCTCCTTCCTGTACAGGAGAAAAGGCATTCCTGGAAATGGCCATCCGGGAGGCTGTATCTGAGCCCTGGCAGCTTCGTTCTGTGTGAGATTTAAAAGCCATCTAAAATGGCTGGCAGTCTGTGCTGTTTCAGGTCAGGGCTGTTTTTTTCCCCCTATCTGTTGATGTCTCTATTCTTTTGTTATAAATTATTGAAAGCAGAAATGCCGAAACACGTAAGAAAGAAGCTGGTTGTGTGGTTACTGGAGGCTTTGCTAATTTGTCAGGAGGAAAAGCTCTTGCTGGGATATAAGCTCCTTTCTTGTTCTTTGTGCAAGATGGGTTTTAACAGCTCCCCAGCAGCAGCCCCACCTCTCTCCTGCTGGCAGTGCACAGGGTTGGCTTTAAAGCTGCCCTGGCTGTGGTTTGTAGGAGTGTGGTGGTTCCTGTGTGGCTGTGACTGATTTGAGGAAGGGGGAGATCCCTTTCCTCTGCCTGCATGGCCACCGTGGTAGCTTTGTGTCCAAAAGATGCAGGGTTTGCAAAGTGCTGCAGCATCGAGGAGATGCAACACATTGCCCAGAGGCTGTGCCTTGGCTGGGGGGTCAGGGTGGGAGGGGGGACGTGATCAGGTTTTTGGGTGCAGCTGGTGCTAGTCAGGGGCTGTGCACAGGGAGGATGGGCATCAGGGTTCTTTCACACTCGCTGTCTGCCAGAGACAAAAGCTACAGCAGACTACAGCATCCACAAAGGAGAAGCGAGTGAAGAACAGGCAGGGAAAGAGGGGGTAAACTAAGGGGAAGGTGTGCACAGCCAGAGAGTAAACACTCGGTAAAACGCTTGTCTGACTATTTGCATAAAGGCAAAAAGGATTTCCTGCGCTCATTTTGAAACGGCATGGCTGTTTTGTTGCTTGCTGGCTGTGCAGGGAAAATGAGCCTTTTCTCAGCTCAGGCTGGGCTGTGTGATGCAGGCTCTGCAGGGTGGGTTTAAAGGATGCTCCTGAAGGCAGCCCTGCCTGGGTTTGCAGCTCCTGGCAGTGTGGCACTCTCCAAACCTCGCCCTGCTGGAGATTGCACCACCAACCTCAGCCTGGCCTGGGGTTTCACTTGCAACCTCTTCCTCCTTCCCCCCTGGGTACAGGGACTAGAGGCTGTTTGCCATCCAGACTTCTCTCAGAGGAGCAACTTGGCCTTGGATCTTTGTCTTTTCAGCATTTGCCAGCTCTTGGCGTTTCTTGAATTCAGAGCCAATTTTCTGGCTAGAGCGAGGAGGTGCCTCAGGCCTTGCGGCAAAGGGCCACCTCCGGCCGTGACCTGCTGTCGCTGGAAAGCACCAGGCCCTCCTGCCAAGAGAGCAGCCGTCTTGCTAAAGAACACAAAGCAAGTGTTCCCTCCGGATTGCTAGGGATTTTCTCTGCAAAATCTCCAGTAAGTCCTCAGAAAAACCCAGAGGCTGTAGGAGGTAGAGGTGAGAGCTGCTGTTGCAGCACAGCTGCTATGCAGTGGTGCTCTGTAACAGGTTCCTGCTTACCATGACACAGGATGGATACACCAGGATCTCTGCAGAAGGGTTTTGGCAAGCTTCACATACCATCAAGATGCTTTTGCCATCCCTTCATTCCTTGTCCCTTCTTTCCCCTTCCCCTCATTCCCTCAGCTCCTACAGGACTCTACTGCCAGGCCTCATGGCCATCCAACCACTCTCCATCCTGGTGGCCAGCATGCAGGTGCCCCTGGACTGCCACTGTCCTTCCTGCTGGGGTCAGATAGGCTGCCTGCACTTGACTCTTGGCTTTTTCCCACCAAAAAGGCATTTTTTCCACATGCACTCCAGTCCACCTGTACTGTCCTGGCTGCTTCCCAGGCTCCCTGTACCCATTGCCTTGCTGTGGTCAAGCAAGACCCTGTGAGTGTGATCAGGTCCTTGCCCACTTGTGATGCTTTTTATAGCAACTGGATCTCTGCAGGAAATGCCATGGCTGGAGCCAGAGCAGCCATGAGTTGGGCACAGTGGCCAAGCATCTCTCACAGGTGTGAGAATATGGTGCTGATTTTAGCTCAGGAGTTTGCTTTCTTCAACAACTCTGCTTCAGCAGTGGGTGCATCCCTGGGTACACACATGGGGCACAGCTGCCTCCCTTGCTGCAGGAGGAGGGCCTGGGGCTGGGACAGTGGCTCTGGGGTCACTCAGCCCCATGGGCCCCATGGCAGCCTGCTGCCCCTCCCAGATGGCACCCCAGCGTGGGGAGCAGGGGTGGCAGCAGGGCCTGGGGGGATGCTGGGGGGCACCAAGGGGTGCAGCTGGGTGTTTGTGCACCTGTAGCAGGTGTGAGGGGCTGCATGTGCAGGGCTGGGTGTGCACAGGTGGGTGTGCAAGGAACAGCAGAAGCCATGCCTGTGTATGAGAGGGGCAGTGTGACCTGTGTGTGTCAGGGCCTGTGTCTCATGCCTATGTCCTGGTGCCGAGTGACCCCATCACACCTTCACTCAGTGCCACCCTTACCCTCCTCACTTGGCCATTCTTTTAGCCCCTCTCCCCCTCACTCTCTGTCCCACTCAGCCCTTTCTCTCTGTGCTCCCCTCACACCCCCACTGGGTGACTCTCTCACACCCTCAGCCCCCTCACTCTGTGCCTCCATCACACCCTTCACTCTGTGCTCCCCTCACACCCCTCACTGGGTGATTCTCTGACACCCTTCATTCTGTGTCCCCCTCAGCCCCTTCTATCTGTGCCCCCCTCACCGGGTGATCCCCTCGGCCCCCTCACACCTTCACTGGGTGATCCCCTCACACCCTCAGTCCCCCTGTCAGGGTGATCCCCTCACACACACACCCCCC